>JARHVA010003968.1:1662500-1690000 GCA_037957365.1 Torreya grandis | reverse complement strand
TAAAAACTTATCTAAAGCATTGGAACATTATTCTTGACCATTCCCACTTTTAAGAACTTAATCTTATTTTTTTGTCTTTTTTAAACAAGAGTCTTAAACTTTCAATGAACTTCTTTAAAATCTCAAATTTATGATTGATAGAGTAAAATCATGTTTTTATCAAGTAATCATTAATAAAATACACATAACATAAATAAATCCTTAAATACATACCTTTTGTGAGTATAAAATATTAGTTTATATTAACTAAAAAATACCATTTCCTAGAATAGGTCTACATGGAAAGTTTACTTCAGTTGTATTCCCACATACATAATGTTCAAATAATAAAAAATCTAATATAAATAAATTCATCCATAAGTTTAGTTTTTAGTTCTCTGTGGCCTTTCCCTCTTATATGACACATCTTATGTTTTCAAAGAATTGTATTTTCTTTAGGTAGTGTAAGATTCATAAATGGTCCCTTTCTATCCTCAAGAACAACATAGCTATTACACCCATTACTAGTTTTTTGGGCTTAACCTTGAAAAATATACTAGATATAAATACTCATGCTAATAATTTATATCCATAAACGATCCCACATCTTTCCCTATTGAATAAAACATGCATGGATATACAATTTGTCTTATATAAATTAGATGTTGAGACAAACCTAGAGTGTGTAGTTTATCCATTCCATATTATAACATCATCTTGAATATCCATCCATCAATAACATTATATGTATATTTTTATCCCAAGAATAAATTCACCCCATTTATATTTACATATTCATATAAATACTTCTTGTGGGGGGTTATGTGAAAAGGGGTACTTGATTCAATAAACTATGAACCATGACATCCATGTAAGGTTCATGTTACTAGAAATAGATCCCCTAAGACAACAATAATTTTTTATGTTCATGTATACTAGGATTCATTATATTACTTACAATTTTCAAACCTTTTAAAAATGATTATTTATAATAATTCTCAATTTTACAGAAGTTCAAGCATTTCCTCTTATATTTTATTATAGTCTTAGATTTACCTCTATAATTTAAAGATATGAACCCCTATTTTTTTGATGAGGGTAAAACTATGGGTTTTGATAGGAACACATAACCTATAATGAGGGTTTTGAAATAAAACAATAAACATTACGAAAAAATAATATATTTCCATAATGCATAACAAAGGATTAACAAAGATTTGGTCTAATGCTTTTGAGATGGAGCTATGAACTAGGAATGAGGGTGTTGATAATTCCCAAATCTTGAATAGGCAATCATGGCCAACCAAGCCAAGAATTACAATAATATTATATACACTTAAACAAAAAAACTATATCAAAAAGCAAATCCAACTATCCATGTAATTCCTCACAATGAAACAACCACTGAACCATATTAAAGAAACAATTGAACCTTATTTAATTATCTCATGTTAATGAAATATTAATAAAAATGCATATTTTATATGATAATTCTCAATGATTTTTTTCTCATTTCATTTCATGATGATAATCCTACTATATACTTAACTTTTAATTTCAATGTAGTACTTATTATTTCCATAACTAAATTATCTTAAGAATAAAGTAGCAAAGAAAGAAACGTGATAAAATTTTATTCTTATTCCATTTTAACTTAGACAAATAGTATATAACTTATCAAAGTATTTATTTCATTTAAGTGTTTAGAGATAGAGTCATAATCATTAACTCTAAATGAGTAAGACTTATTTTACATAAATGGTTTTTTCACTAGATTTTCTTTGATAAAAATTCACAAATTTTTCCATTAGTTCCTTAGAGTTTTCTCCTTTGATACATTCATCAAAATTTAATCTGAAAGATACAATTTTATTGAACTCTTCACCTTCTTATTGATATTTTATGCATCTTCTACCTTCATACATGTAGGTTTTATTTATGATACATATTTACACTAGTATCTATCCAAAAGAAGATATTCCATATTAATATTCCACAACTCAAAATGTTTATCATTGAAGTTTTCAATGTCTATCCTTGTGTTTCCCATCATTTAATTTAACACAAATATTTCCATGCTCAAATTTTCCACTCCAAAAACATTTTAACACTTTTAGATGCAAACATAACTCTTCACAAAAATCTTAAACTAAGATATGGTAACATTACATTAAAATTAATTATAACATAGTATTTATCTTAATATTTGCATAATAAAAATTTCACAAACACAATATTACGTAGTGAGCAGTATTTCATTTAGGAAACCTTTACAGTAAAAAACCCAACACAATAACCTACTTTATCATTACATTAACTTAAATGGATTGCAATACAAGAACGCATTTCTTAGTTTTCACTACCCCTAATTCATGTGAGATTATACATTGGAACATTAATAGGTAACCACTTTAAAATCATTAAACATCATGGGTACCAAAACCATGGGAAAACATAACAATCCATAATGGTTTACCATAAAAATATGGGCCATAAAATGACTTAGATTAATAAAGTAGGTAATTATACCTATGGTATGACCAAAATGTGCCTTTATTACCAATAAAATCATTATTCCGATATTTATATTGTGTAATGTGTGTAACACATGGAAATAATACAACAAATATCCAAAAAATTAGAAACCCTAGATAACTAAAAATGTTAACTCAAAATTTGAACTATTTGAGATTATGTACATATCCAATTATATCTAAGGGATCCAACAACATTTATTTTTCAACTACATGATATTTCACTTGGCCAAATATTTTCTTTAATCCTCCTTATACATATTCTTGACCACATGGCCTATATTTCTTCATTTTAATTATTAAGTATCTACACCATCCACTATGATACTTGTGATTTTGTTTTGCTCTTTAATTGCAACATGTATCCCATCATGTAATTCATATAAGTTTATTTTTTATATTATGTATGATATGTGTATCTCTTATATAAACTAGATCCCATATTCATTTTCTAAAAAAAATGTATGATGTATGTTTCCTTAAATAAATGATCCATGTGTGGATGTGTCAATACAAGGTTTCCTACCTTAAACTTATTATTTATACACATATAAATATCATAGTAATTTTATTTTATACTACTATGTTCTATTATTATTAACAACTCTCTATCTAACTCACACATATACTCCACATAGTCTTTAGCTTTTGCATTGATTTCTTGCATGATATTCAAATCGCGTAAATTTGTGACTCCATATTGACTACCTCGACACACCAAAGAGGAAGGTGTTTCCACAGTGATAATATTTACTAACATGTTATATATGAGTTAAAATTATGTGAAAAATATTTAATACTACTTGGTCTTCTCTCAAACCAATCATTTGAGTAAGTTTCAAAGCCTATTTTTATCATCTCCATTTGTCTAATTATTTTTTAATTATATATTGAAATAAAATTAAACCTTATCCCAAAATAATTCCATTATGTGCATTAAAATAGCCTTTAAATTTTGTGTCCCTATTTGACAATATGTTTCATGGTGAACTATGTAGCCTAAACACATATTTGAATAAATAAATTGGTGAATTTTTGTACCATCATTGATTATCTTGAATGTAATAAAATATTCATTTTTTTGAATATTTATACCATAAAAATATGAAATCATGTCCTCTTTACATATTAATAAATTATAGTATAAAAATAATGCTAATTTTATCCCATTGATGAAGATATCTCCTCATTCTTTGCCCTTTCTATCCCTTTGATACCTGCATTCACTAATCTTGCAACTAAATTTCTCAATCTCTTCAAATTTATCTTGATTATCAAAACTCCTCACTAGGCTTCATATAAATATTATGCACAATCCTTCTTAAGAATATATTTTTTTAAATTATTTATATCTATCTTTATACCTTCCATAGACCTCTAACTTAATTTATACATCTCATTCCATTCATTTCTATCTCTTACAATCTCTCTTGATTGTCTCCTCTTTGATATCCACTCTCTCTTAGTTCTTGATGCTCCAAACTCTCAATTCCCATTTTCTAGCTTCTTGGAGACATGTATATGACTTTAATAAAATTATTTTATCACAACCTACTTGTCTCACCTTGATCCTAATCCTCATTCTATCACTAAACTCTCTTATACAACTCTGCTCATTTTCATACCTTCCTTATAGCCTTTTTTAAGGATTTTTCCATATGTATGGATAAGTACTATTGAATATGAGAAATTAAGGACATTTTTTGACACCCTCTATCCTCTTATATCTCTCTATGAAGTTTTATTGACCAACTCACCTCCTAGATACCCTTTATAGACCTAGATTGGACCTAATTAAGTCTGTTTGCTCCTTTGAATACAATCACCTATTATCATATTGTATGGTATTGGATAAATTTGTTATGATTTTGTATTTTAATTATATATTTTGATATTATGACATTAAAATTATGATTACTAAACTAGTTATTAGTTATTATTTAACTAGATTAATTGTGGTACTAATTACAACAATGTTGGGCTACGTAGTTAATTTTATGATTAATTATTTGGTAGACTTATTACTGCTAATTTGTGTTATTTATCATTTTATGAAATAATGTGATAGATGTAATTTTTGGTGGTTACAGGTTTTATCTATGAGTTGGGCAGATGTTGGAGGTTGTACTCCTAGAAACAAGTGAATTTTAAAAATGTCAGCATGTTCTATAGGTATACTTTTTTTATTTTTCCTTTAGACACCTTGATTAGTCATTATATTTGTCAGTTGTGGTCCTTATGTTTGTAGTTACCATTTTACTTTACCGATGTCATTACAGTTAATTATTATTATTATTTTTCATTATATTATGTTATATGTTTTGATGGTCACAACCTTTATTCCTTACTCACATCTCCATTCTATATTCTCTCCCATAGGTCTTAGAATATTATTCATTCCATTAATCCTAGTACCCTATGCGGTTCTATGCCTAAACCTACCTAGACCCACCTAGACCTAACACCCTACATTGGGGGAACCCTTTTCACTCTTTGTTCATGTTCTAATCCCCTCGACCTAGCACTATATGCTAGGGTGGCAGCATGGTGTTTCAATGACTAGTTATGTCATGGCATGATCTTGTCTTAGACATGGTTTAATTCATTGATATTATTTTGAATATTATGTTATCAATGTAAGTTGATAATGTATGAGGGTATATATATATATATATATATATATATATATATATATATATATATATATATATATATATATATATATATATATATATATATATATATATATATATATATAAACCTCATTTAATGAGGTAGGTGGCATTTTGGAGAAGGATTCAATGTTAATGAGGCTAGTTTGTGTTTAATACTTTTATTTATCATTAATATCCTTTTCTATTGGTGGAGGATTGATAATTAAAGAGCCTTATAGACTCACCATTAATGACAAGGTTGATGGGGAATTTCCTTGATATCTAGAGGTGTTTCTCTCTCCTCCCAAATTGAAAGTGAATTAATTGGAATATTGGGGGAGTGGATGAAAATAATGGTAAGTTGGGATGATGGGTATAAGAGTTAGGAAGATGGAAATTTTTTTGAAGAAACAATGAAAAGCTTGACTAGTTTTTAAGGGTAGGCTTGACTAGTTGGGAAACACACACAATAGTGCTTGGTGAAGTTATAGAGTTCTTATATTTTTGTACTTTCAGAGTCTTTTACATTTTTGTGTAAGTTATTTGGGTTTTTGGGTTAATTTTTTTAACTATGCTATAATGGAAATAAATATTTAGAGGTTGCCTATGCAATCAGAAGCCTTAAGACTTTTGGGTGCATATGTAGACCCCATATAATATATATATATATATATATATATATATATATATATATATATATATATACACATCTCATTACATATAAACATGTAATGAATGCATATATAGTGTATATATTATCTAGTTTGAATTCTTATCTGCATGTAGTCATTTTATTGTTTCCATAAATGGGTCATGTATTATGTTTTCATGCATATGATTTTGAAATGTTTTTGTGTGCTGACTATGTTTTACAAAAGGCAACTATGAGTTTATAATGTATATATGTGTCTACTCTTTTAGAGAATCAATAGTGTTTTATGCATATGGGTTGGAACATGTCTTGGGTTTTGAATTCATTTATTGCATATGGGTGCCTATGTATAACAATTGCATGTTACAAAGGTCAAGAGTTACCACTTTATTTTATATAGAAACTATGTTTTATAAAATAATGTCTGCATGGTTCCTTGTTAGTGATTGTGTTGTTTAAAAGGGTAACTATGTTGCTTTAAATGGATTGCATTTTCTATATGGAAGTAATTGTATTGTTAACAAGAATTGATGGCATGTATCTCATTATTAACTAGTTTTCCTTTCTAATGATTGGGTTATGTTCATATAATGACTATGTTAGTCTATAATGATTATTTCTATCTTTAAAATGATACCCACATTATTTTAGTTTGCTTATGTTATTTTATGACAAAGTCATGTTTATTTTTCCTTGAGCGTCATTGTGATTAATATCCTTATTTTGGTAAAACCATTATGTATTTGTGGCTTAAGTTTTTAACAAAGGCCAAATGGGTTTTAATTGGACTATGTTATTTTGAAAGTTAAGATTCTAATTGGTTGTTATTTTTCTTGATATTTGGCTAAATCATTGCATTTGAATTTTATTAGGCAGTGTTATTAATGATTTGGAACTATGGTTACATACTGTGTTATATTGATCTTTGAAATCCAACTACGTATTATTACATGAAGTTTCAAATGTTAAACTGGGTGTAGCATTTAGCTAAACTTAATCTCTACCTTTTTATAAACCTTACTCAACTATGTGGATTTTGTCATGGTCTGACTATGTTATTGTCTTCTTCTTAGTAAATAAATAGGATTTTATAAAACATATAAGTATATACATACACACACACATACACATACATACATACATATGTGTGTGTATGTGTATTGAGTGAATTCGTAATGCAATTATTTGACTATGTTATTAACTAGGTTGTTCACCTAGAATTTATTTGATTTTTCATAATCTTACACCTCGACCTTGGTATTTAGCTGACTTGGTAATGGTTATTGTTGATTACTAATTGTTTAGTTATGATTCTCCTTGACCAGTATTATGATGTTATTTTATAAGCATGTTATTATCTTTAAGGCTTTTATTGACTATGTCAATCTTTGCCTCAAGATTCAAGATTTTATTGTGATGTATGATTACATAATTATGCATATGAGCTATAATAATAGTATGACTATATTATTGAAGTCTTTGATTAACACTTGACTTAGTCTATTTAAGTCTTGCTAGGATATATTTTGAATTGATTGCTTACTTCTTATTTCTAAAGCGTGTTGGATTAATATTATATCATTATTCAATTTAAGTTCATTTTTATTATGGTTGGGTTACTTGCTGGAATGTGTGGTTTTCAATCTTAGACTAGACTTGAGTATTTAAAAAGTACATACTAGGGGTTAGGATGGTTAAGATTGGTTGTGATTGTTTCGCTAAATTTTGTCTATTTCAAGTCTAAAGGAAATATAAAAAGAATGATAGGGATAAGTGACTAGAATGTATCTGAATTGGTTTGCATGCCATATCCAGACATTGTGAGCACTCCTCTTTGGTTGGGGAGGACTAATTGCAAGTAAGAAAGCACTACCACAAGATGTCTCTTAGTAGGTAAATGAGTGGGTTGCCAAGCTACGTGCTTGTTCTAGGAAGTGTGAAACTTCCTTAGAGATGAAAGTCTAATTTTGAGAGACAAAAGAGTAATAAATAACTAAAATAAAGGTAAAGAGAGAGTGAAAGAGATATAATATTACCGTTATTCATAACCTGAGTGCATCAGAGAGTGATATGGTATAGGTGATTTATTTTGTTTGTATTTTAGAAGTTGTTTGGGTAGGTTTTGAAAAGGTTAGGGAATCCATAGTCATTGATGTCAGTTGGGGGATGACCGATATCAATTATACTACCAAATTTGGTAGTTAAGGTGACAAATGTCAATTAGGCTACCGAGGTTGATAGGGGCAATAATTACCTAAGTGTTTACAGAAGGTTTTTCTAGGTCTATGAAATGGTTTTGACTAGGTCTGGGAGTTTGGAGAGAGTTATGTAAGAGAGAGTATGGTTTGGGTAAATCTAGATAGAGGTTTGGTTTGTTAGGTCAAGGGAAAAAAGCAAGGAAGTTTTATAACTCTCTCATGGGGGTTCAATCAAGAGTGTATAAAGCAATGAGTAGTAGATACAAAATGATAGCAAAGTAAATAATTAAAAGACCTACAAAAAAGTGATATACTTAGTTGCAGGGGTCATTGAATGATAAGTGCTAGATTGATAGTCCTTATCAGGTAGTCTAAACTTGAATGCCTAAATAGAGAGAAAAAGTGAGTGCTATTGGTCCTCAAGAGCTTAGTTCTTGATCATGAATGACTTACACAAGATGATAGTAAGCTAAGATGTCAAAAATCGAATGCTAAGAGCTTGAATGCAAGTAAGAATGAATTTTCTTGATTTTTATTGACCTGAACATCAAGTTAGAGTTTGACTTATATCACTAACATCGACAATCCCATTGACATCGACCATGGGTTGACTGACGTCAGTGGCCCTAGAATAGGTAAAACTTACTATTTTGGCATGTTTTCTATTGCTCTTCATGCCAAGTGTGGAAAACATTAAAAAATAGTAAAAATAAGAGGTTAAGAAGGAGGTAGTTGATTAGGAATTTAGTTTGGAAGTGAGAATAAGTCTTGGGTAGTTAGGATGAGGGGACTAGGTCTTGAGGTAACTCATCAGGTGAGAATTATTCATAGGGTGAGGTGGCCAGGTAAGGTGGTAAAAGGGGTTTTTAATTAACTTAATAAATAATTTTAAATTAATTAAATGTGTGAGGGGTAAAAGCATGGGTTAGGGAGGTTAATTGTTATTTATTGAAAAATGGGCTAAAAGGGGTTTTGACATAGGGAGTTACACACGTGTGTGTGATGTAATTTTGGTGTCTACATTTACCCCTTTTTTTCTTGTAATTTGTATTGAAAAGTTTTCAAGATAAAAATAGGAGTTAGATGATCCAACTATTGGATGAGGTATCCCCTCTAAAAATGGGAATTGATGAAGGAGAAACTAGAATCAGGTACTAGTTTGATAAAAAGATAATTGGGTGAGTGGTGGAGAATTGAGTATCACTTCATATGCATATACTAATATGAGATATAGTTGAAAAATTCAAGAAAAGACAAGGTTGAGGAGGACTTGGATAGAAATAACCAAAGCACAACTTGTAAGCTATAGTTGGTAGTTTAAAAAAATCAAAATTGTAGCTCCAATGGTTGATGTGGCTTAGGTATTTGAGGTAGGAAGTGCCCATAGGAAAAAAAAAAGGGTTTAATGTGATAAAATGAGGGTGGTTTCCATCCAAAACACCCAATATATATGCATGTGCATAATATCTAACTATAGTGGAATAACATAAGTGATTAAGACAAATAATGTCAAGTTGTTATAAAAGGGTCAATGAGCAAGGAGATAGTCATAATCTCCAAAAAAAGTTGTCATTGGTGAAGATTTAAGTTATCTCCAATGGCATTTGTCATGTTTGGGGAGATATATGTGATCTCCAGTTGCCCCAATGTATGGGTAAAGTAAAAAAAGGTGGGGTTGATCTTTTTTTTGAGGTGAAAGCATTATTAGAATGGTGTCGATGTCAGTGACATTATTGATATTGGTAATAAATAGTTCCAATGTCGATACATTAGGGAAATCTTGCCAATATTGGTAGGTGTAAGCACTGATGTCGATAGATTAAGTCAAAATTGTTGATGTCGATAGCCAATCAAACCTAATAAAAGGGGGTTTGGTGACTGACCAAACTCATTTACAACTTTATGATTGGAGAGAAAAAATAGAGCTATGAGAGTGATCGAGATGGTAGAGTAAGTAGGGGACCTAGCAGGATGTGTACCACCACAAAAGCTAGATGTGCTAGCTAGGAGGAGATGAAGAGACAAGGTAAGAGTCTATGCTAATTGTTTTGAAATTTGATTTGGGTATTTGTAGTTTTTAGGATAATTTAGAGGTGGGAGTATATAAAATGTTAGTAGAGGGTTAGGAAATAAGGAAGGGTAGGGTTAGGATAAGTTGGGGGGAATTTGGGGTAGGTTTTTAGGTTAAATTTGTAGTTTTGGGTTGGGGTCATTTAGCCCTAGGGCCAAATTAGGTCCATCAACATCAGTCAACATGGCACCAAGGTTAGAAATATGAGGCTTTGATTTTAGGACTTGAAATATCTCTCTTCTTGGGTATCAAATCCATAACCATTTTTAGTGATTCTCAGCTAATGGTTAACTAGGTTAATGGTTCCTACTTATGCAAAAATGAGATTTTGTAGTGGTATAAACATCATGTAGATATGTTATTGGGATCATTTAATTCTTATCTCTTACAATCTATTCATCAATCTATAAACAAGTTTGTTGACACGATGGCTTCACTTTCTTCACACATAACCTCTTCATCCTCTTCCTCAAGAATCTAACATCCTTTTTATAAAAAATGTAACCTCCAACCCACATGACATATGCTAAAAGCAACTCATAGATTATCATTCCTTCTCTATTACCCCTTCTGATCTCTCCAATAATGGGAAATGTGCCTTCATAAAATATGCCACTCATTACATTATGCTAGAGGGACTTCTCTACAAGTGAGATTTTG
The DNA here is from genome assembly GCA_037957365.1 of Torreya grandis. NCBI lineage: Eukaryota > Viridiplantae > Streptophyta > Pinopsida > Cupressales > Taxaceae > Torreya > Torreya grandis. The sequence goes on along the minus strand of JARHVA010003968.1, from coordinate 1,679,252 downwards.
ATGGTCTTCTCCTTATATGCCTCACTAGTATTGAGACTCGCTTCCCTATTAAAGAAGTCCATGATGGGATTTGTGGTGGGCATTTCAATGGTCACGTAGTTACCAAGTGTATCTTTTGACTTGGATATTATTGGCCCACACTTCATCAATACTATGGTGATTACATTCAACATTATGTCAAGTGTCAATAACATGCTAACCTACTTCATATTTCAAGTCATGCATTACAAGTTTCCAAAGACTTTTGGCCCTTCTCCCAATGGGTCTTAGATCTAATCAAGAAGATTAACTCTCATTCATCCCTCCATCATCATTCTATCATTACTACCACTAAATATTTCACCAAGTGGGTTAAGGCCATCCCTCTCATCTCCACTAAAGCTAAAAAAATTATTGACTTCATAAATAATCACATCATCTATCATTTTGGTGTCCCTCATAAAATTATAATAGATAACACAAAATATTTCAAAAAAAAGATTGTTCAAAGTCTTTGTGATACATTTGGAATCAAATTAAGCTTCTCATCACCGTACTATCCACAAGTGAATGGACAGGCAAAATCTTCTAACAAAACATTGATCAAAATTCTCATGAAGTTAGTCAGCGATACATGTAAGGATCGACACACACACATTCCTTTTGCTTTATGGGCTTACTGCACTAGAATTCAAACCCCTATGGGTGCTACACATTTTTCCTTGGTATATGAGATGGAGGCTATTTTGCCTCTTGAAGTCTAAATTCCTTCTCTTCGCTTTTCTCTATAAGAAATACTTAATAATGATGACTTTTGCCAAGAATGTTTGGATTAACTTGAGTTGCTTGATGAGTGTAATCTCATAACCCTTAACCACCTCCAAATCTATCAAGAGCATATCAAATGTGCTTATAAAAAAAACTCAAAGAGTGAGATTTCAATATAGGAGATCTCATCTTTAAAAAAATCAACATGTGACGAACATGGAGAAAAGCAAATGGGGTAAGTTTGATCCTAATTGAATTGGGACTTATATCATAACTCACAAGTATGGCTTAAGAACTTATTACTTGTATTCTCTTGAAGGAAGGCCAAAACCTGAGCCTTTAAATGCCTTACACCTATAACCATTATTTTGTTAAAAAAAACATCAGTTCACCTTGTGTTTACCTTGAGCTCATCCCTTGAGCATCCCTATTACATTCATTTCCCTTCCTCTTCACCCTTATTCCTATACACTTAGTTAACTTACGTAGTGATATGGTTTTTCCCCCAAAGTGGAAAACTCCTAAGCCTCTATACTCTTATCCATGACTAAAAATTAAAAAAAAGGAAGCTTTAAGTCATGGACTTGCCTATGGTAGCTCTCGGGTCACCCACAATAAGGGCATATCATCTCCACTTTATAGGTTATGTTACCCAAACATTTTCCCTCCTTTTACCCTTTTTTCCCCCTCATACTCTTTCAAGGCACTGTGAAGCTCACTTAACATAAGGTAAACATGATGCTTCTCTAACAAACACAATTGTTCAAAGATATAAGGCATGAAAGAGGCTCATTATATGAGCCTCTTTATGTTCTAATTATGGTCTTTGTTAGTACACAAGCATTATGCCTCTTTATTTTCCCATCCAAATCACATGTCGATCTCTCTATTGAGATGAAAAAACAATGTCATACCAACACTATCAAAGCCTACTCAATTTATCTTACGCATACACCATCAAAAATATGGAAAAATACTAAAATAAACTAACATAACTAATTTATTCACTTTAAGCAGACACCATCATAAAATATGAAAAAATGCTAAGATGAAACTCACAAACCAACTATGCATATACCATGACATATATGGGAAAGGCTAGTCTAACTTAACTAACATGATCAACAATAACATCAAAATTAACATGACAGACAATAATCATCATCCATATCATCATCCTCTATCACAATACATACATGTCAAAATCATAATAAATGAACATATCATGTGTGTGTGCGCGCACGCATGCGTGTGCATGCATGCTCAAAATATATGCCCATAACTACATCATCATAATATCATATCTCTATCTCTCAAAATATACATCTCACATCTTTAGCTTACAGGCTGGTATACATATAACATATATAACCAAAAAGGCAAACTCTAACACTCAAGGTCCTCAAGGCTCTCCATGTTGTCATGAGGAAGTAGTGTCATCACCACTCTCTACCCATCTACATCTACTAAAGCTAGAAGTCATGGCACATGATATAGATCTCTCCTATTTTATAAACTTTGAATATCTCTAGTTTTGTGAAAACTCCCTGATGGCCCTCTCATAATATGCAATCTCATCTAGGGTAGTCATATACCTCACCAAAGACACAGTCTATGGTGGTCCCATAGCACTTAATGATGGCCCAACCTAAACTAGCCCCTATGGTGAAGGAGGAGTAGTAGCCTGACATGCTACTCTCAGATTATCCCTCTTTACTATTACTATAGTCACCTAACCCTATAAGACTCTGACCTGGCCTTGTAGTGCTGTAACTTAGCCTTGTAGTTCACCAACTTGGACCTGCAACATCACCACTTGCCCTTATAAGGCTAATATCTATGCCTATGTTGTATCTCTAGCCTACACTACTACATCTTGTGCTTGTACTACTACATCTCTCTCTCTCTCTCTCTCACCAACCCTTGTAAATATGGAGGTGGTCTCTTGACCTCCACCATGGGATGTAAACCTAGCCACCAAGCTATATATGCTATTGTGCACCCTAGATATCCAACACCTGGCCTTGTTGGTAGTTCCTCAAAATCTAGCCCATCTATCTCTTAGGGAAATGGTAGGGGTGCCTCTATGTCATCCCTCATATATTGAGGTAAGGTAGGTGAAATATCATGTAGAAGACCAAATTGCCTCCTCACTCATGTCATAGGAACCATCTCTAACTCGCCAGCTTATCTCCCCTTGACCCATAGTGAGCTTTGCAAACCAATAAGCTACTTTGTGTATCCTCTAAAAATTAGGTATGTTAGAATAGGTGTCGATAAAATATCTAAAAGGAACAAACCCTGAATCATGCACTTATAATAGGCAATATCACACACTACACCATCCCATCGAGTGTGCCATAAATGTTTTACTCAATTTTATCTATTTCAAGTCTAAAGGAAAGTAGAAAAGAATGATAGGGATAAGTGATTATAATGTACCCAAATTAGTTTATGCACCATATCTAGACATTTTGAGCACTCCTCTTTGGCTGGGGAGGACTAATTATAAGTAAGAAATCACTACCACAAGATGTTTATTAGTAGGTAAATGAGTGGGTTACCAAGCTATGCGCTTGTTCTAGAAAGTGTGAAACTTCCTTAGAGATGATGGTCCACTTTTGAGAGATAAAATAGTAATAAATAAACAAAATAAAGGTAAAGAGAGAGAGAAAGAGAGATAATATTATCGTTATTCACAACCTGAGTGAAATAAAGAGTGATAGGGTACATGTGATGTATTTTTTTTGTATTTTAGAAGTTATTTGGGCAGGTTTTGAAAAGGTTAGAAATCCACAATCACTGACATTAGTTGGGGGATGACCAATATCGGTTATACTACTGAGGTTGGTAGTGAAGGTGATCGATGTCAGTTAGGCTACTGAGGTTAGTAGGGGAAATAATTATTTAGGAGCTTACAAAAGGCTTTTCTTTGTCTAGGAAATGGTTTTGATTAGGTTTGGGATTTTGGGGAGAGTTATGAGAGAGAGTATGGTTAGGGTAGATCTGGTCATAGGTTTGGTGTGTCAAGGCAAGGTTAAACAAGCAAGGAAGTTTTGTAACTCTCTCATGGGGGTTTGATCAGGAGTGTATAAAGAAATAAGTAGTAGATATGAAATTATAGAAAAGTAAATACTTAAAAGACCTACAAAAAAGTGATATACTTAGTTGTAGGGGTCACTGAATGATAAGTGCCAAATTGATGGTCCCTATCAAGTAGTCCAAACCTGAATGCTTGAATAGAGAGAATAAGTAGGTGTTGTTGGTCCTTAAGAGCTTAGTTCTTGATCATGATTGACTTATGCAAGATGATAGTAAGCCAAGATGTCAAAAATTAAATGTTGAGAGTTTGAATGAAAGTAAGAATGAATTTTTTGATTTTTTTAACCTAAACTTTAGGTTATATTTTGGCTTATATCATTGATGTTGGTGATCTCACTGACGTCAGTCATGGGTTGATCGATGTCAAAAACCCTAGAATAGGTAGACCTTACTATTTTTGGCCTATTTTCTATTTCTCTTCATACCAAGTGTGGTACCCATTATAAAATGGTAAAAACAAGAGGTTAAGAAGGAGGTAGTTGATTAGGAATTTAGTTTGGAGGTGAGAATAAGTCTTGGGTAGTTAGAAGGAGGGGACTAGGTCTTGAGGTGACTCATCCGGTGAGAATTAGTCATAGGGAGAGGTGGCTAGGTAAGGTGGCAAAAGGGGTTTTTAATTAACTTAATTAAGTATTTTAAATTAATTAAATGTGTGAGGGGTAAAATCATGGGTTAGGGAGGTTAATTATTATTTATTGAAAAATGGGCTAAAAGGGGTTTCAACATAGGGAGTTACACATGTTTGTGTGATGTAATTTTGGTGTCTACAGTGATATTGGATAATGTTCCAAGTAAGATAAATTTGAAGGATATATAATAAATAAATCTAATCTTTTTTATATCATTTTATGGCCTAGGTTAACCATCCCCACTCCCAACCTATACTTAAATGGATTAATTATTCATGTCTCACCTTGGAATGATATGACTATGTTACATGTATTCTTTTTATTTTTGATATGTCTTTTGTTTAGAGATCGATTTAATCAGAATTCATTTCATGTTCTTGCTTACCAAAACCACCATCCTACTGATTGTTAGGGTGGTGAGGGCCATCAATTTTTGGGCTGATAGGGATGGTTGGGTGGGTTTGTCCTAATCAACTTATCCATGTTTGAATCCTTGCTTTGTCAACTTTGTATGCATATATGAAACATAGTAACAAATTTTTTATTATTGATTTGAATAATTATTATTATTACATTAACTATAGTTGTTAGCTTTGACATTAATTACTGTATTGGTTTTGATGGATGCTAAAAAATATTATGAATGGATTGGAAACAAAAATTGAATTTTGAATAAGGTAAATTGATTGATGGCCAAAGATACTATACCACATGTACATTGTATTATTTAATTGATCCTACATTGATTTAATGTTCTTTATGATGATTAATTGTATCCAAATTGGTTTAAGTCTTGATACATATATTTGTATCATTTAATAGTCCTATTAATTCTTGATGCTAGCAAAATTAATAAATATAGGGATGCTAACTTGGGATTTACCTAGATATTTTTACATTAGATCTAAATTCTAGAAATCTATTCTATTTAGAATAAATAGTATAGATGTAAATCAGGTTATCAAAGAATTAAATATTTAATTTTGCTTGCCTCTTTATGGAAACATATATTTAGATACTTTACATTAGTTTAATTTTGCATTTTGGTTAATCCATAATGGATAAATTATATGGGAATTCAAATAGAAGTTATGTAGTTAACTCACATTAATTAGTTTTTGGTTTAACTTGTCACTCTTTGGACATAAATACATAGATGCATATGACCTCTTAGCCATTCCAATAATGCATAAAATTTGATAGCTGGTCCATGATAAAAATAAACCAAATGCTCCCTTCTATCATGCATTTCAGACATACTTGGTTATGTGCAAGGTATGCATTTTATTTAAAATTATAAGAAATTACTTATTAAGTCATGTATGTTTCATTTAGGCCATCTAAAATTAATGATTTAATTATTACATTAACTAATAAAGGAAATAACAGTTAGTTAGATCATATGACTTAAGAATAAACATGTACAATGTTTTTCTTAGATTATTTACTTGGTTAAGAAAATGAATGTAAAGAAACACATAATGAAATAAAAGATGATAAATAAGTTATTATATCACTTTAGTCCATTCAATGAGATGTAAATTTGTATTCACTATAAGTTGTATGTATTTTACTTTCTTTTTTGATAGTTGTACTTGCTTACTTTGTTGCCTCAACTACTTAATAGTGAAATTTGTAAGAGTTCCTTAAGTGGAAAAAATTATTTGGGTTCCACTCATATTGAAACTTAATAAACTTCATTGATTGATGATTTTGATTTCCATGCATGAACATTATTATTGAATGCTTGCTATTTTTCTTTTATCTAGTTGGATTATTAATGAATTCCTAATACAATGATATATTTGTGCATTCATTAGAAGATTATGGAATGTGGTATAATTATTTCTTAAGTGGTTACCTAATTAAACTTCACTAATTTCATAAGTTACTTCTCTTGGAACATATAGATAGTTCAAATTTATACATGACTTAAACTTTTTTAATATCACATTAGCTATGCCAATCTAAATAGTTAAGTGTTTTGTTATTAGACCATAAAATTGTAATGTCAAATTATAACATTGATTGTTATGAAATAAGTAGTGTATGAATCATGTGAATAGTGTAATGACCTTAAAGGCTGTAAGGCATTATGACCTAGATGGTAGCACTAAATAATCTTGTACTGAATCTATTTTCTCTTATGCTTTAGCAGAATTTGATGCATGAATAAGTCAAAATCTTCAAGTGTTGAATTATTTCTATTTACTGATTTTATTGCTTGTTTATATTATATAGCTTGTATTTTGATATAAGCCTATGATTAACCTAAATGATAGCTTAGGTAAATAATGTGTGCACACATCAATACATCCTGAAAACCCATACTCCTCTTATTATGATAACACGCTTCCACATAACACCTTTTGTATGTGTTTATCTCTAGTTAATTGTCTTAGTTTCCCTCCTTCAATTCTAGTTATATGTGCATAAAGTGGATAAAATGTTTTTGTTATGATATCAATAATTAGTATGTGGGCCTAACATGTATCAAAAATGTACTCTGATATATGATTCTAATTTTTTTTTGAGGTTGTTTCATCTAGTATCACAATAGTTTTCTTCTCTAAGGAACTCTCATAATGAATATTTTCCTTTAAACAATTGTAATATTCTAAGTTATCACTTATGACTTATTAGAATGGTTAGAACATGATCAAGTAGAGGAAACATCCTTGGGAATCCTTTGAATGTCAACCCAGCTAGGGGCAAAGGTTGGGGGCATGTAAGGAGTCATTGAGGCCACATCCCTATTTGTAACCTAGAAGAACTGTTTGTGAATAATGCTGAAAATAATATCGAGGTATATAATGATGAAGTAGTTAGTGGGATTCCAACTGATAAGTATGAGGAAATCCTCAATAGAATGTTGACATCCCTTAATACCTTGTAAGGAAAGATTGATAACCAAGAATAAAGATTGAAAAATATTGAAGGGGTATCCTAAGAGGAAGTACCCAAATTGGAAATGGGACAAGTGGAAGGACCTATAATTCAAGAACTACCTTTGACCACCATTTATACAACTATCAAGTAGCTAAAGAAGCTTTTACCACTTACCTTTTTTGGCTCAAAATATGATGATGTAGCTGATGCATGGTTAATACACTTATAAAAGTGCTTTAATTTGCATAATATGCCTTCCAGTGTGAAAGCTAGAGTAGCATCTTATCAATTAGTCAGACTTATAGCATTATGGTGGAACCACCTCTGTGTTATTAAAGGATATCAACCTTTGAACCTATCCTAGTCGTTAGCCTCAATTTTTTAAGAGGCATGTGAATGCAAACTATAAGGAGTAAAAAATCACCAACTTTTTGATTTTAAAGAAAGAGAACATGTCTATTGCTGAGTATGAGAATAAGTTTTTAAATTTGTTGCATCATGTAAACTATATGCATGATGAAGAAATTAAGATTACTAATTTTAAACTTGGACTTAAGGAGATTTTGATGCATGATGTGAACATGACAAATCCAAAAAGTTTGGCTGCAATAATAAAATTAGCTTACGAGGCTAAGGAGAAAGAAAAGTCTCACCAAAAGGCAAGACAAGAATTCAAGTTAATCAAGAAATAGTCTAAATCAAAGAACCTTTCCCCTGTAAACAAGAATTCAAAAATATGATCCTAACCACATATTTTTAGGAGGTAATAAATTTTTTTAGCAGGTTTTCTAATCAAAAAAAGAATTTCGAGTCCCATGGATCTTCTAAATCTGGTTCTTATAAGAAGGAACAACATCAAAACAACCAACGTGGATCTGACATGGGTGTTAACACTATTTCAATAGCATCTTCTAGACCAACTATGTGCTGGGAATGTGGTGACAATCACTACAAAAAGGACTATCCTAAACTAAAATTAGGCCAAGTTGTTAATCATAAAGTATATGCTTATGTTGATAATCATAGTGTTGACTTGTAAGCCATTCCAATTGAAACCTGAGGTATAATTAATGGTTTTACTTTGACTATATTTATTGTTTATAGTGAAAAATATTATTTTATTTCTCTTTTTGTTACTAAATAATGTAATAGTAAGCCCATCTTGATAAGAGAAGGTCGAGAAGTTGAATTCGGTATCGACAATAAAGTGCATATTCTGGATTACTTGGAACAAGAAAGATTAGATCTTGGTATTTTTAAGACCAAGGTGAATCTTTTTCTCACACCTTTAGGGTCTTATGATCTCATTCTTAGGATGGATTGGCTGCATGAACATCAAACCATACTTGATTGTGTGGGAAAAAGAGTGTAATGCACCAATGACCTTGGCCAAATTTTAGAATTACAAGGAATGCAAGGGTCAACAAGATGTAAAACACTCTTAGACTTACAACTGGCAATATTTATTAGAAAGGGCTACAAGATCTATGCAATAAAACTACAAAATATCTAATTAAAAAGAGTTAGAACATGTATATTTTCTTATTCTAAGGGATTTTATGGATGTCTTTCCTAAGAAGTTGCCCAAACTACCACCTAAGAAATAATTTGACTTCTTTATTGACATCATACCCAAATATTCCCGTGCTTCTAAGGCATCTTACCACATGAATGCAAATGATCTACAAGAGTTGAAAGTTCAACTATAACAAATTATAGATAGTGAAAAAATTCAACCAAGTTTGTCTCTTTTAGGGTGCTCCAATAGTCTTTATGAATAATAATGATGGTATTTTAAGGATTTGCATTGATTACCATATGCTAAATAAGTTAACAATAAAAAATTATTACCCTTTGCCAAGAATTGATGAATTATTTGACCAAATGAAGGGTCTTGCATTATTTTCTAAGATTGACCTAAGATATGGTTACCATTAGCTATGAATCAAGCAAGAGGACATACATAAAACTACCTTTAGAAATTGATATGGACACTATGAGTTCACATTTCTACCTTTCAACTTAAAAAATACACCTGTAGCTTTCATGAATGTTATAAAAAACATATTTAGAGATTTATTAGATAAGTTTGTATTGATTTTTCTTAATGATATTCTTATTTATTCCAAAAATGAGGTTGAACATGATCAACACCTTCATTTAATCTTGGAAAGACTAAGAAAACATAATATTTATAGGAAATTATCCAAATGTGCTTTCTATGGATCAAAAATTCATTAGTTAGGATACATTATTTCTAAAGAAAGCATTGTTGTTGACCTCACCAAGATCAGAACTATCCAAGATTGCCTTCCTCCTTCTAATTGCATGAAGTACGCAACTTCATGGGTTAGGCTAGTTATTACCGACATTTTGTTGAATTTTTATTTGGTGTAGCCTATCCCATAATTTCCTTATAGTGTAAAGGAAAGAAGTTTGTATGGAATCCTCAGTGTGAGGAAGAATTTATTAAGCCAAAATGGCTACCTAAAATAGCTCCTATTATGATCATACTAGACCCAAATGGTAACTTTGATGTTTTGGATGATGCATCTAAGGAAGGATATGGAGTTATCTTGACTCAAGATGAAAAAGGTTATGGCTATGAGTCATGAAAGTTGAATGACCATGAAAATAAATACCATATGCATGGCATGGAGCTTGATGTCATTATTCATGTACTCAAACAATAAAATCATTTCCAGTTAGGAAAGCCTTTCTAAGTAAAATTTGATAGTCAAAGTCTTGAGTATTTATTCTATCAAGAAGATTTAAATGCACGCCAATGTAGGTGGTATGAATTTTTGAGAAATTTTGACATGAATATATCATATGTCAAAGGCAAGGAGAATCATGTGGCTAATATACTCAATAGATGCACATACTTTGCTACCTTGTCAGTGTTATAAGGCAATTTTAGAAGTGTTATTTTAGAATAATAGATTGGTGATGTATTATGCCATGATGTAAGAGTAAGTCTAGATGATGAGCCTATAGAAAAAGGTTTGCTAAATTTTATATTATATTATATGGTCTCATAAGGTATAAAATAAAAATTTATATCTGCAAGTTGGGAGACTTGATAAATTTTATGCTTAATAAAGTGCATACAATTACTTATTATGCTAATATATGGGTTACAAAAATGATGCATTAGCTCAAAAAGGTCTATATTTGGCCTAAAATGAAGCATGATGTCATTGAATTCGTATCAAAATGATTTGAATGCTAGCAGGTCAAGGTTGAGCATTGCTATCCAAGAGGACTATTGTACCCTCATGATATTTTAAGAGATAAGTGGGCTGTAGTCTCACTTGATTTTATTAAAAGGTTGCCAAAATCATGTAGGAAGCATGACACAATGCTGGTAGTGATTGATAAAACAACTAAAGTTGGCCACTTTATTGATGTAAATTTAACTGATGATGCATCCATATTTTCAAAATGCTTTGTGAAGGAAGTAGCAAGAATCAATGGTATACCTGAAGTGATCATATCATATTGGGACAAGTTATTTACTTTAAGGTTTTGGTGTACTTTAACTACATACTTTGGAATAGAGCTAAATTTTATCTCTTCATATCATCCAAAAATATATGGGAAAATAGAATGGCTCTACTAAGTAGTTGAAGACATGTTGCACATGTATGTAATGAACCAGTAAGCAAAATGTGAGGACTATCTTCATCTAGTTTAATTTACATATAATAATTCCTACCATTCAATAATTAAAATGGCTCCATTTAAATCTTTATATGGATGTAGTGTAGAACACCTCCTAGATGGGATAACATGGAAAATAGGGTTATTAATGGGCCTGATTTACTATTGGAATATGATAGGTAGATGGAATTACTAAGGGATAATTTAAAAATAACTTCTGATAGGTAAAATAACTATGTAGATCTTAAGATAACTTTGTGTGAAATTATCATGAGAGATAAGGTTTTTCTGTACGTTAGATCACAAAAAAGTTATATTAAATTTGACAAAGCTTCCAAGTTAGCACCATATTTTATTGGGCCTTTTGACATAGTGGAAAAGATTATCCTTGTTGCTTATTGATTGACACTTCCTCCTTATATTTCAAGGATTCATGATGTTTTTCATGTTGTATTATTGAGAAAGTATATACCTGATCCATCTCATGTTTTAGATTGAACTCATTTACTGGTCATAGAAGAGGAAAAGATCTAGTTGAAACTAATGGAAATTCTAGACCATTGTAGTATTAAGCTAAGTAACAGATATATACAACATGTTTTGGTGTAATGAGACTCTATAAATGAAAGGAGTGATAATTGGGAAGATTCCATATTTTTAGACACCATTATGCATGGCTTTTAGATTAAGTCATTGGGATGGCTCCCTTCTAAGAGGGTAAAGATGTTATGATATAGTGTTTTCATTATGAATTCTTCTATTGTGACATTAACATTATGATTGCTAAACTTGTTATTAGTTGTTATTTGGCTAGATTAATTGTGGTATTGATTACAATAGTGTTGGGGGTACATACTTAATTATATGATTAATTATTTGGTAGACTTATTACTGCTGATGATGATTTTATAAATCTATAATATTTATCAATTTATGACATAATGTGATTGATGTCCTTTTTAGTGGTTGTAGGTTTTGTTTATGAGCTAGGGAGATGTTGGAGGTTGTACTCCTAGAACTGAGTGAAATCTAAGCACATCAGCATGTTTGAAAGGTATAATTATTTTTTTATTTATCCTTTAAACCCCTTGATTAGTTGTTATGTTTGTTTATTGTGGTCCTTATGTTTGTGATTACTACTATACTTAGTTGATGTCATTAGAGTTATTGATTATTGTTATTCTTTGATATATTATGTTATCTGTTTGATGACCAAAACCTTTATTCCTTATGCATGGATCCATTCTATATTTTCTCTGTCATGTCTTTACATCTTCTTCATTCTATTAATCCTAGTACCCTATAAAATTCTTTACATAAACATACCTAGACCCACATAGACCTAATAGCCCACTTGGGATCCTTTATCACTCTTCATTCATGTTGTAACCCCCTTGACCTAGCACTGTATGCTAGGGTGGTGGCATGGTGTTTCAACCACTAGTTAAGTTGTGGCATGATCTTAGCTTAGACTTAGTTTAATTCATTTATATTATTATGAATATTATGATATTGACATAAGTTGATAGCATATGAGGGAATATATATTAGCCTCATTTAATGAGGTAGGTGTCATTTTGGTGAATATTTAAATATTAAAGAGGTTTATTTGTGTTTAATCCTTTTTTTATCACTAATATCCATTTCTATTGGTGGAGGATTGATTAATTAAGGATCCTTCCAGAACTACCATTAAAGGCAAGGTTGATGGGGGATTGCCTTGGGATATAGAGATGTTTCTCTCTCCTCTAAAATTGAATGTGAATTGATTGGGATATGGGGGGAGTGGATGGAAAGAATGAGAAGTTTATAAAATGGGTATAAGATTTAGGAAGATGGAAAAATAGGTGAAAAAATAGTGAAAAGATTGACTATTTTTTAATGATGAACTTGACTAGTTGGGGAACACACACAATGGTGCTTGGCAAAGCGATAGTTTTCTTATCTTATTTTCCTTTTAGAGTCTTCTACATTTTCATGTAAGTTATTTGGTTATTTGGGTTTATTATGTTATCTTTGCTATAATATAAATAAATATTTATAGATTGCTTATGCAACTGGAAGTCTTAGGACTTCTAAGTGCATATGTAGACCCCAATTAATGATATATCTATACATATAATTTCATATAAACTTATAATGAATGTATTTATAGTGCATATATTATCTAGTTTGAATCCTTACTTGTGTGAAGTCATTTTTTTATTTCTATAAATGGGTAATGGATTGTGTTTCATGCATATGTGTTTGAAACATTTTTGTGTGTTGATTGTGTTTTACAAAAGGAAATTGTGAGTTTCTAATGTATATATATGTGTCTATATTTTTAAATAATAAATGATATTTTATGCATATGGGTTGGAACACATCTTGGGTTTTGACTAAGTTTATTGAATATGGGTGCCTGTGTATAATGACTACATGTTACAAAGGTCAAGAGTTGCCACTTCATTTTATATAGAAACTGTGTTTTATAAAACAATGTCTATGTGGTTCCTTGTTAGTGACTGTGTTGTTTAAAAGGGTAATTATATTATTTTAAGTGGATCACATTTTATATGTGGAAGTAATCATGTTGTCAACAAGAATCAATAGTATGTATCTCATTATTGTCTAGTTTTCCTTTCTACTGACTTGGTTCTGTTCATATAATGACTGTGTTGGTCTATAATGACTATGTCTATCTTCAAAATGATACCCACATTCTTTTATTTCTCTTGTGTTATTTTATGACAAATTCATGGTTATTTCTCCCTGAGCATCATTATTATTAATATCCTTGTATGGGTAAAACCATTATGCTCTTGTGACTCAAATTTTTACCAAAGGCCGAATGGGTTTTAATTAGACTATGTTATTTTGAAACTTAATAATCTAGTTGTTATTTTTCTTGATATTTGGTTATACTATTTCATTCTCATTTTATTAGGATTTGCTATTAACGATTTGGAACTATGGATGCATCTTATGTTATATTGATCTTCGATATCTAACTGTGTATTATTACATGAAGTTTCAAATGTTGAACTAAGTGTATCATTTGGATAAACTCAATCTCTACCTTTTTATAAACCTTGTTCAGTTTTATGTATTTAGTCATGGTTTGACTGTGTTATTGTTTTATTCTTGGTAAATAAATAGGTTTTTATTATATATATATATATATATATCTATGTGTGTGTGTGTGTGTGGAGTGAATTTCATATTGCAATTATTTGAATATGTTATTAACTAGGTTATTTGAATGGACTTTGTTTGATTTACCATAATCTCACACCTCGACCCTAGTATTTGGCTGATTTGATCATGGTTATTGTTGATTCATGATTATTCAATTATGCTTCTCCTTGACTAGTTTTATGATGTTATTTTATAAACATTTTATTATTTTTATGCCTTTTATTGACTATGTCAAGCTTTGCCTCAATCTTATATATTTTACTAAGATGTATGATTGCATAATGATGCCTTCGAGTTATAATAATAGTATGATTATATTGTTGATGTCTTTGACTAATACTTGGTCAATTTAAGTCTTGATGGGTTATATTTTGAATCGGTTGCCTACTTCTTATTTTTTCTATGTGTTGGATTAATAATGAGGACTGATCTTTATTCTATTATTTTTTTATTCAATTTAAGTTCATTTTATTGATGGTTGGGTTACTTATTGGAATATGTGGTTTTCATTCCTAGACTAGACCTGAATATTTAATAGTACATATAAGGGGTAAGGATGGTTAATGCTAGTTGTGACATTGGATAGGGTTCTAAGCAAGACAACTTTGAAGGATATATAATAGATTAAATTTAATCCATTCTATATCATTAGGTAGCCTAGGTTAACCATCCCCACTCTTGATCTATACTTAGATAGATTAACTATTCCTATCTCACCTTGGAATGATATGATTGTGTTTCATGTATTCTTTATATTTTTGATGTCTTTTGTTTGGAGATCAATTTTCTCAGAATTCACTTCATGTTCCTAGTTACTAAAACCACCATTATACTAATGGTTGGGGTGGAGAGGGTCATTGATGGTTGGGCTCATAGGACTAGTTGGATGGGTTTGTCTTAATTAGCTTGTTCATGTTCGACTCCTTGCTTTTTCAACTTCATACGCATGTATGAAAGATGGTAATATAATTTTAATTATTGTTTTGATTAATTATTATTATTATTATTATTATTATTATTATCATTTATTATAGATACTAGCTTTGACATTAATTACTATATTGATCTTGATATATGCTAGTGAATGGATTGGAAATAGAAATTGAATATTGAATAAGGTAAATTGGTTGATGGTTGAAGATAGTATACCATAGGTACATTATATTATTTAATTGATCCTACATTGATTTAATGTTCTTTATGATAATTAATTGTATCCAAATTATTTTAAGTCTTGATACATATATTTGTATCATTTGTTAGTCTTATTTATTCTTGATGCTAGAAGAATTAATAAATATAGGGATGCTAACTTGAGATTTACTTAGATATTTTTACTTTAGATCTAAATTCTAAAAATCTATTCTATTTAGAATAAATAAAAAAAATGTAAGTTAGGTTGTCAAAGAATTAAATATTTAATTTAGCTTTCCTCTTTATGGAAACATATATTTGGATACTTTACATTAGTTCTTTAAGTTTGCATTTTAGTTAATCCATAATGGATAAATTATATGGGAATTCAAATAGAATTTATGTAGTTAACTTGCATTAATTAGTCTTTATTTTAAATTTTCAATCTTTGGACATAAATACATAGATGTATATGACCTCTTAACCCTTCCAACAATGCATAAACTTTGATACCTGGTCCATGATAAAAATAAACCAATTGCTCCCTTCTATCATGCATTTTAGACATACTTGATTATGTGCAAGTTATGTATTTTATTTACAATGATAATAAATTACTTATTAACTCATGTATGTTGCATTTGGGCCATATAATATTAATTAGTTAGTTCCTACATTAACTAATAAAGGAAATAATAGTTAGTTAGATCTTATACTTAAGAATAAGCATGTACAATGTTTTTCTTAGATTGTTTACTTAGTTAAGAAAATGAATGTAAAGAAACACATAATGAAATAAAATATGATAACTAGGTTGTTATATTAATTTAATCCATTAAATGAGATGTAAATTTTTACACTCACTACAAACTATATGAATTTCACTTTATATTCTGATAGTTACACTTGCTTACCTTATTGCCTTGACTACCTAATAGTGAAATTTGTAAAATTTTCTTAAGTGGAAAATTTTATTTGGGTCCCACTCATCTTGAAATTTGGATGAAATTTGTTGATTGATGATGTTAAATTCCATTCATGAACATTATTTTTGAATGCTTGTTTTTCTATTGTCTAGTTGGATTATTAATGAATTCTTAATACCATGATATATTTGTGCATTCATTAGAAGATTATGAAATGTGGTATAATTATTTTTTAAGTGGTTACCTAATTAAAATTCACTAATTCCATAAGTTACTTTTCTTGGAACATATAGATAGTTCATATTTATTTCATGACTTAAACTCTTTTAATATTGCATTGGCTATGCCAATCTAAATAGTTGAATGTTTCATTACTAGACCATATAATTGCAATGTCAAATTATAACATTGATTGTTATGAAATAAGTAGGGTATGAATCATGTGAATAATGATGAACTTAAAGGCAGTAAGGTATTATGAC
>JARHVA010003968.1:1585000-1657500 GCA_037957365.1 Torreya grandis | reverse complement strand
CATCACCCATTATTTGTCCAAAATAGGTAGTTCTAGCTATAACTCTACATTATGACTTATTCTATTTGTGAATTGGTAAAATCACAACTTTTTTTACATATTCATGCACATATGTATATATTCTTATCCAATGATATCCTCCAAAAAAATTCACCTATGTATTTTCATAATTAAAATGTACATCAACCCTCCACCATGTTATTCCTTAAAAAAACTTTATTACATATTTACCGTCTCTTAGTATACAAAACTATTCCCATTTGAACATTATTTATTTCAATATAATGTGATCGAGACATAGTATTTCATCCATGATTTTCATTTCTACTTATGCATTCCATGTTTATTGATAATATTCTTATACTATCTATGATTTCAAACTTTAATCAAATATGATGACCTCTGCTTCCATCTCATTCAACACTAGAATTGTTATTATTAGTGTGTAAACAACCTCATTCAATTTATAAATCATATACTTAAATAAAAATGTGTAAATATTTAGGAACTCTACATACTTGAGGTGTCTAAGAATAATATTCCCTTAGTAATTGAAAATCATAGTATTGATGGTCTATGTATAATCAAAAGTTATTTTGGAAAAGAAACTAATGCTCCATTTCATCAACATTTTCACAATAGCATAAAAATTATTGTTGTACAAAAACTATTTATTCCTCGTATATTTAAAATTATCACTAAAGTGTCTGATGGGTATCCATTATTGGATAAAAATTGACCTTATCATTATGCTACTCACATTACATTCTGATTGGAATACCTTGTTCAATTTTTGTAGTGCCAACATTGGTTGGTCATTCACCTTATTATTTGGTTCCTATAAACTAAAGTCAAATTATTTATTACACATAAATTCATATAAATATCCTCTCAAAACTTTTGTGATTTTTATTCATATCTTTCTGAAGTTACTAATGAACTTCCTACAAAAATTCAATAGACCAAGAAAAATTCATGCCTTGAATGTGGTCTTTAGTGATGGACACTCAACTATTGCATGACCATTTTTTATGCCAATATCTTTTTTGAATGCCATAAAAATAATAATATTGTATTTATCTTCATGAACCTTATTTTTTATTGTATTTATAAATTTATTTATGCAAAACATATTCAACACATTATAAATATTCATC
Source organism: Torreya grandis (assembly GCA_037957365.1). Lineage (NCBI taxonomy): Eukaryota > Viridiplantae > Streptophyta > Pinopsida > Cupressales > Taxaceae > Torreya > Torreya grandis. The sequence goes on along the minus strand of JARHVA010003968.1, from coordinate 1,656,343 downwards.
ATGTGGTCATCCCTTATATTATCCAACACAAGAATATCATCCAAATATAAGATGTTATATTTTTAAAAAAAATGTTTTAAACACTTAATTTATTATCTAAACATAATAAAAACCATTCATGAGGTTATTTTTGATTCATTACATTCCCTGATCTTTATAAGATGGCATCAATTATTTAAATTAATTTCATAAAAAAATATTTTCCACATTGTGGAAATATGTTAGGTCATCCATCGAAGGAAATGGAAATATATAATTTATCAAGATATTTTTGATTGATTTATACTCTATACACATGCACCATTCTCCTCATTCTACAAATACAAATACTATAGGTACTATGTAGGTGCTTAGGATCTCTATAATAATGTATTTATCCAAAAAATAATGCACTTTCCTATGCCCTTGTTCAATGTCCTAGGTGATTCATTATGTATGTGACCTTTTTAAAAAAAAATTATCAATGCATCAAATCCATATGATGGATGATAATTCACACTAACATAAATTATTATGATGGATAGGTTGAAATAATGTTTCTAAACTCCTCCACTAGTGAGTTTACTTGGTATGTTAAGTATTATCCCCCTTATTTATTTATTTCTATTATATCACTTTTAATTTTAGTCTATATGAGTCAAAATAATCCCATATATTTTTCTACTTCCCTCAATAACTCATTATATGAGACTATCAACATGTGTGTACGAACACTGTTGCACTCCCATTTTTCAATATATTTCAATGGAATCACTATGAGATTATTGGAATTATCATTAAAGAGGTCTGAATTAAATTTAATTTATGAATTTAGTTTTATCATATTGTTATGTAAATTAAAAAATTACATGATGTAATTCTAATGACATCAAAATACATCATACCTCATCTTGGAATGTGACTATCTGAAATTTAAACAAACATTTACCATTCATGAATAATTGATGGAAGTTTTCAATCCATGAAAATATATATGGATTTAGATGCAATCCCATATTTAAATTGAATATATTCACCATTTGACATGAACTAGATTGCTTGCATTAAAAATATGTAATACAATGTTCCAAATCTTGCATTTTAACTTACAAACCATTTAGAAAAATATAGCCCTTAGTGCTAGATCCTTATCTTCTTTCAAGACTTCAAATAAGCCCTCTTTATCATTAGGTATTCTCCCTACTATGGTCTCTCATAATTTCTTACTGACTCAATTGAATTCATTCCCTTAAGCATGATATGTGCACCATCCATCTTCAGACAAATGGATTAATTTGAAAGCTATGGTAACTTGTATGTTTAATGTCTATATTTTCCAAAATAATAACACATTCATGGGAATTATATTATTATTTATTAACAAAATATATCATTTTATTATAAATGGGTAAAATTTTCTCACTCATTCATACTCTTTTTGAACTCCACAACTTTCTCTTTGTCCTTGCACACTCACTTAAACTAATGTAGTGTCTATTTATACATGTTTTCTAAGATAATTACTAAACTTAATTATCCTCATATTTATATTCTTCTTCCTTATATTTTGTTAAAATTTTCCATGAAAATTTATCATATGCCTTTAGTGAAAATTAATAGGCCTCTTCCACCATTTGTATTTGAGTCATACGTATCTCTTCTCTAATGGAAATTTTAAACCCATTCACACATCCTATCATTTTATCCCTATAAATTTCACTATGAATCTATTTGATGTGAAATATTATATAATTCCTTAATGCACTCCTTGACACTTAGTTATTTCTGCCTCAACTTTTATAATGGCTTAAATTAATGCATATGGTAATCTTAGATAAATAAATTACTTTTCATCTTAGAAACCTATTAGTCCCATTGCATTATCTTATCCTACCCTATTTTTCATATTTTGTGTTAAAATTAATTACACTATAACATGAAATGAACCTTTAGTTCATTATATGATGCCTTCACGTATTGTGGTTTGATAATTGAATCAAAATCAAAATACTATTATATATTAATGATCTATGAAATAGACCTATAGATCCCACCTTCTCCTGAATCTATTTTCACCTCTTCATCACTTTCTTATTTATTGCCTCCCATGTAATTTTCATCTTCAACATCATTTGAATCATCCATTTGTGTGGATTAATAAAATACATATTTCTTAATGGAGTTAAATCATATTTGAAACAAAATAATTCATCCATTATTTTTCCCACATCCTTTCACCCTTTATATGTGTAAATCCCAATCCTTTAAGCCACTAATTTTGATGTAGAGACTGGAATTATGAAGGCCATAAAATTTGATCTATAAATCTATTTGAGATCTTATTTGCATAAAAATAACCATCTTGAAAATTTTAATTCAAACATAACATAACATAAACATTTACAAATGTTTTAAGAATATTTTAGAGGCCATTTGTGACCATATAAGGGTCTAAAACTGCATTTTGATATACATTTTTGGGATTTTTTCATTTTTACAAATATGATTTTTTTGTAATAATAAAAAACAGAGTTGAATTTTATAAATTTTGTTAATTTTAATGTTTATAATATATGTATATATTTTTAATCTGATTTGATCTTGCATGTGAAACTTACTAAAAATTATTTATAAAAAATTGCTAAAAGACCAAAGTTACTAAAAATATTTTTTTTTAATAAAAAATTACACGGGTCAATCAAAATTAGGTAGATTTTTATTCATTTATTTATTTATGCTTTTAAAATCAATATTGATTTAATATTTGTTTAAAGACTCTTCTTTATTATTCTATTCATTTAATGAAAATCAACAAAGAAGATTATTTTAATGCAATTTAGAGGTTTTATGCATATGGACATTTAAATTAGATGGTATGTGTTCATCATATGGTATTAGAATAAGTTAAAAAATTGGAGGTAATATGTTAGTGAATTTGTATTAGGTTTTTAAAATTATAATTTTGGAGAATATTCTATGATTGAATAACATGTGTAAAATATGATTAAAGGACAAGGATAAGGAAGAATTACTTAGGTGAAAATGAATATGCAAGAGCTATAAAATCAAGTGGAAAAATTAACTGCAATTTTAAAAAATAAAAGATAAAGGAAAACATAAGATGAAATTGAGGGAAAAACAAATCGTAAAGATGAAATTCAGCAAGAAGAGGAATGACAACAACCACCATCAATGGAAGAGAGAATGGCTATGGATTTAGAGTGAAGGAATGAAAGTGAAGGTTCATGTTGTAGATTATGGAGGAATTTTAAATCCATAGGAGTTGTTATAAATATTAAATAATGTGGAGAAGTTTTTTCAATGGAAAAATCTAAGACAAGACAAGTAAGTAAATTTTGCATGCACATAATTGAAATGTCATGCAATGATTTTATGGGATCATCTATAGAAAGAGAGACAAAGAAAGGGTAAATATAATATCAACACATAAAACAATATGGATAATAATATAAGGGATACACTTATACTTGGGATTATGAATAGAACCTATATAGAAGATTCCAAAATTGAAGACAAAAAGATCATAATATACAAGAGTATACATATGGGTTTTTATAATATTTCCATGTGAGTGGAGCATGATGAAATAGAATAATATATGGTCACAAGGTATGTAAATTTTTTGAATTTTTATATTCAATATGAATTGAGCATGCATAAAATACTTTGCATGTAGGATTATTATCAATAAGCTTTGAAGGTAAAATAAAAAATAAACAAACTTTCATAAGATTAATTAATCCAAGAAGAGGACAATCACCTCCAATAAGGAAGCGATGTTGGTTTAATTAAAATAGAAGAGGATTTACCCATGGTTAAATAAGTAAGAATATAATATATAAGGGTTTTAATAACAACAAAGAGGAAGAAGATTTTATAGAGGATGAGGCTATGGTGATGGTAGAGGGTGGTTTCTAAATCAACACATGTATTATGTTTATTATATATGGAGATAAGAGGTATACAATGAGTTTGGGTGTCTTCAATACAATGAATAAGAAAGGAGGCAAGAGGACCACCCAATAGTGATATTACATGAGGCAGAGATAAAATATCAGAATATAGAAGTTGCAGTAGTAGACATTGTATAAAATATTATGATGAGGATAACAATGATTTATCTAAGGAAAAAATAAGTGAAAGATAAGGAAGGTGGTGATTCATGGATATGTACAAATATTTTATGAAAAAAGTGTACTTTAGGAGGTAAGATATAAAATTTAATTATAAATTGTTGTAGTTGTGAAAATATGGTTTCCAAATAAATCGTAGAGAAACTAGGTTTTTCAATGTGAAAGGCATTTGTATCCTTCTTAGATTTCATTGTAAAAGAAAGGGAATGAAGTTATAGTAGATAGAAATTTCTTATTAAAGTTTTGTATAGAAAAAATGTACAAGAATGATATATGTTATGATGTTATACCAATGGATGTATGACATGCATTATTGTAAAGTCCTTGGTAATTTGATATAAAATCAATTAATGGAGGAAATAACCCAAATAATTTTTGGAAAGGTGGTATGGAGATAGTTTTTTTACCTCTTAAAGAAGAAGTGTAGGGATAAATCTTAATGCCCACAAATTAATTTATCATAGACATTAATATGACATGTATTTATGCATCACTAACAAAGTAAGGAAATATAGAAATGGTTCAAATACTAATAGAAGTAGTAGAAGTGTTAAATGAATATGAAATTGGTATACCTAATGAGTTTCCAAATTATTTACCACCAAAAAGATAAATTAAAAACCATATCAATTTGATTCTAGGATTATCTCTACCCAATCAAGAAGCTTATAGGATGACTCCAATATAATATGTGGAATTGAATAAACATTGTTCTAAGTTGGTGAGAAAGGTTGTAGTAAGGGTAAGAATGAGTCCATGTGAAACACCAACATTTATAACTCCAAATAAATATGGGTGATGGATAATGTGTTTTTATAGTAAAAATAAAATAAAATAATGATCAAATACAAATTTTCAATACCTCATTTAGATGACATGATGGATTTACTTGTGGTAGTAAAATACTAGACGAAGATTGATCTAAGCAATAGTTACTATCAGATTTAGATTCATGAAGGATATGAATGGAAAAGAAAATTCAATATAAGGTATGGACTATCTGAGTGTATGGTGATGTCATTTTGGTTATCTAATGCTCATAGTACATTTATGATGGTTATGAACATTTTGATGCATGATTACATTGGTAAGTTTGAGGTGGTTTATTTTTATGATATTTTGATATTCAAGAATAGTAAAGAAGAAAATGTAAGGCATTTAAGAAAGGTATTACAAATTTAAAAAAAAAGAGAAGCTCTACAAAAATACAAACAAGTGTAGGTTTATTCATAAAAAATTGGTATTTTTGAGATTTGTATTTCCAATAGATGGTTTAAGAATGGATGAAGAAAAAGTAAACATAATTCTTGAGTGGACTATTCCAAAGAGTATCATAGAGGTAAGAAGTTTCCATGGTTTAGTGAATTTTTTAAAAAAGTTCATAAAGAATTTTAGTAGTATTTTTGCACCAATAAAAATTAAATGAGAGGAAAATAATTTATATGGATAAAGGAAACAATAAAAACCTTTCAATTGATGAAGAAGGATATTACATAAAATCCTATTTTAACATTACTATATTTTAATAAAGTGTTTGAAGTGGATTGCGATGCTTCACATGTGGGAGTTTTTGTTGTGCTATGTCAAAAATGAAGGACAATACCAATTTTTTATTAGAAATTAAATGAGGCAAGAAAAAAGTATTTTACATATGATGTTTAATTTTATGCTATTATACAAGAATTAATATATTGGAGGTAATACCCAGTGCCTAGTGAGTTTATCCTATTTATAGATCATGAGGTCTTGAATTATGTGAACACTCAAAATAATCTAAATAGTAGACATGCAAAATATGTATCTTTATTTTAGTGATATATTTTTTTAAGCATAAATTAGGAAAGAAAAAATAGGTAGTTGATGATTTGAGTAGGAAATTGACATTGCTAACTACTATGGTGAGCAAGGCAATTGGATATGAATTTTTTAAGGAACTATATGATACTGATCAATATTTTGCCAAGATAGTTGAGTAATGAAATAATCCATTAACTAGTGGGACAAGTAATATTTTTTATGATTACCTTATACAATATAGTTATCTCTTCAAGGGAAAACATTTATGTATTCTAGTTAGGTCTCTAATAGACAATATTACAAGAGAATTGCATAGTGGTGGTTTAATTAGGCATTTTGTTAAGACCAAGATACTAACATTGGTGGATGAGATGTATTTTTGGTCGAATATGAAGAGAGATATGAAAAGATATGTTTCAATCTATATAATATTTCAAGTGGCTAAGGGACATACACAAAATACAAGGTTATACATACCATTACCAATTTCAAGAGGACCATGGACAAATTTGAGTACAAATCTCATGTTAGAATTACCAAACACAAAAAGAAGTAATGATTTAATTTTTATCAGTGTAAACAAGTTTTATAATATGGTTAATTTTATTGCATGTATGAAAACCAATGATGCCACTAGAGTTACATAACTATTTTTCAAGGATGTTGTGATATTTCATGGTGTTCCAAAAACCATTAAATCAGATCAGGACACAAAATTTATAAGTTTTGGAGGAATCTATGGAATAAGTTAGGAAATAAGATAAAATTGAGTATTCCATAAAACCCACAATTAAATTGAATGAAAAAAGTTGTAAACAAGAGCTTGAGAACTTTGTTGAGTTGCATAGTTAGAGAGAATCCCAAGTAATGGTACTCAGATTTACCACATGTTAAGTTTGATTATAATAGTATAATAAATAGATCAATAAGAAAATACAAATTTAATATTGTCTATAGGATAAATCCTATGGCTATTTCATATTTGGTACATTTACCAAATATAGAATGAGATAGTGATGATGTAAAGGCATTGTAGATCATATGCAATAATTGAAAGAAAAAATGGGATAAAGCTACAAGAAAGTAATGATAAGTATAAAATAGAATAAGGTGTAATAAAAAGTTCAAGTTGTTTGAATAAGGATATTTAGTAATTTTTTACTTGAGGAAATAAATATTTCCAACAGGGACATACAACAAGTTAAAGTACCAAAAAATTGGGCCTTGCAAAATTATGAAGAAAATGAATGCCAATGCCACATAATTCTTATATCTCTCTAATGTTTAATATTTAAGATTTATATGATTTTCATGGATAATATGGTTAAGGGGACGAAAATGAAGAAATAGATAGGAAGTAATAAGTACCAAAGAAGAAGAAATGAAAGATAACACAGGTTTTAGATAAGAATATAGTGAACATAAGGAAAGGAAGTTATAACAAGAATTTGGTACATTGGTAAGGAGTAAAACACGAATAAAAATCTTGGATTTCATAATGGGAGATGAAAAAATGAAAAAAATAAATGGCAATATTTTAACTAGGAAAACTCACAAATGCTAATTTATTTTCAACTAGAGAAGAATGACATAGAGGATGAACCTTTGGAGGCTATCAATTTTGATCTCTAACTTCATTTGATCTCATGTTTGGGCCAAAAAGGACCATCTTAAAAATTTAAATTGGTTTCAAGTTTCCCTATCTTGTTTAACATTTTTCAAAACATTTCAGATGTTGTACATACCATTTAAGCGTCCAAAACTATATTTTAATATATGCGTTAAGATTTTTTCCATTTTTAGAAATAGGATATTTTTATAACAAGACATGAACTTGAGTTGAATTTTATCCATTACATTAATTTTAGTGTTTATAAAATGTGTGGAGTTTTTATAGGCCCATCTAAGTTTACATGCAAAATATACTATAAATAGTGTTTACAAAATTACTAGAAGATGAAAGTTGCTAAAAATAGATTTTTTCTTAAAAATGTATGGGTCAATTAGCTTTAGCTACCTTTTGATTTATTTATATTTTTTAGTTATAAATGTCCACCCCAATTATAAATTGATATTTATTTAAATATTATTTTATAATTTATTTATTTCATTCAATGAGAATCAACAGAGAAAATTACATTCATTCAATTTTTAAGTTTTATGCCTATCGAATGAAACCTTAACTCTCTAATGAACTGTCTTATTTTTTTTCACCCAATTTTTTTACCCTTACTTGTCATGATGTAAAACAAAACTCAAATAGTTTACTCACATTTAAAAATCTTCCTACTTTCAAATTAATCATATCACACAAGCACTAAGAATTAACTTAGTTATATAATAGAGGATGTAGTTTTGGTTATGGTCCCTAGTGAAGGGATAATATAGACCAAGTTGTTGAATGAACACACTCTCCACCACTCTCAGATCACATAAATATAAACAAAATATCAAGGTATATTTCTATATTAATTTCAAAGTAAATAATGAAAATGTTTACCCCAACACAAGATAAATGATTTATCAGGGTTTAAGCTATACCATGAAAACTTAAAAATCCAATAATGAAATTTCTTAGATAACCATGCAACACTTTAAAGCTACATGCCTTCCACCCAATGCCATTTATTCCTCTCTCTTTATCTATTTATTATTTGATTTTAAAAAATATCTCATTTGATTAAGTTTGATTAAAATAAAAAGAGACCCTTCGTGACATGATGCATGCCTTGGAATGTGTTTTTTTTATCTGTGTAGGATATGTTGGGTTTACATGCTTCCTTTTTCTTCATTTCATGTAATCACTATAAGTTGTATTGACATAAGTATTTAATATCATGTGTTATATTTGTATAGATATGTAATTTTAATATATTTCTGTAGATACCTTAAAATATTGCATCACTGGAGTCTGAGCATCCTATCATGACTTATATACATGCATTATTTCACCATATTCTTCCTTGTGTTGTGACTTGTAATTTATCCAATTATACCAAAGTATAGGTTGGATTTTTGTAAGTCCACGTATTTGTGATCAATATTATCCAAGTTTAGACTATGCCAAAATTTATTCTCACTTTTTTTTACATGGCTTTTTTTGGAGGGATTTTCCCCTTCACCTTGATGTATCATTAATTCTATGTCAATTATTTTTTAATTTCCATTACACCAAATTATCTCTAATAAAACTAATGGAGAGCCCTAAGGTCATCATGTGATAGTGCCAACGTGTTATTTGTATTATTATGTGATGAAATATTTTATCCCAACAATTATGTGTTCTCACCCCATGCACTTTTTGAGTGAAACCATGGATAAAATATACTTATCTATCCACAAGAATGAAAAATTGCTCTATGCTTGGGATGCTTATACATTACTTCATCTTTAAAAATCATGTAACTTTTACTATATAATAATATTTCATCATAATATGCATTGAATGTGTGTGTGTGTGTGTGTGTGTGTATGTGTGTGTCTATATATATGTGTGTGTATGTGTATGTATATATTTATATACATGTATATAAATATATAACACAAATATATATATATATATATGTACACACACACACACACACACATATCCATATATACATGCATACATATATAAAAAGACACACACACACACACACACACACACACACACACACACACACACACACACACACACACACACACACACACACAGATATATGCACATATATTCATATCTATATGTACATACACATACAAACACACACACACATATATGAATATATAAGTATATATACATAGATACATACATGTATGTATGTATGCATGTATATGTACATATGTGTGCACACACATGCACACACACACACACAAGAACATCTATAATAGCTAATTTAAGATAGCCTAATTTTATAACAAATTTATGAATAGACATCAATACCTAAGTTAAATCAAATAAATTATGTCTCGAGGGTTATAAGGAAATTAATTTTTTTTATCATGGGTTAAAATAGCTTTTTTGAATAACCTAAACCTAAAAAATAAATAAGTATAATGGCCTAAAAATATAAATTTAACAAATACCTACTACATACAACACCAATCTCAACCATAACACAACAAAAAATCAACATGAGTAATAACTACCCCAAAACAAAATTTACAACACAAAGCATATACTATTGCATCTAAATCCCTCTCATTCAATTTTATTTTTTAGATCTAAGAGACATTTTTAAAGGTTCTAATTAATTTTTCCCTCTTCACCTCCTTTTGTTTATCACTTTATTCCATTCACCATCTTCTTCAAGATTTAGAAATATGGGGATGGAAGTTTCTAGTGTATCCATTGGGTTTTGTTTCAACAAAGGATTTGTGAAGCATTATCCTACAAGAGGAGTCTTAATAATTAAATATTTCTTGTGTGTATGTATATATAAATATAAACACACACAAACACACACACACACACACACACACACACACACACACACACACACACACACACACACACACACACACACACACACACACACACACACACACACACATACATATACTTAAGACACTCCATAATAGTTAATTTAAGATAACATAATTTTATAAAAATAAATTTAAGAATAGACCTCAATACCTAAGTTAAATAACATAAATTATGCCATGAGGGATATAAGGAAATTGAAATTTTTACTATGCATAAAAATATGTTATCTGAATTAGGGACCTAATTTTGAAAATAAAAAAATATAATGGGATAAAAAAATAGATTTAATAAAGACCTACTGCAAACAAAAATACTCTTGACCATAAGATAACAAAAAATCAACATGAGTAACAACTTCCCAAAAACAAAATATACAACACAAAGTATAAAATGTTGCATCTAAGTCCCTCTCATTTAGTTTTATTTTTGAGATCTGAGAGACATGTTTAAAGGTTATAATTCCTTTTTTCCTCTTCACCTCCTTTAGTTTCTCACTTTATTCAATTCATCCCCTTCTTGAATATTTGGAAATATGGGGATGGAAATTTCTAGTGTATCCACTAATTTGTGTCTCTGCAAATGATATCAAGCATTCTCCTACAAGAGGAACTCGAATAAAAAATTATTTTTTAGGGGATGTATAAACATTCTTGTCTTTAAGCATACCCTATATGGAAGGATACTTATTTTTATTAGTTTGTTTCAACCCTACACTTGGATCTTCTAAAACATTTATTATGTATTAACACACACAACCCATTTTTAAAATAAAATAAAAATAGCAGCCCACTATTGGTTGAGAATTATTTTGAGTCCATTTGGGAGAGAAGTCTATATTATAGATAGAGGTCTGAAGGGACCTAAATACAAAGCAATTTATCTATCACTTAAAATAATCCTTTGATTATCTTGTTTTATGGATGTTTACTTAACACAATCCATAGGTTATATATCATTGTCTACAGGGTTTTAATGAAAATAAACTAAAGCTATGCTTAAGACATGTTACATGATTTACTATTTTCCTTTGGTTTTATTTAAAACACTTATGAATGTGTTCTTACTTTTGATTTTATAACACTTATTATGTTGATGTGTTTGTTTATAGTGGGTTATTATTTTTGTGTCTTAATAATAATATTTCACACTAAGGTATTTTATCGACATCTTTCCACTCATCCTAGAGCTATTTATTTCTACCTGGTAACTTTCTGATCATCCCAACAACTCATAGAGATGGAAACATAATGCAATGTATATAATATTCTTAGTAAGTAGTATGAAGGGATTTTTCCAATTTAAGCCATCCTACTCACTCAATCATCCCCACTACCCAATGAAAATGATAGCATAAACCAATGTACGGAAGATTTTGGGAAAGAAGAGCAATGAGATTTTTCCACTTATCCTCATCCTTCTCACTCAATCATTTAAAAATGCTGGTAATATAAATAAATGTATGGAATATTATGGGAAAGCAAAGTAATGGGATTTTACCACTTCTCCTCATCCCAATAATCTAGTATCTCAATGACTTAAACAGGGAGTATGAGGCACATAATTCATGTGGGATAGTGATATTTGGACACTTGAAACCATCCCACCAAATCATAATAATAGATACAAGGTGAAAATTATCTATACTACTATCATGAGTGGAACAATGATAGACATATGAGTTTTTTCTAGGGACATGTATACAAATAATAAAGACGTCAAGGCTAGGTTTAGAAAGGTAGAAATGGGACACCTATCTTAAAAAGGTGACTAAACACCCAAGATCTAGTGGGAGAGGCCACATGACATTAAATAAATATGGATTTATAATATTCAAAAAAAGTAACTAAGGATCAAAATCAGTTTTAACTTAATTTGTAAAAACTGGAAAGGCATATAGAGATGCAAAATTTTGTCTAACATTCTATAAAACACTAAAGGAGAATGATTTATATATTGACTATTCTAAAATTAGCTCAAGTAGTCAATCCATGAAGGTAATCGATGCCCTGACCTATTTTTGAGAGTCTTTTATGAGCATCATTGGATAGTTTAAGAGAAATTTGAGGGAATGGTCTACATGACCATAGATGATATCACATAGTTGGTGAACTTTGGAAGAGACAAAATTATATTCATAGGTAGAAAAGAATGTAAATATGGTAACAATAGTATTTTTGGGGCTACACCAAGCTCTTAGTTTTCAAAATACATGGTGGAACATGCACAAACTGGGCCCACATATGTTTTTCTTCTAATTATAGTATAAAGTTCAACTATAGTTACATAGGCACATAAGAATATTATGAGTTTAGATTTAGTATCAATTCTAGTTTCATCTCCAACTTTGGTTTTAATTCTAGCTACTGCATCAAATATGTTATAATTAATGTGATTCTAATAGTTCTCTTATAGAAATAACTAATTATACCTATGTTTTTACATGTTCCAATTGAGTTGGAATATTATTTTGTAACTAAGGTGAATTACATGAATATACTGTATTTTTAGGGAAGGAATATACTTTTGAGTAATCAAGGATTGTACATGCATTATGTTATGTAATTTAGGCATTTTGTGATATTTTGAATATTTTAATTTTAGACTTTGCTTGAGGTATTAGGCCTTCCCCATCCAAAGTTTATATATACTTATGCCATCCTAGTTCTAAATGGAGGAGAATTTTGGTTATTCACATTAATAGGAAATTCAAAGAGGCTTTACTTGACTTGATCTTTATGTCCAAATATGGATTCTTCTCTAACTTTGTGGATTAATTGAGATGGTCCATCATTATGGCATCTTAGTTAGTTGATTGTGTATGAAGTATCTTATTTAAATATACTTATCCATCTTAAGATATAACTTATTTGAGTACTTTTTTCATACTGATCATAATCCCTCTTATAGATATGGAATAACAATCTTAAAATATGGCAACCTTTGTTATGCATGTTTAAGTATGTTGTGTTTGGTTCTCTTTAACTCTTCACTATATTTGATTTTTGGTGTGATAAAATAGATTACAGTAAGTATTGAATTTGATTCTTTGTCCTATCTGAGTTTAAGTATTGGTCTTAAAAGAGTTTATCTCTAATTATCCATAAGCTTCTTTTATATGTTACCTTCTTTCTCATTTTGAGTTTATTTTTAAGTCTTATACACACTAGTTAAAATCATCATCCTTACACCCACTCCAATTATATTTATATTCACCCACAACCAATTCACCCATGGTAAATCTATATCACATACCACTATTCCACCAACATTTTATTATAAAATTGAATACCCTAAAACCCATGCCTTGGAGTGGAATATTTCACCAATCCTACAAAATTAGAGGCCACCTCATAAGGTTAGACTAAACCCACATCAACAAGAACTTAATCTGGTGTAAGGAGTCTCACCTCTACCTCTATTATGTTTGAAATAATCACTTAAGTTATGTTGGAGACACCTAAAAGGATAAAAAGGTCCACCTCATATAATAACAAGGCCACCTTTGGAAATCTATAGTAAGGTTATATCTAATAAAGGATCCCAAAGGGAACCCTAAGCCTAGTCATTCTCTCTAGGTAGATAACCTCATCTTATATTTATCCACATAACCCAATAACAATAAGTCCCTCCACTCATTCCAACTTGGTTAAGAGGATTAGACATTAACTTTTCTAGACCTATCCATGAATTACCTAAAAACTTTGAGAAATATCTACCATCTTTTTCTTCTTCAAGTGGGAGAACCATAAAAGAGCATATCAAAGCCTTCAAAACTGCATTGGGAATATTAAATGTAACTCACAAAGATGAGGATTGCATTATATTACCATTCACATTATATAGTGTAGCCTATGACTAGTTTTAAAATATCACCATGGGTTCTATTAAATTCAAGACCAATTCTCAAGATACTTCTCTTGTGCAATTTGGTCATGTCACTAGTGTATGTGTTGTCTTCCAAAAAATTTCTAGCATGAAGTGGTAACCTAGTGAGCCAATCTAATACTTTAATGGTATATTTAAAAATATGTACAATAGACTCAAATATCATTATCAACCTAATAAATTATTAGCTCTCTATATGTATAAGAATGCCCTAGATCCTATTTCTTATGTTTTTCTTCATTGAGTTGTTGGCATCAATACACTAACTTTGGCATATGTTGAATCTATTAACATTGAAAAATAGGTAAATCCATAAATGTAGTCATTAGACCCACTTTTTCTTGTCCCTATATTCTAAGCCTTCAATCTAGTTTTGAATGAATAGTTTAACACTATGATCGAGAACTAGACCCATATATACACCCTAGTGCCTATAACCCACGTTGCACCTAACTATAACTCACTTTCTTGAATAACTTATCACCTCTATCCAGAAAAAAATAAGGGATCAACCCTTGATCCTAGTCAATATTACCATTTTAATGGGTACTAATTAATATTAAATGAATGTATATCGGAATCAATTCAAAAGATGCTAAAAAAATTGAGCAATGAGTTTCTAAACATGTAGAAGCATATGGGGAACATTGGTGGGCAAAACACTACTTAGAATTTTGGGTTCCAAAGGTATAATAAACATTTCAATAAGTCTATAAATAATCAATAACATAAATTCACATCTAATAGGATACCATAGATGAATATCATGGAAGCATCCTTCCTAAATGGTGTCAAGTGTTCATTATGACATAATATGGTGAGTTAGATTATATATATTTTTGTAAGGGTTTTGATGTATTTAAAATATAGATGGATATGAAATAGGGCCTTATAAATCATACAAAACAATATTAATCCACCTTATCAAGACATCTAAACATGGCCAATGTATTTTAGACCTTTGATTCTCCATTCTCTTGGGAGGATAAGAATGAACAAGAAGAAAATATAGATGAGATCCATGCTTTCCATAAATATCATTAAGCCAGGAATAAATATAATCTAAGGAGTAATTAGCCAATGAATAATTCAATTCCTTTTAATAATACTAATAATCCTCTAGATCTTAAGGCTTATAATAATCTACCACCTCTCATAAGAGGCAAGCATTTGTACAGTACAGAACCCATAACAAAAGAGGATACATCATTATTAAAGATATGTACAAGATCAAGGCTAACATTTATCTACATGAGTTATCCTAGATCATCAAAAGGAAGGAGATGATTCTCAAATCCTTAATTGAAAGGTTCTCTCTTGATAAATCAAAGGTTACCTATGTGAATGTGATGTTATTTAAAGACCAACTAGAAGTACCATCTTTTCTATTGATTTTCATAATGCTCAAAAAGAATGTGAACAACCATTTGGTTGATTCTAGAGCATCAACCAATATGATCCTAGAAGTTGTATGCCAAAAACTTATTTTGACTCTTAACAAGTCAAAGAGAGTGGTTGTTCAATTAGAGAAATCCTTGGTCACATGTGTGGGAGAATTAACCAACATGCACATCTAGCTAGCATTTAAGCAACGTGTGTACTAGACCCTTGATATCTTGGTCATAAACATCATTGAATCATAAGTCATGACTGATCTAAAATGCTCAATAGATATATGGCCATAGAATCCTCACACATGTGGTTCCTATAGAAAGTATTACCCAATCAAAATTGAGTAAATTGTGAGCCCAAAATGAGACACCTAATCACTGAGTACAATGTCATGAATGAAAAAGCTTATTTTGTATCTTCACATGCATGTGTGTATACCTATACCAAAAAATCTAAAAATGATCCCCATGAAAAATAATTTAAATCTCATTATCAGTTATGGACCCTTAATTTTGATGGAACTAGATAAAAACAAGGTTTTGGTGTTGGAGTGGCCCTCATAAACCTAGAAGGGAAGCTTTACCTAGATTCCTATAGGTTATAATTTCCTTACACCAATAGTAGAGATAAATATTAATCTCTATATCTACAATCATATTTCATATTAAAACAAAATGCCAAGTAAATACAAATTTTTGGTGACTCTGATTGGTTGTGAATAAAATCAAAAAAATATATTTGTGCAAACTCACATACCTAAAGAAGTAAAAACACTGATCTTTGGAATTGATTGAGTATTTTTATGAATTTATCATCAGGTCCATTATGAGGGGACAAAAATCACATAGTGAACTTGTTAGTTGCTTTAGTTGATAGTTTGGCCCCACTCCATGAATAAAAAATGCAAAGATTATTAGTATAGTTGGTTCCCTATCCTTCTATTCTAAATAACATAGATAAATACTAGGTGTTTTAGGATGATCAACAGATCTTATAATTCTTTCATAATTTTGAAATTTTTGAAGCCAATATAATTGATGAAGGTGATATCCATTCAATGAAAAGTTGAAAACATAGGAGATTATGGTGTCTTGCAACTAAAAAATAATCGAATCCTTTTAAGCATGATTTCTTGAGATTGAGATTTTGGAATACACCCTCAAGCCCATAAACATACTTAAATCAAGGCCACTAAATCTAAGTACATAAAAGAGAATCTATGGACTATTTAACATCCCTAATTTTTGAATGTAGGCTTGAGTTTCATAAAGGAATAAAATCAAATATTTAAAAGGTTGTTCATACAATACAAAGTTGTCATTACACGGATTTATGATGATTTGAAAATATTTGACCCTAGAGTGATCACTCATACCATCCCTCTAAAGTAAGAGCATGATCCATTTAGGCAAGGATAAATACCAATGTCTAATCCATGAACCTCTCATATAAGCCAAGGTGTTGAAGCTAATGAAAGGAAAAATTATTTTCCCAATCATGTATTCAACCTACGTATCCAATCTTATACCAATTGTTTTGTGTTGATTTAAAAAATTTAAATAGAGCATTAGATAATGAAAACTATCCCTTGCATTCTTTATATGAGGTGACTCAGATGGTGAGTGTCACCAAAATAATGTCTTTATTAGATGGATTCTATGCTACAATCATGTATTGGTTAAAGCACAATATAAGATGAACACTATAGTCAACACCAAGTGGGGACCTTCTGCATATAAAAGGATTCCATTTGGCCTAATCAATGAAAGAGCCAACTTATAAAGGCAAATGGACTTTTATTTTCAAATATTGGTAGGAAAGTGTATCTTAATATTTATGGATGACCTCAAGGTATTTTAAAATAATAGCGTTGACCACATAGATCTTATACAAAAATACTTTGATAGATGTAAAAGATATGGAGTGCCCCTAAATTAAAAAAAGAGTATATTTTATGTCAATAAATGAAAGTTACTAGGTCACATTGTTACCAAGATAAAATTTTGATTGATCGAGAATGGATCCATGCCATCCACAAGTCAACTCCAATGAACAACAAGAAAGAATTGAAGTCTTTCTTTCAAAATATTAACTTTGTAAGAAAATTAATGTATAGATTTGCTGAGATTTTTAAGCCATTAAATTATATGTTAAAAAAATATACCAAGATAGAATGGAAAAAGAATCTTGGAAGGATTTCCTAGATATCAATAATGCTATTACTCAAGCGCTAATTTTGAGTAGTCCAGACTTTAGGTAGGTTTTCTATCTTCACTCCTTTACTTGTGAACATACCATTTCTACCATACTAACATAAATGGAAGAATACAATCAAAATCCCATTACCTTCATGAGTACCAATCTAAAGTATGCTGAGTTGAAATACTCAGTGATTGACAAGTAGATATATGCACCTGAATTAAAGATGTAAAGAAATTTAGGAACTAATATTAAGGAATAAGATATTCACTATTATTTTAGACCCAACTATCAATCTCAATCTCAACTATAATGAGTTGTGTGAAAGAAGAGGCAAATGGATGGCCAAACTCTAATAATTTTATATTGAGATTATGGCAATCAAGATGGTGAGAAGACATGGTATCATCTAACTAATGGCTGACACTAATCCATGCATCAATATCAATCATGTTAATGAAATATAAATAGCTAATGGTGAGTGGTACTCACACATCATCCATTATTTACTTGCATGGACTTTCCCCACTAAACTAAATAAGGAGGGAAGATGAGAACTTAGGCTCAAATCATCTCAATACATGTAATAAATAGAGGAGTATAATATCTAAATAACTACGAGAGCATGTATTTGAGATGTTTTTTGATGGATGAAGCTAAAAATATCTTAGACAACATGCACTAGAATATTGGCAGTGGAAACCCCTCAAAAAACACTATGGGTCATAAGATTATGAGAATGGGATTATATTGGCCCATGATCTTCAGAGATGCACTTCACCATGCTAAGAATTTCCAATATTTTCACATATTTATGAAGAGAGAAATGAATACTACCATGCTATTATATCTATTCATTGAAGGGTGTCTGATCACCCAATGGGCACATGATTTTATTGTGGTAATAGTCCTAAAATCATCAGTAGGACATAAACTTGTCCTCATGGATTATGATTATTGTATGAAGTGGATAGATACTATAGAAAAAAAATGATTCTAGATCAATTAATGTCATCAATTTTATGGAAAAAAATAAGTTGACTAGGTTTGGTACCCCATTTTCAAGTCTATGATAATGGTCTAGTATTCTAGTCTATTGAATTCATAGAATGGACCTATGATAATCAAATTACAATAAAGTCTTCCTCAAACTATTACTGATAGGGAAAGAGAATGAATGACTCCACCAATAATAATATGTTGAATGCCTTTAAGAATTAGACACAAGATAAACTTAGATAATATCACCTATTATTGAAATATGTGTTATGGGTAGACATAACTATGCACAAGCAAAACCTCAAGAATTTGCCTTTCCTAAAGGCGTATGGGAAACAACCAACCTTCCCTATCACTCTAAAATTACCAATGCACATATTCATTTAGGAGTACATGGGAGAATATTAATGAGTACAATCCATACTATTAGATATAGTATAGATAGAAGATTCAAGAATTGAAGCACTTCATAACTTCAACAAACATTATGATATTGTCAAAAGATGGTTTGAAAAAAGATCCAAGAATAAGGCCTTCAATATTTTAGACTTGGTTATACTATGGCATAAATCACATGAAAATAAGTGACAACATGACAAGTTCACCCCGTATGGATTAGATCTTATTAGATAGCATATATCCTTTGCAATAAAGACTTTTAGTTGAGATATCTTTAGGTAAATGACCTCACTTTTATATTCAATAGACATTTTCTTTAAGTGTTAATTCATGGCTAAACAAACTAGAAATACATTAGAGTGCACTATAAGTGAAGGTTTACAATTAGGAGTAGATTAGATTTACTACTTTCTATATTAAATTTACTTCTTTCTAGATTAGATTTAGTACTTTTTATATTAAATTTACTACTTTATAGATTACCTTTCCTATTGTTAACATTTTGTTTTTAGTAGATTAGTTATCATGATTTGTAGGATAGGTTCTTAAGATTGTAGAACAGATCAACCAATTTATTGAACTAAAAAAAGGGGGATATGCCAAAAAGGGGATGATTTATAAGGAAACACAATTGGTTCTCATATGAATTTATTCTAATAGGACTAGATTTTCTATAATTCAAGTATGCATGATGATTGAACTTTATTTTTCTTAGATTGAATAGTTTTGCTAGCATTTAGATACTTGATCTTATATACTCATGTGAATTTTAGAAAAAAAATCTATTCCCAAGCATTTATTACACTACTACATACAAAACATTGGATAAGAAATAATAAACATAGACTAGATATACACAGATAGGGATATATTGACAAATAAGTTTTCTTATCCATATAACAATCTAATGGTGGTTCCTAATCCTACTTTATATGTGTTAAAAAATAATATACACTAATAGAAAATGGGTGACTCAATTAATATCTATTGGGACTATGGATGCCGAGCTGGTAGTAGAGAAAGGATTTTAGTGGAACCAGAAGTATCTCTATCAGGGCTATGGATGCCTAGATGGAAGTAGAGTAATACCCAGGATTACCTTAGTTGATTGGTTCTAAAATCATAAGTCAAAATGAAATTCACAGTGTTTATTCATGTCTTTGATAAAATTTTCAAGACCAACATAAATTAATTTCACTAGATCACACACAAATTTGAGGAATGGGGAGGTTAATATGTTGCATGAGGAGGTAAGAGTTTGTTCCAAAGTTTGGTTTCTTTGTCCTTTTTTCATAAAAATTAAAGTTTTCTTAATGTGCATTTCTAAGATTCTAGGTTCTCAAAACACTCAGGAGTCTTTTTTTTGCCAATCACCATTTATTGTTATATGAAAAACACACTTCATTTAAAAAAAATAAAATATGGGCCCATTAGTGGTTAAACATTCTTTTGAGTCCCTTTTGTAGATAAGTCTATCATACAGAGGTCTGAAGAGACCTAAATACAAACTAGTTTGTTTATCTCTTAAGAGATTCCTTTGATTTTCTAGGATAATGGATGTGTGTTTAACATAATCTGCATGTTGTATATCGATGTACATAGGTCATTGATGAAAATAAACATAAACTACACTTATTCTATGTTACATGCTTTATTATTTGCCTTTAGTTTTCTTTAAAATAATTGTGCATTTGTTCTTACTTGTGATTTTAAATGAGTAATTATGTTGATGTGTTCACTTGGAGTGGGTTTTTATTTTTGTCTAAAAAAATATTTCATGCTAATGTGTTTTTCCAACATTGTTTCACTCATGTTTAAGCCATTTTTTTCCATATAGTATCTTTCCACTCATTTTGGAGCCATTTTTTTACAACCTACCATATTTCAGAGTAGCCCAACAACCCAATGATGATGATAACATAAATCAATGTACAAAATATTTAGGTAATCAAAGTGATGAGATTTTACCACTTAGCACCATCATGTTTACTCAATCAACCCCGTAACCAAATGGTGATGACATTATAAAAAAATATACAAAATATTTTGGGAAAGTAAATCAACATGATTTTTACACTTGTCCCCGTCCCTCTCACTCAATCACCTAATGGTGATGACATCATAAATCAATGTAAAAATAACCTTAGGAAAGTGGAGCAACAATATTTTTCCACTTGTCTTCATCTTGTTCACTTGATCACTTGGTGGCCATGATAGGATAAATAAATGTAAACAAGATTCTACGCAAAGATAAGTAGTGGGATTTTTCCACTTGTTCTCATCCTTCTCACTTGATCACTCAACATCATTGATAGCATAAATAAATGTATGAAATATTTTGGGCAAGGAAAGTGGGATTTTTAATTTGTCCTCATCCCACTCAACCCATACCCTAATGACTTAAGCACAGATTACAATGAGCATAATTCTTATGGGATAGATAGATTTTACCACTTGGAAACATATCTCCATCCCATAATAATAGATAAAAGGTAAAAAATAATTATACTAATTTCATGAGATGAATAACAAAAAATAGATCAATGTATGTAGGAGACACATGCAAGTAACAAGGACATGAAGGCCAAGTTTAAAAAGGCATAAATGAGACACCTATCTTAGGAAGGTGACTAAACCTTGAGGATCCTATAGGAGAGGCCATCTAGCACTAAATAGTCATTTATTTATGAAATTTAATTAAAAGGACTAAGGATCAAAACCTATTGCAACACTTAATTCACATGAATTGGAATGACATAAAGAGATGTAAACTTGAGTCCAATGTTTTATAAACCATGAAGGGTGAATGATATCTATGTTTACTAAGATAAAAGTAGTTCAATTAGTCACTCCATGGAGGTAATTGGTACCCTAGCTTATTTTTTATAGTGTTTTGTAACATTGGATAGTTTTAGAGTAAAAACTGAGGGAACAATCTACATTACCACAGATGAGATCATACAATTGATGAAATTTAAAAGATATAAATTTATCTTTAAGAGCATCAAAGCATGCAACTATAGTAATAATGGTATATTTAGGCACTAAACCAAGTTCTCAACTTCCAAAATACATGGTGGTGCATGTAAAAACTAGGCCCACCTATGTCTCACTTCTAGTTATACTATAGATTTCAATTGTAGTTCCAAATGTACTTACAAATATTATGAGTTTACCTTCAATATCAGTGTTAGTTTCATTTACAACTTCAGTTGTAAATCCAACCACTATATTAGCTATGTTATAATTAAGGTTCTTCTAATAGTGGTCCTCCAATAATAACTAATTATACTTATTTTTACATGTTATAACTGAGTTCAAATGTTATTTTATAGCTAAGGTGCATTATATTTTTAAGGAGGGAATCTTTTTTTGACAAATCAAGGATTGTACATGCATAATGTTGGATGATTTAGACATATTATGATATTTTGAGAATTACATTTTTAGAATTCACTTGAGGGATGAGACCTTCCCCATCCCAAGATTATATATATACTTATGTCCTCTCAATTGCAAATAGAGTAGAATTTTGACTATTTAGATTAAAAGGAAATTTAAAGAAGTTCTGCTTTACTTGATCTTTATGTGCAAATCTAGATTTTTCTCTGATTATGTGGATTACTTTAGAGGTTCCATAATTTTGATATTTTATATCTTTGATTATCTATGAATTATTTTATTTTAAATAAACTCATTCATATTAAGGTATATCTTATTTGAATACCTTTTGAATGTTAATCATAATCCATCTTGGAGATGTGCAATAGAAATTATAGAAATCCAACAATAGGATCCTCAATTTCCTATTCTCTCTCACTAACAGGTTGAACAATAACATGTTCAATCTTAGCATCCTTCCACCAATAAATAGATTTTTTAAATTTATCACTTGGGTAGTCATTGACTATATGGATAGTTTGGAAACATCTTCCACATATAAAAGGCATACCTTCATAATATAAGGTTTAGAACTAATATTCAACCTTGAATTTCAACTTTATCTGAGTAGGGAGATCCTTAAACAAATCTACTTTTACCATTATACATGAAAAATTAGTATGGTCGATTTATTCTATAACATCATCGACCATCCAAAATTTTGCAATATTATTTACTATGGCCCAAAGCACACTATTATACAAAACTAATAAATGGAGGCTAGGATATTGAATCGAAACTGGTTTAATGGTGTAAAATTTAGTATGAGGGTTAAAATATGGATGCCAAGGTTTAACCATAAGAAAATGATCATCCCAACTCCAAAAAAATTCATTAAAAATAGCCTCTTTATAGTTAACAAAATGAAAGACCAGAATGAAAATTATTCTTACACAAGGTTAAGTATCAATATTACCTTTGACTAAATTTTTCCATTGATTTGATATCCAACCATGGAGAAATGGAAGAGTAGGCATCAAGACTTTAAAAATGAGATACTTTCTTCCATTATTGAGATAATTTAAATTTCCTTCTCTTCGAACTAGGTAATAGGTATGGATATTATAAGAGCAAAATGCAGATCTTGTCTTTTTCCCATAACCTCATCAAAGGAAGGCCACCTAGTCTCTTCCCTCCCCTTCAAGTCATTTCATTTTGGATACCCTATCTTGAGAGGGGACCTAGATTCTGTTAGCACCATATCATAATAACCCCTTCCTCTAGTCCCTAACGAAACCCTAACCAACTTTCCTCTATCAATTTTATTTTTATCTTCAACCATAGTTAAATTCATTTCTAAAAAAATATTCACCTCTTTCTTTTCATCTAACTCTTTATGCTTTGATCTAGGTAATAAATGTGAAGGAAGGTCTTGGTTCTCATATCCTATCAATGTCTTTACACTTGTTATTGTTCTTGTTGTAGCTCCTCCCTCTCCATTCATAGAAAACTAGAAACCATAACATCTAAAAACCTTATCACATAATTCATTCCAATCATAAACCTTGGTTATAAGGAAATTAAATATTCAAAAATTAATTTTATATTTTCATCTATCATTATCTAATGTATTTTTTTCCCTATATAAATGTGCAAATGGATAATGTTTAAAGATATGATGAATATGTCACTAAATATTATCTATGAATAGTTAGTTGAATGTATTAATGTATATATCATATACATTATAATATGTAATTTTATCTTGTGTTTTCCTATTATCTATTCCAAATTTAATTTCACCAAATTTAGCAAAATCTTTAACTAACCCGAATACAATCAAGGCAAGAAAAACCAATATGCACTCTGTAAAGAAATTCTAAAATATTAAATTTGTATTGATTAATATTAAATTATTGAAATAATTACATATAAGTGCATAAAATTAACCTCAACTAAGAATTGTAGTTGACATGCAAAATTCAAAAAAGAAACATGATACATTATTTTTAGCAATTATTAGTTGTAGTAAGTTTTGAATGTAATCACACACATATCTAAAAATATCCACATATATTTTAAACAATAAAATTAAAATTTTATAAAAATTTGAACTATAGTTCATTTTTGGTTACAAAAATACACTAATTTTTTAAAAAATGAAGAACTCAGAAAAAATATTAAAATTTAGTTTCAAACCCTTAGATGGTCACATATGACCTCAATTTAAAAAAAAAACACACCTAAGAATATATATCCAATCTTGGATGAATATAAATTTTAAATATGGTCATTTTTGTTCAAAAAAATCTCAAATAGAGATACAGATCAAAATTTAGGGCCTTTAAATTTTTTGACTCTGCATCATTATCCTTTGGTTTCAAACAACTTAGCTCTTGTGAGTTACTCTAATATTACTCCTACCATTTATTATAGTAAATATTATTAATCTATTATTATAAAATACAAATATTATCTACCTATTGTAATCTTTCCCACTATAGTAAGTACTTGTTATAACTTCCTTACCTTGTGTTCAATGTCTTCTAATCCAAAACTTGCACTATATTTTCTTTCTTATTATTTGGTACCTATTGTTAACAATCTACATATTCATATTATTCCCCTTCACCATATTAACCATGTAAATAATGTAAATATAATACATTAAATATTGAAGAGATTTTAAAAAAAATTAATAAAATCACATCATAAACATTGTCATTGATTTTCTTCACAATTTTGCACGGACCAGTCTTCCTGTACTTCAACTTGTTGTATGTCCTTGTTGGAAATATTTATTTCATCAAGTAAACCATCACTAAATATCCATTTCAAAATAATTTTTACCTTATTATGATATCTATTGTTATTTTATATTTTTCATTACTTTCATGTAGCTTTTTCCACATTAATTCTTGCAACCTTAATACATGCTCTACAAATACTTCTACATCATGACTAATGCAATTGGTAATTGTACAACATATAAAACACCCGTATAATTTCTCCCATAAAAAATATGAAATGATTATTTTCCTATTGATCTATTTACTAAAATATTATATGCAAACTCATCCTATGTTAAATCCAAGTCCCATTATATGGGATTCTCTTCAACTATGCATCTCAATAATTTTACCAAGATCTTGTTTACAAATTCTATCTATCCATATTTTTGTGGGTGTTATGAACTATTAAATTGTAACCTAGATCCCATCCCTATCCATAAAGGCATCCAAAATTGAATTATTATTTTTGTTTCCCTATCTGATGTAATGGTTTTTGAAACATCATGAAATCTAATTATGATCATAAGAATATGACAATATAAAGGAGGTTAGTCTTGTTTTAGTCTATAAAATAATGAAACGAACACACTAACATGCTAAAATATCTAGCCTAGATCATAGGGGGAGATTAATGAATAAAATACAATTGAAAACATAACTAAAATACAAAAGATAAACAATATCTTACCTTCCTTAAATGCTCCAAATGATTAATTATGTGGCTTGTTTGGTTTGTGCTCAAAGAGTCTTTGATAATGGAGTTTGTATGGTTCCCTCTTTCCTTGGGACCATTGTGGATTGATGTGGCTTATGCTCAGCTTAATATTTTGGCATTATAACAATATTGATATGAATCTTACAAAAAAACTTGCATTATAACTCTACAATTTCCAAGCTCTCTTTTTAATAGGCAATGGCTTGTATTTATAGGCTTATGAACTACCCTAAACTCAAGGTGAGTTAAAGTGTAGTTTAAAAATGGAATGGATTCAAACCTAACTTAAGTGAGTCAATATAACCTCAATAGAGTTAAAATGTGTCAAACACTCATGATTTAGAATTAATAGTCATGGGTCTCCAAAAAGAGATATTTTGAGATATTTTTCAAAGGCTTGACAACTTGCAAAAGGTAATCATGAAAAGCTAAGATATTTCATATTTTTGATTTTCATTTCTTATTTATACATTAATTGTACATGAATAATTCAAATAGGTATTTAATTTGGTTTATATTGTCAATTAATTTTGCTTAGCGATTTATCTCTTTCAAGATTTGATTTTATATGTGCAAGTGCCCCACTTAATAGGTTCATAGGCCAAATTTATTATTGTGATGTGATATGATGATTAGGGATGAATCCATGAGAATTTATGATTGCATATAGTAGGATACCTTAATTTGGGATGCCTCAATGTGATTCTAAGCTTTGTCTAATGATGCAAAAGCAAATTTGGGATTTTATGTTATTCTTAAATTTAATTTGTAATGATTGGTAGGAATCAACTTGAAGTTTGGTCGAAAGCTAGTGGTGGCCAATTTCAAGTGTCTACATTTTGCCCCTATTTGGGAAGGCATTTCAAACTATAAGCACAATAACGTCTTCTTAAATAATGAAAAGGTCTTGTATGCTTATGACTTTAATGATAATAGATGAATTGTAGGTGCCCCCTCGAGGAAGTAGTTGGTATAAGGGTCAGTAATCAATCCCTCAAAAAGAAAAACAATGGGACCAAAAGAAGAAATGGGGTGGAAAAGATTGATTTTCCTATAGGTAGTTATA
The DNA here is from genome assembly GCA_037957365.1 of Torreya grandis. Classification (NCBI taxonomy): domain Eukaryota; kingdom Viridiplantae; phylum Streptophyta; class Pinopsida; order Cupressales; family Taxaceae; genus Torreya; species Torreya grandis. The sequence goes on along the minus strand of JARHVA010003968.1, from coordinate 1,629,123 downwards.
ATCAATGGCATATGAAGGATAAAATAAGAATGAAATTAACCTATGGGTGAGATTAATCCAAACAAGAAAATGCTTGTATAAATTAATTTAAAAAGATTACTCATTTGCCTAAAGGTAGTTATAATGAGTAAAAAATATTGAGACACTACTTTTCTCAAAGGCATTTATAATCAATGGTAATGGCATATACCCCAATTAAGGTTGATGTAAAATAATGATTTGCCTATTGGTGGTTATAATCATTAAGATGACCTACATTAAATAATGATTTTTTATTGTGCCCTAGTAGGGTAGACAAGCATAACTCAAGGATTTAATATGTTACACATATTAAAGATGAGTAGGCAAAGACATAGATGTGATAGTATAATGACTGAAGAAATAAAAAACAACTAGGCACATGAGGATACACAAAGTGATGAAATAAATGAATAGAAGAATGCAAATTGATCAATGAAAATGATTTAGTTATACCTAATAATGTGAAGATGCTCATCCTTATTAGCATTGATATAACTATAACTAGAATGGTTAATGAGTTGATTTGATAAAGGAGGGTGGAAGGATTTCACCAAGGTTAGCAAGGAAAAACTTCTATGGATCCATTACTTATAAGACTTCTTGAGCTAATTTTGGATGTAATACGTGATGGTAGGCACCATGATATAGGACAACATGATAACTTTAGCCAAAATATGAATAAGGACTGAATCTTGATCCAATAAACAATTGAAAAAAATGCACCAATGATAAAAACCATGATAATAGTGTTGATGTATGAATATGGATGGACTCAAGAATAATGTGCAAGGAATCACCCAATAAACACATATAGACTATGTCAAGGAACAATAATGAAATAAAACAAATAGATAATCAAATAAATAAACAACTAAGAAAAAAACACATAAAAATCCTAAAATTTAAAGCAAAAGAAATCATACTAACAATGAATTTACCGTAGTAGGGTAGATTGAGCATGACTAAATAGGCATAGATAGGACAAATGTTTTTGGATTTTAAATTTTTTGAATGTTTTTAGAATTTTGATGTATCTCAAATCATTAAATATTAACAAGATACCACTTTCAAAATGATGAGATCATTGTCTTAAGTTGCTCACAAAATGGAGAGAGTGTATGGAAAAGGGAGATTGAACTGATCATAACATGAATCAAGCACAACCTATGTAATCCCATTAAGACCTCAATTCATAGTGATTATACCAACACAAGAGGATGTGAGATTTGACCCAATAACAATAAGTTTTCAAATTTAGGTAAATGCCTAGGCAAATGAGAATAGTAATGGAAAGGTGACATGGCAATTCATGATAAAGGGGTTGTTCCTAATTTGCCCATAGGCGGTTATAATTAAGAAATAATGGCATAGGTTGTGTTCCTAATTTACCCATAGGTGATTGTAATTAGTAACATAAAGTGGATCATATATTTTTCCATAGGAGGTTATAATTTGTGGTAGTAGTATAGAGTAAATTAAAGATAACTTGCCAAATACACTATCACACTAATTTCATAAACTATCATTTAAACACAGAACTCTGAAACTACTAAAACTAGATTAGAATCCCCTTGTGGAATGTGTGGGAAGAACCACAGGAACCAAGATAAAAAAGGGTAGGTAGGGTAGCTAAAAACAAGATTTTTTTAATAATGAAGGTATGGTAAAATGACATATGGTATCGCATTGTTTAGGATGATAATGGCAATTGGCTATAATGGTAAGAGGGTTTCCCCCAAGTGATAAAATAAGGTAAATGGAAGGGTATGAAATATTGGTAAGAGGAATGGAAAATGAAAGAGGGAAGGTAAATGGAAAAGTAAAAGGCATGGTAAATGCTTTTGGCAAGGTATGGTTTTTGGTTTTATGATTTTGGCTAAGGAAATGTTTTTGTTGTTCTTGCTGATGTGGATGTGCATGTCCTAATCAACAAATGATACAATCAAATTAATCAATCATGTAAATTGTTATCCTACACCTCTTCTGAATAACTACTTTATCAAGAAATTTCTACATATTTGGATGCCAAGAATATTATTGTGATCTTCTTTGGTCATTGATTATGTTTCCTTCAAATTTTAAGACAAGGTATTTTTGTATCCGTTGTAAAGGAAAGTGTGGCTAGAGATAGTAAATATGGATAAATGTTAGATGATAGGTCTAATTTGGCTATGTAAAGGAGGATGATAATGGAATGTATAATGGTTGTGAAATAAATAAAGATTGGGTTTTTTTGGGGCACACACAATGTTGTTGATTCTAGATTTGACATAACTTTAGTTATGGCAGGGCTGAAGACTAATGAATATGATATCAATAGAATAACCAAATTTTTCTATTGTTTGGTCCTGAGAGTAGCTACCATCTGATTATGTTGTAGATTAGAACCTATACTAATTTGATCTTTGACAATCTCTTCATTAAGAAATGAAGGACTATTGTGCTCAACTATTGGTGCCTCAGATATTTTTACCAATTAAGTTATCTTGATTGTCCCTAGCACTTCCAAGAAGGTTTCACTAAAGAATGTTATATTTTTACATTGATTATACTCTAGTGCCTCTGAAAAGGTTTCACTAGAACATGCTAAGTTTAAACTTTAATTGTATCCTAGCACCTTTGAAAAGGTTTCACTAAGAGATTATTTTTCTTCTACATGAATATGGTCTTGGTGCCCTTGATATTCTACAAATGATATGTCACCATGGATGCAGTTCAATAAGGTATGATTCTATTGGTCCCAATCAACACTCATGGGAGGTATAAGGTTAATATAATGGCTAGGTTGGTTGGTGTTAATGGCATGCAAAATGGTAAATAAATATGGGGAGGCCGTACAATCATCATAGAAGATACTAGGATAACTTGTGTCAAAGCTGAAGTAATCATCCTCAAAAACTATGAAAGGATCATAAATATATTCAAATTGATCTACAAGGCATGTGTAACCAATGTTATAATAACCATGAATGCATTCTGATCCTGAGGCTAATTTTGACTCAAGGGACTCTAAATTTGATGTTGAGACTGATGTTGATTTTTTTCTGATGTTAAATTCAATGTTGGTTCAAAAATATAACTTGACTTTAATGTTGATTCTTCATTTGGTGTGGTTGCTGATACAAAGATGTTTTGTTGAATGCTTGGTATTGAATGATAATGGTCTGTGATGGCACAATGCATTGCACAGAGACTAGATTATCAAAGTGAGATTCTTCAATGATAGTTAAAAGGTCAAGAGACAATTCATTAGAGACTAGTTTATCAAGTGGAGGCTATTTACAGATAATCATATGGTCGAGATAATGATTTATCCAAAGGTGGTTATAATCATTAAGAAGTAACTCAGTAAATACTGGCTTATCAAAGTGAGATTTACCAATAGGTATAGGATCAAAAGGTGATTCATCACAGGTTGACTCATCACAAATGGTCAGTTTAAAAAGAATATTCTGGATTGGTTGGTTCTCTTGGCCTTGGTTTACAAATAGTTGTAAAAAACTAGTTTAGAGTATATCTTGATCTTTGAATGATTGGCTTAGTTGAAGAGGTTTTCATTGGCTTGGTTTTACCTCAATAATTGGTAGGGGTTTTATAAACTGGAGAATGGTTGGCAATAGTTGAATAATGGTAATTAGTTGGATAATGACAGGCTTAACAAAGGTTGGTTCTTATCTTAGGACAATAATTTTGACCTATCGAGTTATGATTGGACAACTTGGCTGGGATAATGAGATACTATACAAGGAAGGGCCAAAAATGGTAATGGTAGGGTGTTTCAAAACTTGGTTACTCAAACAAGCCAAAGGATGAGGTCTTGGTATAGAAATAGTAGGGCATTGTGAAGATTGGTTTCTTGCATAAGCCAAAAAATGAGGTCTTAGTATAGAAATGGTAGTTCTTGGATGTTTTAGATCTTGGTAGATCATGCATTCTAAAGGAGGGTTAATGGTATAGGTGGAGGAATGGACACAATAAGCAGTAAGAAGGAAAACATCATATGTCAACTGACCTAAAGAAGGTACCATCAAACAATTTACTTAAGTATATTAGCTTTGTTCCCTAGATTGAAGGTTGTAAGGAGGATATGGATCCATCTTACAAACCACTTCTTCACCATAGGGGTCTCAAATAAAGTCAATTTATGCATATATATTCTATCATAACTTGGATTGTACCTATTTCTACCATAAGTTTAGCGAGACTCATCCACATTAATGATAAAATCTCTACAAAATTCCTAGCATTCCACAAATTCTAAAAAATAATGTTCAAAGGATAAACAGTTCAAACTTGGTCTAACTTGGTCTAGGGGAGTTGTATCTCCAAAATGGTCTGTGCTAAAACATGGTCTAAAATAGTCTAACATCAAATGTCTAATGTCAAATGTCTCACACAAAATTTTAGGTGGATGAATAAAAACTAACATGCTAAACTCTAGGTCTAAAGTGTTCCAAACAGGTCTAATATAGTAAAATAAAAGTTATTAGGTCTTTTGGCCAAATGTGGCATCAAAAGCTAGGGTCAAAACAAGTATGTGCTAGGACTTTTGGCAAAACAAGCACAAAATCTAGACTTTAAATACAAGGTATGATTAAATCTAACAAATTTGGAACACTTTGGCATAGACTAGGTATTCTAATTTATACATTAACTTGGTCTAATGGTATAAGGCATGAGACAAAAGGTATGAAGAAGATAGTTTATTTCTCCCAAATCTAGGCACAAATAATAGTTTTCAAATTGGGTAAAGAATTAACCTAAGTTAAAAAACTCAAAAGAGAAATATTGGTATCTAGGCCCAAATTACGCAAGGCATAAACCAAAAACAAAATAAAATTTAGATTTAAACTTGTCGAGGTTAATTGAAAAATCAACTTAGGAAACTAGGCTTCTTTAATCAAATAACAAGTTAGATAAAGGTGAAGAACATAACGACACTAGACAAAGACCCAAAAGATTCACATAAATTAGTTCAAAACTTGGACTAGGTAAAACAAGCCTATGAAATGATTTGAGTAGAAACATAATGTTACATGTTTCAATCAAGTGACAACCACAATGTTTTTGACAAAAAGTTAAATATAAAAGTATGGTGTCAAATGGAAGGCATCAGACCTCCTCAAATAATGAAGTAAAGGAAAAGACAAATACAACTAAGTATAAAAATTAAATGGTTTTAGACTCAAAGACCAAGTAAAGGAAAAGACAAATACAACTAAGTATAATGTCTTAAGCCCTAAACTAATAGGGTTGCTTCATATTGTTGAAATCCATCTATATATATGCTCTTGGGAGGATTTTAAGTGTTAATTTTAAAATAAAAATGCATGAATTAGTAAGTTTTTAACACCCCCACTTCTCCCAAGAGATTGTATGATAATATGGACCTTTGGGCTACTTGCCCTACATCAACAATATGTCTACAACAAGTGGGGTTTGTGTAAAACATAATTTTTTTATCATCTAGATGGTATCAAGTGTGATTAATACTAGAGATTCCTCACATTAATTGAGTTTATACTGATTAATTTACTATGCAAAGGTCTATTATTTTACATCAATATTCCATCCATGTATTACTTAGTGGAATCCCCTTGTTAACCATACCTAACTTGGATTTTTATTATTGTTGGATAGGTTATATGCTCAAACCCCTGGCAATCATAGTATACGTGCCCCAATTTATATACCCCATCATGGAATGGGGTTAAAATAATTCCAAGTGATGAAACCCCAAGTCAAATCTTCCCTAAAAAACTTGTGAAGAAGCTATGAACTCCCCCTCATAAGCCAAGCTACATAAAATAAATGACTAAGTGAAAAGTCTTTCAAGGTCATGTTTAGATCACCCAAACAATATGGGTTTTGGGGAGAACCTAGATAACATTATTTTTATGCCTTGGAAAAAGGTACACATTTTAAGGATGAAGTGCTTTTGGTCACCCAAGTTCTCTAAAGGGGATGGGGGGGAGAGCATACACACACTCTTTATTTTATAAAAAAACACACAATTATAAAGATTTAACACTAAACAAACACTTTAAGACTATGAAATCTAAGTAAATTCTAACTTTATGCATAAAATGAAATGTTTGATGAAGTTTTTAGCCCCTTGGCTTTAGTTGAAAATTTTGAAAACTTTAACAAAACAATCTAAGCAAAAACACCTACGTTCCTTTTAAGCACCAAAATTAAATGTTTAAGCATTAGTATTTTCAAATTTATGTCCTTTTCTTGCCCTGGTCTTACAAAATTTAGATGGTTTCTTTATGTTTTGAAGCATAATTATGGATGAGCAAACAAGATTTAAAAACATATAGCTCAGGTTTCTCTATATTTTTTACATAGAGACTGATGTCGATCACCTATGATCTATGTCAGTTACCAAGGAACCAATACCAATTGGAAATAGCCAATAGTAGTCAATAAATACTGATGTTGGTTACCCGTGAACCCGAAGACAAAAAAAAATCCAATTTTTTTGGTTAGCTCAAATTAGTAAAAAAACTTTAGAAAACCTATAATAAAATGATGAAATAGAGGCTTGGCAAGTTTTTAAAACTAAAAATAACAACCTACAACTTGTAATGAAAATCCAAAACCAAATTACTATCTCATTTTTTCCCCTTCACTCTAACTGATGTTGGTTAGTATAGGATCGATTTTGGTTAGTGAAAATTGATATTAGTCACTGTGTAAATTGTGTATGATAAAAAAATATGAATATAGAATAACAAAGCTAAAACTCAAAATTTTAAGATTGTCAAGAATTCATTTGAAAATTTATGAGTTCCACTTTGGTCTCCTTGCTATGTGAGATGCTTTACAGTGCCACTAGGCATGCCACTAGGATTTGACAATAGAGACGAGGTTAGTCTCATGTTAATCCATAAGACAATGAAACGAACACACTAACATGCTAACATATCTAACCTAGATCATAGGGGGAGCTTAATGAACAAAATTAAATTGAAAATATAAATAAAATACAAAAGATAAATAATGTCTTACCTTCCTTGAATGCTCCAAAATATTTATTGTGTGGCCTTCTCAGTTTGTACTCAAAGAGTCTTTGGTAATGGAGTTTGTATGGCTTCTTCTCTCCTTGGCATCATTGTGGTTTGATGTGGCTTATTCTTGGCTCAATATTTTGGCATTATAACATAATTTATATGAATCTTGTAACATAACCTACATTATAACTCTTTAATTTCCAAGATCTTTTTTCAATAGTGGATTGTATTTATAGGCTTTTGGAACTAAGGTGGGTTAAAGTTTAGTCTGAACATAGAATGGGTTCAAACCTAACCTAAGTGAGTCAACATAACCCCACTAGAGTTGAAAGGTGTCAATCACTTATGATTTACAATGAATAGACATGGATCTCCAAAAATAAATATTTTGAGATATTTTCCAAAGGCTTGATAACTTGCAAAAGGTAATCATGAAAAGCTAGGATATTTCATAATTTTGAATTTTCTTTTTTTATTTATTCATTAATTGCACATGGATAATTCAATTAGGCATTTAATTTGGTTTAGCTTGTTGATTAATTCTACTTATCCATTTAGCTCTTTCAATATTTGATTTTATGTGTGCAAATGCCCTACTTAATAGGTTCATAGGCCAATTTGACTATTATGATGTCGTAGAATGATTAAGGATGAATTTATGAGAGGTTATAATTGCATATGGTATGATACCCCAATTAGGGATACCTCACCATCATCCTAAGCTTTGATGAATGATACACAATCAAATTTAAGATGTTCAATAATTTTTAGTTTTAATTTGTAATGGTTGATAAGAATCAGCCTAAACTCTAGTCGAAGGCTAGTGGTGGCTAGTTTTAGGTGTGTACACTAATAACATCCTTAAAAAATGTTTCTGAAACTCTAGTGGAATTATTGGTTTTATTGCATGAAATAAAAGGAACCATACTATAAAATTTTCTACAACAAAAAAATGAATCGTTACCTCTATGTTTTTGGTAACACCAACATAAAATTCATACTTAAATCTATCCATGGTCATCTTGAAATTAGTAGTGGTACACACAACTCTATATTTTGTGCATCTCCTTTAGCCACCTACCATATCCATCACCTTGAAATATATAGAATTATATCTATCTTCATATTTGGCTAAAAATACTTTTCCTCGACCAAATCTATCATCTTTGTCTTACCAAAATGTCCAACCAAACCACTAGTATGAAATTATCTTATAATATGTCACTTAGAGACCTAACTGAGACACATAATTGTTTCCCCTTAAAGAGATAATCATCATTTATATTATAGTCCTCATAAAAATTACTTATCTCACCTACTAATGGATTCTTGAATTACTCAACTATCTTGCCAAAATTTGGATTAATATTATATAATTCCTTAATAACTTCAAATCCAACTAATTCACTCACCATAGTATTTAATAACCCCACTCACCCACTCAAAGAATTGAAGTTACATGATTATATTTTCCTAATTTATACTTTAAAATAGAAGTATATTCGTACATGAAAGACACCCAATTTGCATGCCTTCTATTTAAATTCTTTTGATAGTTCAATACTTAAATACCTCATGATCTTTAAATAGGGAAAAATCCTTGACACTAGATAATGTCTTTAACATCTTAATGCTTGTACTGTAACATAAAATTCATCATCATATGTAGAATAATTTTTCTTACCTCATTTAATTACTCACTGAACTATGTTGTTGGTTTTCCTTCTTGAATGAACAAAACATCAAATCCCACATGTGAAGCATCACAATCAACCTCAAACACTTTTATAGAATAATAATTCTTGGATGGGTTTTTATATAATCTTCTTCTTTAAAAACTAAAATCTTTCTATTGATGTTCTTATCCACACAAATTATTTTTCTCTAATATAATATGTTATTGGTGCAATAATACTACTAATTTTTAAAATAAACTTTATGTAAAAAGTAGCTAAACCATGGAAACTTCTTTCTTTTGTAACATTATATGGAATAGGCCACCTAAAAATTGTCTTTACTTTTTCTTCATCCATTGTTACACTATCTACTAAAACTACAAATCCTAAAAATACTAAAGTGTTCTTCATAAAACTACACTTCTTCAAATTTGCATACAATTTTCCCTTCCTTCACAATTCTAATACCATTCTCAAATGACTTAAGTTATCTTTTATAGCCTTAATAAAAATCAAAATATCATCAAAATAAACCTTTAAAAACTGTTGATGGTGTAAAATTGTGCTGTCTTAGCCAATTAACAATGGGAAGTTTCAAGCTATGGGACAATGCAGCTTGAAACAAACTCCAGGTTTTGAAGAAGCTAGTCTCTTCTATTTTATAGGTGCTGGGAAAAGGGATAGGATACTAAACAGAAACATAAAATGTAGGAATTAAAACCTAACTATGGCAATGCACCTGAGTGTAATCCTACTCCTAACCTGAGCTCAGTGAGACTATTATATGATTTTATTACATTTAAGAGCAGACAAGTGCATGATCAATGTAAAAGATTGGAATAATAGAAATAGAGGCTCAAAATAGGGGAGTCTTTTGCTAAGATACAGGAATTGTCCACAAAGGCATAGTGTTCAATCTTCTTAATAGAATCCTTTACTCACATAAGAGGCGCAGAAGTCACGCACAGTTATGTATAACTTCAGACTCCAGAAAATGAGACAAAAGCAAATAACATTTCCAATCACAACACTAGAAAATCTAGAGAATAGACTAATTTGCAAATGACACCAATAACACCAACCAAGGCATAATTATATCAACTTTACAACTTAATAAAATTAAGACAAGAGCAAATGATATTACTGGTCAAAATTACAGGAAGTCTAAACTATGAGAAAATTCCCCCCTTTTTTTAGATTTTACAATTCCGCTTATATAGCTTCAGATGCCTCCTTGATCATCCCCTTTCCCACACAATTTCACTCCATCCTTCACTCAAAAGGGACAAAATAGATGGTGCATTCAATGCCTTGGATGCATTCTAGTCTTATCAAGGACTGCCCTGATTGCGGCATGGCAATTTATGTCTAGTACCTCTCTTCGCGCCTAAAATTCTTCATTCCATCACCTCTTTGGCCGCTCAACTATCTACTCTGTCTCTATTATTAGGGGACAAATAGACAGTGTCTTTAATACTTGCAAGCCCCAAAAATCTACCCGGTGCACTGTTCGATCTACCAAGAATAACTCTTGTTGAATTTCCTTCCATTTTACTGTAATAGGTAGACGAGCGTGAGGACACTTAGTTAATTTATGAAATTCCTCTCCTCTTGTCTAGGAAGCAATGGAGGATGACACTTGGCCACTTTTGCTTTCTTTATACTTCACTGAGGGATGCTCTGCCTTCAACACCTATCACAACCCACTTCCTCGATACTTTGCATCTTTACTAAAACAAAACTTAGTGTATTCTTTGCCTTGGCAACCCTTAAGAAAGGATGGGTGTACGTGGCAGTCTTCACTTGTTGACACTTGGCACTTAGTCTTTTGAAATATCATCTGGGACCCACCACAATCTTTATTCGGTAGTTGGGCTTGACGGTGGTTCCTCAAAGGTTGACACATGGTGAACTCTACTGCTCTTAGGAAGATACAGAGGATCTTATGCTTCTCCTTCTGGGAGGATGTGGTGCCTTCCACTTTCTTTGGGGATGGAGTAGAGAGGGACCCAGAAGGTGACACTTGGCAGCTTCTGCTACACTTCAACACTTAAGCAAAATGAAATGATGTTGTTATGCGTTGAATGGGAAGCATTAGACCCCGGCATTGAAACAAAGGCTCTTGGCAGTCGACATGTGGTGGCTTCTGCTACTTCTTCAAAAAGATAATTTAGGGCCTCCACAATTTCCACCTAGTGCTTTTCATTCTCCCTGTTGCTTAGCTCATCAAAGGTATTTATCAAAAATAGAAAACATATGTGCCCCTATGATACATGGGTGCTGACACATGGTGCATTCTACTTAACTGCTATTGGGTATGTGGCATGATCTGTGGTTTTTTGGAAAGCTACAACGAGGTCCTTAAAAGTTGCCAGCTATCCATCTTTGTCTCCTGGAGGCCAACACGTGGCCCCTTCCGCTTGAATCCAATACATAGGCCAAAATTGAGATGAAAAGAACAAAAGAAGCAAAAAGGGACCGTGCTCTGAGGATGACACTTGGCAGCTTCTATTGCACTTTGACACTTAGGCAAGAAATGAACCTGTCCTCTGCTCCAAAAACTCTATGACTTCATCTGAGATGTGCAGGAACCAAAATTGCAGTGCTTGATCCAAAAAATAAATTGAATATGGTGTAGAGTAGGAAATTACTCTACAATTATTGGAGACCATCAGGGCTTTTGAGCCTGCTAAAAAAGAACCCAATTCCTACTAGATCAAAGTTTCAAAATTTATAGCTTCAAAAGAGCTATCTAAAAGATAGACCACTCATGGTAGAATAATCCTTGTTTGATCTACAACTTATCAAAAGTTGGGTCTAAGCTAATGATATCCTTGTGCAACAAGGTTTGTAGGACCTAGGCAGTGGCTTTCAGCTTGGATTTTAGCTAGAAAATAGGAATTAGAATAGTCTCAACCTCCAAGGCTGAGGAATCATCTTGTAAGCTCTAGAAAACTGTATGATCTAGTTATTTAGGCATCATCAATGTATGAAGTTGATCCATCGTCATCACTGTCCTTGCATCTAGAAATGGGGAAGGCAAGCCTAGTTGCACAAAATCTTTAATGTGTTGTCACATCTCACCGATGTCTTCCTTCATGACATCGAGACAACTTCTATAACTGTTGGTTGTGGCATTGCAACTGAGCTCCTCATTGATCCATTTCATGATAACCATTCTATCAAGGATCCTTACGACTGCCAATACTACATCCCTTAAGATGTAGAGCTTCTCCAGTAATGAATGAGAGTTTGTGACTCTTTTGGGGATCATGGCCAAGGAGCTCGATACTAGATTTTCTACCCTTTTGCACAGTTTCTACACATTGCGTAGGAAGGTGAAAAGTGGCTTGAGCTGGATAATCGCAGAAGAGATTCTTATCCACATTGATTCATAGAGCTCCTTCACCATCTGTGTGACTCTAGTACCTCTTGGCCTATTAGCCAGCTTAATCGCTAGTTATGCCACTCTCTACTGCTTTGCCTAAAACTGGGCTTGAAAAGTCACAACCTTGTTCTGTTCTTCCAACAGCCCTTGTTGTAATTGAGTAACCTGTAGTTGGAGTCCTTTGAATCTTCCTTGTAATGTTGCATTTTCCCACCTTAGAGCTGTAGCTACATCTTTCACGAGCACAAGGCCTACCTTTAATGAATCATTTTGGGCCTGAATTACCCATTGAGTTTGGAGGGAAATAGTATCTTGTAATTGTTTCTATAGACTAGCTATTTCCTTATCCTTTTGGTTTATTTATTCAGCCAAACTATTATAGTTTGCCTTCTCTTGGGCCAAATCAGCCTCCATCTTTTGTAGTCTCCTTGATTTCTTCAAGTAATCTTATGTGACCACAAAAGTGGATTCAATTAGCAGCTCGACTCTGTCTTGAGGTCTGAACAGGGACATGTCAATGGCCACTACATTCATGGTGTAGTCCTCTGGTCACCTTCAACTGCTGTTGGATGGGGTCAAATTATGACCTCAAATGTGGAACCGCCGGTGCTTTATTTTCTTTACTCCTCTTCTTCTCCAATCAGGCTTCTCTTGCCTTCCTAGTAACATCAGCCTACATATAGAAGGTGGAAGGGGATGCAATATGTCTCCCTACAAAAAGAAATCCTTGTGGTAGGCCATATTAGAGAGCCATTAGCTGGATAGGGGTGAGTTGTAGGGGCATCTTTCTGAGAATGAAGGGGGAAAAATGGGGTAATGTGAGGGCCTAGGGTGCTGATGATGGTGCAGCTTACAAAATGGGAACAGTAGCAGTGGCAGGAGGTGTCACCTGACTGGGTGGAGGCATTATGCTAGTAGGGTGAGGGATAGATTGAGAGGGTAGATGAGGAGAAATACTTAATTGAGGAGAAGTTATAGTGCCCTGCACTAGGCATTGTGGAGGCTCCTCTTCCTCCTTTGGATCTAGTTAGAACTGCACCCTCCTCCTTTTTCTGGATGTCTCCACCTCTGGTTATATTTGTCTCCCCTCTGCTTCTATTGTTACTGATGGTGCTTGCAGGAAACTAGGGACTTCAATTACTCCCAATGATGTAGAAGCCTATGGTGGTGTCGATACCATGCCTCTTTGTTGTTCTGTGGCAACTATAGCTTGCTCTGAAGACTATTATTGTTGGCTGGGTCCCGCTGCAGCTTCCTGCTCTACCCCAAGTGTTGGCATTGGGCTCATTTCTGGGCTAGATACAAGGGATGGATTCCATTCATCTCAAAGATCTTCCACCTTTCATCTGAGTCTACGCCTCTGAAGGCATGGGTGGTATGGGAGATTTCTTGCCTATATCTCCAATAGGCTTCAATTTTCTCTGTGTCCCAACCTTTGTTCCTCAACGTTCTTCTCAATCCAGAGGTCATCCTAGTCTTAGGATCAAACTCCCTCTATTTATCATAGAAGGTCTCCCATGGCCTGTTCAGTGGGAGAGGTAGGTCCATCAACTTGACATAGAGACCAAGGGTGTTTTTTGCAAGATTTTTCTTGGTTTCTTAATAAGCGCAGTTTTCATGCATGATCCTAGTTCCAATTCTATTTGTCCTCACTATAGAGGCTATGTAATTTGCTGGGTCATAAACCCACTTGTCTTTGATCAATAGGAAGCCTAGGGAGGTCAACTTCCCTAGCAGCACGATCTCAGCTTCTTTGGCTTCTAGGCTTACATTGCCTACCATCCAAAGGAGATTATACATTCTCCTTTTCTTCTTCCCATAGCCAAATTCATTGTCAACCATTGACACCTGCCAAACAATTTCCAAGAATTCTAACCAAAGAGTCAAAACTTTTGGTAGTAATACTGACTCCCCACAAAATCCATGGACCCTTAAGGTCGTGTGATGGGCCCTAAAATAGAAATCACATGGGATGGGGTAGCTGACCAGGAGGTTAGTGACACTTGGGAATAACATGTTTATAACAGGCTCAAGGCTGAGGCAATAAAGAATAGGGGTGATGAATAATTCCCAAAAGTCATATGTGTCACTAGTTTTTGATGAAATATGTGTCCACACAGACACAGGGATGGTTCTTTGGGGGTCGAAGGCTAGGTCATAAAGGTTTAGGCTCATAAACTAGGAGAAGAGGTTAGGATTCTCGTGTAGTATGAGATGGAACAAAAAGGAGGAATACCTGAATATTCCTTGTGCCTTGAATTGGGTCAGCTGCTTGACTATCAAGAAGGCGAGGTGCTCAGAGAAGTCAAGATGATACTCTTGCATCTTATTAACTATTTTTAGCCTAAAGAGGATGGCTATTTACTCTGCATATACCACCACATCATCCTTCATGCTGAAGATGAGAGCCATCATCGATAGTGCATCTTGGCTGGCAAGTGCGAATTGATTTCTTGAAGCAGGGAGTGTGGGTACCGTTGAGTCTCCATCAGCTATTTGAAATTTAGACCTCAAGAACCTAGCCTGAGTGTTGACATTTTCCCATGTCCTCTGCATCCTATCAATGGTGGGGAAGGTGGTGATATCATTGTATCATAGGGCAAGCATGTCCCTGATAGCTTGAGGGGTGACCTGCAGCATGAAAGGGCTTTGCTGGATGGACTAAGATTATGGTTTGAGCAGGTCTGCACATAGTTCAATTATATCCAGGCATGGGTGCATAGTTGGGATAATGAATTGAGCCAATTGTGAGGTCCAAATCCTCATCTCGAATGTTTCATATTGTCTTTCCCTAGCTCTTTGCAGGCACCTTTGATGTGCCCCCTCTCTGAGGTTCTTGCCACTGGCTCTTTGTAAAATCAGGTCCATGATTCCATTTGCATAGTCCTTGACTTTGGATGGGTCACTGGTTTGGCTGACTCCTAGGGCTTTGGTTCTTGGGTAGCTTCTTGGTGGCTATGCAGGAGCTGTAGCGTATGATCTGCTCACCAGCAATCTATCTAAATATCTTAGTGCCCCTACTCCTCATTGGGATGATGATGCTCCAGATATCTTTATATCTCTTGTGTAATATCTGATGTGAACTTTTCTCAAGATAAAAACACACTTGCTGAAACAATTTCACTAGGCGCTAACAATTGTAATGAGCAAGATATTTTTTGCAGGAATGCTTGGGAGTTTGTAAACTTAACATTTGATAAGGGATATTTATAAGCCTATCAAGTCCTGAATAGCATTAACTTTGGGTGACCGTTAGCAAATCCTACTCAATCTTTGGGAAATAGCGAGGCGGACATGTTATGCAGTGCAAGGTACCTTGGAAATCTCAAAAGATTTAGGGAAGCATTTATTGTAGCAAAAATAAAGAATTAAAGAATTCCTAAGATGTTGACTCTACGTTTAAAATGCTTTATTTTTAAATGAAAAGTGGGAAAGCAAAAACAAAACAAAGCAATGTGAGAATGGAAACTACCTAACTACATTAATTACAAATCCTTATTTCCCTCCAGGATCAAAAACAAATTTTCCCATGACTTCTTTATGACAAGCCAACTTGTGTTGCCATACCAGTGATTGCAACATGTATACCTTTGATGGGATATCTTCTGCACCGGCCACATGAATTTGCCCACACTTGAACGAGTTTGATAAAAACATGTATTTGACACCTTCGAACTCTCCTTGTCTTTGAATGCCTGTTGAATGTTGGTTCTTCATGCTGTCAGGTATTATCAAGAAATCATTGGCTATTAGTTATTCAGTCTGTGCCTTCTGATACCCATTCTCTTTCGGCTTATCTTCTTCAAATCCCAGATTTACTTCATCATCCTACTCTGTGATGACTTCATCTTCTTGAAAGGATGAATCTAAAAGATGGCTATCTTCCTGCATACTCATTTGAGTCTTAATGCTGCCTTCTTCATAATCAACCAATCCACATCCTTCTTGAAGGATAGTGTCATCCGTCTCAATGACTTGGTAAAGGGGGTATCCATATTCCTCCATGTCTTCTTGCAAAGCAAGGAAGAAGTTAGAAATGATCTCCTTTTCTTCTGAGTTTAAGGAAAAAGCTTGCAGCTTATCCTCTTGCTCATCAAAGGGGGTGCCTATGGTGATTTCTTCCTCATCTGTACTTATGAAATCCTCTTGACTAGACATGAATTGAGCATATTCCTCTATGTACTCAGCTGCTTCCTTCAAAATATACTCTTGTTCGAAAAAGGATGAAGAAGAAGGCTGTGATGGAAAACAAGAAGCCTTTTAAGGAAGGGTAGAAGGGTCTTGAGGGGAAAGTGAGAGTTTGGGGACCTCTTCCCTTGCTACTATCATAGACTCGGCATTATTGGGGAAATGATCTTGACAAGTCTGACTTGTTCACGAATAGGGGTGACATATGTTTGATATGGGATTTGTGGTGGTGGATATGAAGTTTGGTAGACTTGGTAAGGCTGGTTCTCATGAACGCTTAGCCTCTTCTAGAAATACAATCAATCCACACACATCCAGCATTTCATAGGTAAGCTCTTGCCAATTTGCCCTTTTAATGGGATCCCACTCACTTTTGATCAGGTCAATTACTTCTCTTACTTGATAGATGACATGACAAGGGATCTCTTGGCCATATTCCCTTTTGATGTCAAGTCCTAACACATATTTTTTGAATCCCAGCAATGCTTTTTTGAAAGTGAAAATGAGGTCAGGTTGAGCATAAAACTGGTATAGCTCATGATCATGTGCATCCTTGTCACTTGACATAACTCTGGGAGAAGTTTGTCCTTGATTAAACATATTTGAAGGATAAGAAGACTCATAGTTATGAGTAACATAGTTATACATACCAAAAGGTGATTTCTTGATGATACTGCTTGATCAGCTGACGACTTAGAATCATTATTGGTGTCGATAAAAAACCTCCAAAGGCTAATTGGCTGAAGAATACACCAAGAATTCTCCAACTTCCTTGATAGACGGGTCCCACCAGGCGTGCCAAAAACTATTGATGGCATAGAATTGCTCTATGTCTTAGCCAATCAACAATGGGAAGTTTCAAGCTGTGGGACAATGCGGTTTGAAACAACCTCCAGGTTTTAAAGAAGCCGGTCTGTTCTATTTTATAAGTGCTAGTAAAAAGGGATAAGAGACTAAACAGAAACACAAAATGTAGGAATTGAAATCTAACTATGGCTATGTGCCTGAGTGGAATCCTAATCCTAACTTGAGCTCAGTGAGACTATTATATGATTCTATTACATTTAAGAGTAGACAAGTGCATGATCAATGTAAAAGATTGGAATAATAGAAATAGAGGCTCAAAACAGGGGAGTCTTTTTCTTAGATACAAGAATTGTCAACAAAGGCATAGTGTTCAATATTCTTAATAGAATCCTTTACTCACATAAGAGGTGCAGAAGTCATGCACAGTTATGTAGAACTTTAGACTCTAGAAAATGAGACAAAAGAAAATAACATTTCCAATCACAACACTAGAAAATCTACAGAATAGACTAATTTGCAAACGACGCCAATAACACTGACCAAGGCATGGAGCTTAAATTTCCTTAATTCATTTAGCCACATAAAGGGCAAAAAAACATGCATGATTATATCAACTTTACAACTTAAGAAAATTAAGACAAGAGCAAATGATATTACTAGTCAAAATTACAGGAAGTCAAACTATGAGAAAATTCCCCCCTTTTTTTTAGATTTTACAATTCCACTTATATAGCTTCGGATGCCTCCTTGATCATGCCCTTTCCCATGAAATTTCACTCCATCCTTCACTCGAAAGGGACAAAATAGATGGTGCATTCAATGCCTTGGATGCATTCTGGTCTTATCAGGGATTGCCCTGACTGCGGCATGGCAATTCATGTCTAGTACCTCTCTTCATGCCTAAAATTCTTTGTTCCATCACCTCTTTGGACGCTCAACTATCTACTCTGTCTTTGCTATTAGGGGACAAATAGATGGCATCTTTAATACTTGCAAGCCCCCAAAATCTACCCGATGCACTGTTTTATCTACCAGGACTAACTCTTGCTGAATTTCCCTCCATTTTGCTATAACAGGTAGATAGGCGCGAGGACACTTAGTTAATTTATGAAATTCCTCTCCTTTTGTCTAAGAAGCAATGGAGGATGACACTTGGCCACTTCTTCTTTCTTTATACTTCATTGAGGGACACTTCGCCTTTGACACCTATCACAGCCTGCTTCCTCGATACTTTACAGCTTTATTAAAACAAAACTCAGTGCATTCTTTGCCTTGGCAACCCTTAGAAAGGATGGGTATATGTGGTAGTCTTCACTTGTTGACGCTTAACACTTCCTCGATCTTTTGAAATATCATCCGGGATCCACCACAATCTTTATTCAACAATTGGGCTCGATGGTGGTTCCTCGAAGGTTGACATGTGGTGACCTCTGCTGCTCTTGGGAAGATACGTGACATCTTTCACTTCTCATTCTAGGGGGATGTGGTGCCTTCCACTTTCTTTGGGATGGAGTAGAGAGGGACCCAGAAGGTGACACTTGGTAGCTTATGCCGCACTTCAACACTTAAGTAAAATGAAATGATGTCGTTATGCATTGAATGGGAAGCATTAGACCCTGGCATTGAAACAAAGGCTCTTGGAAGTCAACATGTGGTGGCTTCTACTACTTCTTTAAAAAGGTAATTCAGGGCCTCTGCAATTACCACCTGGCACTTTTCATTCTCCTTGTTGCTTAGCTCATTGAAGGTCTTTGTCAAAATAGAAAACATGGGTGCCTCTATGATGCGTGGGTGTTGACACATGGTGCATTCTACTTAACTGCTACTAGGTATGTGGCACGATCCATGGTTCTATAGAACGCTACAATGAGGTCCTCAAAAAATCACCAGTTGTCCATCTTTGTCTCCCAGAGGCCAACACATGGCCCCTTCCACTTGAATCTAGTACATAGGCCAAAATTGAGATGAAAAGAACAAAAGAAGCAAAAAGGGACCGTGCTCTGAGGATGACACTTGGTAGCTTCCACTGCACTTCGACACTTAGGCAAGAAATGAACCTGTCCTCTACTCTAAAAACTCTGTGGCTTCGTCTGAGATGCGCAAGAACCAAAATTATAGTGCTCGATCCAAAAAATAAATTGAATATGGTGTAGAGTAGGAAATTAATCTACAGTTATTGGTGACCATCAGGGCTTTTGAGCCTACTCAAAAAGAACTTGATTCTCGCTCGATCAAAGTTTCAAAATTTACAGCTTCAAAAGAGCTGTCTGGAAGATAGACCACTCATGGTCAGATAATCCTTGTTTGCTCTACAACTCATCAAAATCCAGGTCTAAGCTAATGAGATCCTTGTGCGACAAGGTTTGCAGGACCTAGGCAATGGCTTTCAGCTTGGATTCTAGCTAGAAAATAGGAATCATAACAGTCTCAAACTCTAAGGCTAAGGAATCATCATGTAAGCTCTGGAAAACTATCTGATCCAATGGTTTAGGCAGTAGCAATGTATGAAGTTGATCCACCGTCAGCACCATCCTTGCATCTAAAAATGGGGAAGGCAAGCCTAGTTGCACCAAATCTTTAATGTGTTGTCTCATCTCATCGATGTCTTCCTTCACAACATCGAGACAACTTCTGCAACTATTGGTTGTGGCATTACGACTGAGCTCCTCATTGATCTGTTTCATGGCAGCCATTCTGTCAGGGATCCCTGCGACTGCCAATACCACATCCCTTGAGCTGTAGAGCTTCTCCAGTAATGAATGAGAGTCTACAAATCTCCTAGGGATCATGGCCAAGGAGTTCTGTACTGGATTTTCTACCCTTTCACATAGTTGCGGCGCATTGCATAGGAAGGTGAAAAGTGGCCTGAGTTGGATAATCTCAGAAGAGATTCTTGTCCATGCTAATTCGTAGATCTCTTTCACCATCTATGTGACTCTAGTACCTCTTAGCCTATTGGCTAGCTCAATCGCTAGTTGCACCGCTCTCTACTGCTTTACCTAAAACTGGGCTTGAAAAGCCATAACCTTGTTCTATTCTTCCAGTAGCCCTTGCTGTGATTGAGTAACTTGCAGTTGGAGTCCTTCGACTCTTCCTTGCAATGTTGCATTTTCTCACCTTAGAGATGTAGCTGCATCTTTCACGAGCACAAGATCTGCCTTCAATGAATCATTTTGGGCTGAATTGCCCATTGAGTCTGGAGGGAAATAGTATCTTGCAACTATTTATATAGACTAGCTATTTCATTGTCCTTCTGGTTTATTTGTTCAGCCAAACTATTATAGTTTGCCTTCTCTTAGGCCAAATTGGCCTCCATCTTCTGCACTCTCCTTGATTTCTTCAAGTAATCTTCTGTGACCGCAAAAGTGGATTTAGTCAGCAGCTCGACTCTATCTTGAGGCCTAAACAGGGACATGTCAATGGCCACTACGTTCATGGTGTAGTCCTCTAGCTGCATTTGGTCACTCGACCTAGCGACGTTGGGTGACAAATGGGTCACCATCAACTGCTGTTGGATGGGGTCAAATTGTGACCTCAAATGTGGAACCACCGGTGCTTTATTTTCTTTACTCCTCTTCTTCTCCAATCAGGCTTCTCTTGCCTTCCTAGCAGCATCAACATGCATCTAAAAGGTGGAAGGGGATGTAATATGTCCCCCTGCGAAAGGAAATCCTTGAGGCAGGCTATATTGGAGAGCCATTGGTTGGCTAGGGGTGAGTTGTAGGGGCATCTTTCTTGGAATGGATGGGGGAAAATGGGGTAATGTGAGGGCCTAGGGCACTGATGATGGGGCAGCTCACGAAATGGGAATGACAACAGTGGCAAGAAGTGTCACCTGATTGGGTGGAGGCATCATGGTGGCAGGGTGAGGGACAGATTGAGAGGGCAAAGGAGTAGAAATACTTACCTGAGGAGAAGTTGCAGTGCCCTACACTGGGCATTGTGGAGGCTCCTCTTCTTCCTCTGGATCTAGATGGAATTGCACCCTCCTCCTTTTTTTGGATGTCTCCACCTCTAGCTGCATTTGTCTCCCCTCTGCTTTTGTTGTTGCCAGTTGTGCTTGCAGGGAACCAGGGACTTCAATTACTCCTGATGATGTAGAAGCCTGTGGTGGTGTCGATACCATGCCTCTTTGTTGTTCTGTGGCAGCTGTAGCTTGCTCTAAAGACTGCAGTTGTTGGCTAGGTCCCGCTGCAGCTTCCTGCTCTGCCCCAAGTGTTGGTATTGGGCTCATTTTTGGGCTAGATATAGGGGATGGATGCCATTCATCCCAAAATTCTTCCCACCTTTCATCTGAGTCTACACCTCCAAAGGCATGGGTGGTCTGGGAGATTTCTTGCCTATATCTCCAATAGGCTTCAATTTTCTCTGCGTCCCAGCCTTTGTTCCTCAGCGTTCTTCTCAGTCTAGAGGTCATCCTGGTCTTAGGATCATACTCCCTCTATTTATCATAGAAGGTCTCCCATGGCCTGTTCGGTGGGAGAGGCAGGTCTGTCAACTCAACATAGAGACCAGGGGTGTCTTCTGCAAGATTTTTCCTGGTTTCCCAATAGGGGTGGTTTTCATGCATGATCCTAGTTCCAATTTTGTACCAATGTAATCTCTACAAAAACATACCAATGTAATCTCATAACATTGTATTCATCAATCTCATAAATATGTTGGGTACAATAGATAATTCGAGTGACATCACCTACCACCCATATAAGCCATCCATAGTCTTGAATGTTGTCTTCCACTCATCTCTTTCACGAATTTGATTTTGATAGTATTTGCTCAAATCAATCTTGGTAAAATATTTTTCTCTTGCAATCAAATCCATCATATCATCTAAACAAGGTATATAAAATCTATATTTGATGACAATTTATTGATTTCTCTACTATCCACACACATCCTCCACCCTCTATCTTTTTTTGGAGTTAACAATATTTATTTTACATATGGGCTTGTAATCTTCCTTACTACACCCTTTTCTCACCGATTCAATAACATGTTTATTCAATTCTACATGTTATGTTAGACTCATTGTATAAGTTATTTGATTGGGTAGAGCGGATCTTATAATCAAAATGTCTCTCTTTTGTGAATCATTACCTAGTAACTTATTACATATAACATTTAGATATTCTTTAAACACTTATGTTATTTATAAATTTTTAATTGATGCCCTAGAACCATTGAAAATGAAGATAAATATAGGTGTCAAATCATGATTTTTTTTCAAGTTATAGAACTACATACCACCTTCACATTATGAATTGAATGATCATATTCCTAGAGGATTGTTTTTTATTTTAATACTCTCCTTACGAGGTACAAAATGATGCTCTCCTTACTACAAGATATCATTAAAAACTCATATAAAACCTTTTGCATAACTTATCATTTATGAAGACCAAAAATATTTATTTTATCATTTATGAAGACCAAAAATATTTATTTTATCATTTATGAAGACCAAAAATATATATTATATATATATTATGAGATGGACTTATTTTTACTTCTTTTCTATTAATGCATGCCCCCATTATTTATTTTCATTTTTTAAGTTTTATTATTTTATATTATTTTTTAAGTTTTTTTAAATTTTATTATTTAATATTATTGGAGATGTACTTACGTTTTATATTTATTTATTTTATATGTATTTTTGGGAATATCAATATCATCACTATTATTGTATAATTACACATTTACATTAAAAAAAATTATACATCTTAATTAAACAAAAGACGCATAGTGGCTAATCCTTACATATATACTGATAATTGCTTTTGTTTAAATTTGCATGTTAATTTGTAATTAATTATATTTAGATTATAAGTATATAGATAACCTTTATTGTAATGGATATTTAGCTGCACAAGTTTATCGAACAAACAAATACATGAATTAAAAAAAAAAAAAACAAACAAACTGATAAATAATTGAAATAAGTACATACATTTTAACAGCGTAAACAAACTTTCAGCTTGAAATTAATTACAAGCAGATGTGTCTTTTCAAGGATTGGATATGGAGACTTTCAAGAACAGCAACAAACTTCGGCAGAAAATTTGACAGTTGATGAGACAACATTCCATTTGATATTAGTATGCGATCGAAGCTAAAAGATTTCCATTATAGTTTCTGCTTTTTGAGGATGTGTGACTCTGAATAATACAAAATGTATTGCTTGGAGATTATACAGAAAAACACCTTGATGTGACATGGTTAAAAAAATTACATGTTTCACCAAATATTTAGGTAAGATAGATCTGCCAAATGGTGAATTAATGGCGGTGGCAGTTGGATACAAAGAATTAAAACGATGTATAAAGTTTAAACAATTCAAAGCCATATTCAAATACGAAAATTGACTAACTCGAGAAGCAGATGCTATAAATGTGTTTGAGATTGTTCTCTTGGCTAAATCATTGAGTCGTTCACCCCTGCATGATATAAGAGTATTAAAATGATTTACAGTGAAACAAAAATAAAAAATAGGATATTGAGGATAATGTGGTGGTTAGATGAGAAGTGATGTCATTGTCAGCGACTATTTTTGAAAGGCTAAAATCTGAAACTTTTACCCGGAAATTACTGTCAACAAGGATGTTTTAGATTTTCACATCTCTATGAATGATTTTTTGTGTGCATATTTCATGCAGATATTCTAATCCTTCAAACAAATCAAATGTTGTTAGCTACTTATCAGGAAGTTAAGGAGCAGCTATTGTTTATTATAAAATTGTTTGGATTGAGGTATACTTTATGCTGCCTCTAGAGCTACAAGAAGTCTAATTTTCCATTCTAGTTTACAACATTCGGCCATAAAACCTGCAATATGACACAGCGTGCTTAACTCAAACTCTTCCTGTCAAACACATGCAATCACCCACATTTAATTCTGAAAAAGCAATTAACTTGCCGTAAAGGTGGTCTATGAGTGATCCTCTAGACATATGTTCGTAAACAAGCGTAAGTTTTTTGGGGTAATGATTATGATTTGAAACCAGCGTATGAAAATCTCGCTCCTAGTGCATGGGGTTATATATGACAATTATCATGGAAATCTTGAATCAATTTCTGATAAATTTAGCAGCTAGGGTTGATGAAGATCTACTTTAAAAACCTGCCCATCAGAGACACTGTGGTTAACACTCCTTTTCTTCAAATTTCTGCTCAATATAAAGCCACATGTAGTCATCAGACAAATACAGTGGATAAACAGTGGATTCATCATCGACATTGCCATTAGCTTGAGCAGTAGTAAGCTGAGGTGCAGGGCTCACCACTGCATCATAGGACGGGTTACAAAATGATGTAACCGAGAAGAGATTGGCATACTCGGTAGGCAGAATGCGATGCCATACGCTTTTGTATCTTCCATTGCTCACTGCTTCCAACTGATCGCCGGTATTAACAACTATTAAATACTGCAGAAGCTATACGTCAATCCAACTGCCATTATTAAGCACCTGTATCCCATGCACCTCATCGTCTTGGTATAAAAGAATGAGGTCGCCTGTATATATGTGCTCACAGATACTACTTATCAGGTCAGATCTAGCGCAGGAAGGATAATGGTTCACCTTGGTGCCAAAGAATGGCTTATCTTCACCTGCAAATGCTTTTTTATCACTAGCCCCAAATTCAGGGTTATTATCTCCATCAATTTTTCTATGAGTGTGAATATCTAGCTGCAGAATATGCGGCTTTATTATGCGCTTTTCTTTGCAAAATTTTTGTCATTTTGTTGATCAGTTGATCACCGGCACTTTTGTGCTCATGGGATCGCCTCACGGAGTTCATATTTCTGTTGTTACGGGCCATTCGTGGCACACTAAACATAATTTTAGTAATTTTGTTTCTTTTAATGATGATTTATGATTTATTACGTTGGGCTTAATAACATAAAACAAATAATAATGCATAGTATGGTGAAGAAATAGGTAGAAAATGTAAATAAATATTCATTAATATTTAATGTTAAATTTTAAAATTAGTAAAATATTATATTTTTGAAACGTTTTAATTAATCATAATTAAATTTTTTTTTGGGGTTAAAGTGATTCTTATAATACCTTGTGCAGGGACTCGAACAAATCTATACATCTTTTGGTTAAAGTAACATTGTAAAATTTGGAAGGCAACTTATCTCACTATTTCATAATTAAACTTTAAATAGTCATCATGGAGATAAAAAGATATCTGCATTCAACATGCCGCACATCCCACATCCCAATCATTATTTATATTATAAATCTAGATGCAATTGAACGTTGCATATAGCCATCCTAGTAGCGTAATCAATCCTTAGATATCATCATCGCGGTACCTCTTACATATAACCATAATATAACCTTCTTATAGAATCCATGTTTTACAACATTCAGCATGTCGCACAGCGAATTTCTCAATCATTATTTCTATTAACTACATTCAGCATGCCGCACAGGCAGCACCCCAGTCAGCATGCCGCAAAGCCAGCATCCTGGTCATTATTTTTGCTATAAATCTAGATGCAATCCTACTTTACAGATAAAAATAACGGTAGCAATCATGATTAACTACAACCATTACAGTCACAAGTAATTGGCCTAAAAAAGCATGTACCGTAAGGCTGGTCCGCGACGTTGCAATCAATTGCATAACAACATTTAGTTTGAACGCAGTTTGTATTCCCTGCATTGCAACACGTACAGTTTGAACAATTTTTGAACGGTCGAGACGCCTTGCTTGAATTGAACGCTTGGAATCTGATTTCTGTTGCTGGAAAAAACTGAACTTCATCGTCATTCTTCACTGTTCTTGAGGCGTAGCACATCTCCATGATTACTGCAAAACAAATCACCGATTTCCCAGATGAGAATTTTCTTTTGAAAGAAATTCTTGTATTCAAATACATTTAAAAAATATTCAAAGATATTTCCGAGAAGCAGTAAATTTTAGGGGAAAAAAAAACACTATAATCAATCTTAAGGAATAATGAAACGAAATTGTTTAACCCTACAAACATTAAAACATTTAATGTCCGATACCTGGGAATAAAATGACGGTAGCGAAAGACAGCAGAAGGGGCCATTTAAGTCTATCCATATCATCCAATCTGAGACAGAAATGGTGAAACAATACGAACTCCTTTTATTCAACGATCGCGGATATAAAGACGTTTGGGTTGTTCTGCGGAAGTTTGTATAGGCGGATTCTATGCATTAGACTAATCCAAATTGCGGTTATTGTGATCAATTGGCTTTAAGAATTAGCTGTTTATAGAAATATAATTTAATGAATAGTCAAAATCTTCAATTAAAAAAACAAAAAAATCTTTTGTATTCATTAAAAAAAAAAAAGTTGCGTCTTGAAATTAATTAAATAAATTAGGTACAGCGAAAGCCTTTATTTCAGTTAATTAATATTTTTTCACCATCCATAAAATTTTAAAAAGTAAATGTTTCGTTGAACAGAATTGAGGAGACCTAGATTCCAATATCACAATCTGAGCTACTACATACATTAAGGAAATCTTAAGTAATGGTTTAATTTTAATTTTAATTTTGGTTTGAAATGTTCGGGGTCATTCATGTGTATTATTCTTTTTGTTGGGTGCCTTTTTAAGTAGTTAGTCTCAAAACTGAAAGGTTTTTATAGGGTGCATTGGGAATATTATTTCCTTCATCAGGACGTTGGTGGTATGATAGTGATAGATGTATCTTGTCAAGGTGGGCTCTCTCTCTCAAATGAATTCTCAATGACATTGATAGAAAAGAAGCTTGGAAGGTACTCATTCATAATTGTATTACTCAAGTCTCCCCTTATGAGCATGCAATATGGAAAGGTCTTGGTTTTGCTAACTGCCTTACTCTCATTGCTACTATGAAAGTTGTGGGGTCCTTTGTGATAAAACATATCTAGAATGCTTGGAAAAAAATCAAACCTTGTTTACTATGAAATGTGTTCCAAGGTTCATAGATGGTCTCTCATCAATCACCAATCCTTCTAGGGGTCCTCTATTATTAAATTTCATGCGGTTCTTCTTGCAAAGGTACTTTGGATTCACTCCCTCAAATTCTATTAAAGGAGATTTCGTGTTTTGCAAGACATGTAATGTAACTGAAAACCATCAAGACAATAAAATTACTAATAAGCCAAGATCTAAAATAATAATCAGAATTGATTCATATTGAATGAGCTACAAGCCATGCATAAATAAGCCTCAACTCAAAATTAAAGTTGACATACAAATTTTTGAAAAAACTAAAATCTAAAAAAAAATATATATTTAACAGCTGTTATTTATAGTAAATTTTGCATGCAAGCACGCGCAGCTTTAAAAATCTACCGAAATATTTTAAACACTAAAATTAGTCTATGGAATGAAATTCAACTGAAGTTGATGTCCGGTCCTAAAAATATATAGTTTTTAAAAATAGAAAATTTTCAAAAATATCATTAAACAATAATTTTGTACCCTCAGATGATCATGTATGGCCTCCAAAAATATTGAAATCAACTCTAATTGGATAGAGCAACTTAAGACAAATAAATTTTTAAGACAGTCATTTTGGCATGTGGAAGAGCTCAAATAGAGCTACAGGTCAAAAGTTATGGCCTTTGAAAGATTGACAAATTTTTTCTGTATCATTCTCCTCTAGTTAAAAATAACTCACTTTTACGAGTTGCCCTAATGGTAGTGCTGTCATTTTTCTTTGTCAATCTTCTTCAGCTCCCATTCTATAATCCAAGTGTTAGCTTCTTACTACAATCCTTCCCATTGCACCAAATACATGTTATAATTCCTTTACCTTGTGCTCATTGTCTTCATATCCACAACTTGCACTATCTTTTCCTTCTTCTTTGGAATCTGTTGTCAATTTACTTCCTCATCTTCATCGCCTTCATCTTTTTCTCCATAGAATTCATATAATTTAAAATATTAAATACTAGAGAGATATCAAAATTCTGTACTAAACTCACCTCATGAGCATTGTCATTGAGTTTTTTCATAATTCTACATGAACTAATTTTCTTGTACTTCAACTTGTTATATGTGACTTTTAGAAATCTTTCTTTCATCAAGTAAACCATTACCAACTCTTCTTAATCCAATACCTTAGATCTTTTTTTGGCATCTGCTGATGCTTTACATTTCTCATTACTTTCTTACAATTTTCTTTTTACTCACAACTTTTGCATATGCTCTATAAATGCTTCTGCATCATCACTAATTTGATCTACAATCGGTATCATACCAAATATAAAATACCCATAGGATTTATTTCATAAACAATTTAAAATAATGATTTTTCTATTGATCTATTTATTGAACTATTATAAGCAAACTCAATTTGTGATAAATCCAAATCCCATTGCTTGGGATTCTCTCCCATTATGCATCTCAACAAATTTTCCAAGCTCCTATTGACAACTTCTATCTATCCATTTGTTTATAGGTGATATGCACTATTTAATTGTAACTTAGTACCCATCTACTTCCACAAATTCTTCCAAAAATATGACTCAATTTTTTTAATCCCTATCTAAAGTAATAGTTTTTAGAACACCATGCAATCTCAAAATATCTTTTAAAAATAATTATACAACACTAGTGGCATCATTGGTTTTCTTACATGTAATGAAATTAACTATTTTAAAAAATCTATCTACATGATCAAAAATTAAATCATTACATCTCTCTATGTTTGATAATTCCAATACAAAGTCCACACTCAAATCTATCCATGGTCCTCTTGAAACCGGTTATGGCATGTATAATCCTGTAATTTGTCCATGTCCTTCAGCCATCGGACATATCTTGCACCTTGAAACATATCTTGTCACATCTCTCTTCATCTTTGGCCAAAAATATTTTTCCTCCACCAAATCTATTATCTTCGTCTTACCAAAATATTCAACCAAATCTCCACTGTGTAATTCTCTTATTATATTGTCTCATAGAGACCCAATTGGAATGCATAATTGTTTCCCTTTAAATAGATAACCTTATTGCATAAGATACTCATCATGAATATTATATGTCTCACCTATTAATAGATTCATGCACTACTCAATTATCTTACCAAAATATGGATTAGTATCATATAATTATTTTATAGATTTAAATTCAACTACTTCACTCACTATAGTAGTTAATAATGTTACTCTCCTACTATTGTTTTTCTGATTTATGTTTCAACACAAAAGTATGCCCCTGCAAAAAAGATACCCACTTTGCATGCCTGCTATTAAAATTCTTTTATGTATTCACATACTTGAAATCCTCATGATCTGTAAATAAGATAAACTCTTTAGGCACTAGGTAATGCCTCCAATGTCTTAATGCTTATATAATTGCATAAAGTTCAACATCATAAGTAGAATACTTTGTTCTTACCTCATTCAATTTCTCATTAAATATGCTATTGGCTTTCCTTCTTAAATTAACACAACACCAATTCCCAAAGATGGAACATCACAATCAACCTCAAACTCTTTGTTAAAATTTGGTAATGTTAAAATTAGTATTTATATAATCTTCTTCTTCAAAAATTCAAAGCTTTCTATGGCTACTCTAGTCTATGCAAATTTATTCCCTCTCATGCAATTTTTTATTGGTGTCACAATACTACTAAAAATTTTAATATTTTTTTTGTAAAAAGTTTCTAAACCATGAAAACTTCTTACCTCTATAAAGCTTTTTAGAATAGGCCACTCCAAAATTGTCTTTATCTTTTTTTCATCCATTTTCACACCATCTATCGAAACTATAAATTCCAAAAATACCAAACTATTATGCATAAACATGTACTTCTTGAAATGTACATACAAATTCTTCTTTCTTAACAATCTATTACCATTCTTAAATGTTGTAAGTGATCTTATTTAGTCTTACTTAATATTAAAATATCATAAAAATAAATAACTACAAACTTATCAATATATTATCATAGCACTATATTCATCACCCTCATAAATGTGCTAGGTACATTAGATAATACGAATGACATCACCATCCACTCATATAAACTATCCCTAGTCTTGAATACAAATTTTCACTCATTTATTTTATAGATTTGAATTTAATAATATCTACTCCTTAGATCAATCCTGGTAAAATATTTTGTTCCTACAAGCACATCCATCATATCATCTAAATCAAGTATAGGAAACCCATACTTGATTATAATTTTATTAATTTCTCTACTATCCATAAACATTCTCTATCCTCCATTTTTCTTTAGATTTAGCAATACTAGTGTTGTACATGGAGTCATACTCTCCCTTATCACCTTTTTTTTTAGTAATTTAGTAACCTATTTATCTAATTTTACGTGTTCTATTAGACTCATCTTATAAGCTGCTTGATAAGGTAGAGATGATTCTGGAATCAAATCAATGTGATAATGAATATCTCTCTTCAATGGTAAACCATCTGATAACTCATCAAGCATAACATCTATATATTTTTCAACACTCTTTTTGTTTCTATTAGTATTTTCACCATTTTTATGTCTTCATTCTTTGTTACTAATACATAACAATAACCTACCACTTTCTTATCCTGGATAAATTCTTTAGTAGAGAGCATGCTTTTTGCCTTCTCTTCCTCTTTAGTAGGTAACAAAACTACCTTTTTACCACCTTTACAAAAAGAGTACATGTTCTTTTCTCCATCATGAATTATTTTCCTATCAAATTGCCATGGTCTTCCTAACAATCAATGGCATACATCCATCAAAATAATATCTCACTATATTTCATCATTATAAGTTTTCCTATAAAATTTTTTGATTAAGCACCTTTTATTTACTATAACCTCATTCCCTTTCTCAAACCATGAAATATGTTAAGGATTAGGATGATTTTAATATTGGATATTTATTTTATCTATCATTTCTTTAAAAAATATATTTTGACAATTACCACCATCTATAATTACTTTGCATACCTTTCCCCCTGAAGTAAATCTTGTTCAAAAAATATTTGATCATAGTCATGCATCACCAACTTCTTTATTTTGTACATTTTTATTTCTTGGAATGAGCATTTTTCTTCTCATCATGAAATTCTTTCTAACATCTGTTGGTGCAATTTTAATATTTTAGTCTTCTATCTCAGCCTTAACTAGATGCACTCTTGGGTGATCCTCTTGCCTCCTTTATTGATCTTGATAGTATATAAATTCAATGTTTATGTACCATTTTTATCCACATTTATAAGAAACATAAGATCTACATTGATTCAGAGACCATCCTCTAGCACTACCATAACCTCATCCTCTCTAAAATCCTCTTCCTCTTTGTTGGTATTGAAACCCTTACCTATTCTCATCTTGCCTTTCTGTACCACATAATGATTCACCTCTATTATTATTAAACCCACCTCATCCCCTTATTGGAGGGGATCCACCTTTTGTTAAACCAAGAAACATTCTTCTAAAATTCTATCTATTTTATTTTTTCTGCTTTCAAAGCTAATTGATAAGCCTCTTCCATACTAAGTATTATATGCATGCTTAATTCATTTTGAATAGGAAATTAAAACCATATACATACTCTGAAACCGTCTGCTCTTGTTTCATCATGTTTTATTAGTATGGAAAGATTATAAAATTCATCTTTATACTCTTGTATACTATGATCTTTTTTCCTCAAATTCTAAAATTTTCTATATAGCGTTTGTGAATAATCCACAAGAATAAATTTATCTCTCAATTTATTCTCTATCTTTTTCAATATATTGATATTTTTTAACCTTTTATTTATATTTCCTTCTAAAAATTATCCCACCAAATAATTGCATGAAATTTCAATTTCATGCATGCAAACTTTACTTTTTTTGTCTTATCTCAAAGTCTTCAACTTAAAGAACTTCTTATTATTCATCCAATCTATCAACTCCTCTAGTTTTAAACTATCTCCATAATCTAGAACATCAAACTTGACTTATTTATTCCTTAATTCTAGAGCCCAAACCATCTTCTCTTCAATTGATGGTGGTTTATTTTGTTCTTCTTTTTACTAAATTTCTTCATCACAATCTATGTCTTTCTCGGCTTCATCACCACCTTGAATTCTTCTCTGATTGGTGATAATCTCAGTTAATTTTTTTACTTATATATATATATTTTGTATATTTAGGTTCATTTACACAATACCTCCTCATCCTCTTGCTATTTCTTACTCCTCCAAGATTCAAACTTAATCTAATACCAGATAATGAAACTAAAAACTACCAAGACAATAAAATTACCAATATACCAAGATCTGAAATAATAATTGATTCATATTTAATGAGTTAAATTAGTTATAAAATATACATAAATAAGCCTCAACTCAATGTTAGAGTTGACATGCAAAATTTTGAAAAAACTAAAATCTAAAAAAAATGTCTATTTTTAGTAGTTGTTATTTAGAGTAAGTCTTGCATAAAAGTGTGCATAGCTCTAAAAATATATTGAAATAATTTAAACTCTAAAATTATCATATAAGATGAAATTCAATTAAATTTGATGTCTAGTCCTAAAAATCTATAATTTTTAAAAATAAAAAATTGTCAAAAAAAATCATTAAACGGTAATTTCTAACCCTCACATGATCACGTATAGCCTCTGAAAAATATTAAAATCAGATCCAAGTAGATAGAGTGGCTTAGGAAAGTAATTAACTTTTTGATATGGTTATTTTGGCACATGGAAGATCTCAAATAGAGCTAGGGTAAAAAATTATGGCCTCTAAAAGATTGGCCTATTTTTTTTGCATCAACATGTTTTACAAAAGCACTCATTTTTGGCTCCCTTGGGATGAGTTCAAACTTCATTAAAAAATTTACATTGTTGATAAATAATCTTACAAAGATATTTTATAAGCTATTCCATTAGAACTCCTTCACAAAATCATAATCAATTCTTCTTTCCCTTAGTGGAAATATTGGAAATGGTATGTTGACACCTCTTTCTAGAAATACACTATTTAAAGTTTATGAATGAATTTCATGGAAACTATCTGTGGTTGACAAGATTAATGGTTGTTAGAATATTTAGTCCTCCTCCATAGTGAGAGTGAGGTGTTTTTAGACTATCTAATCTACATG
This sequence comes from Torreya grandis, assembly GCA_037957365.1. Classification (NCBI taxonomy): domain Eukaryota; kingdom Viridiplantae; phylum Streptophyta; class Pinopsida; order Cupressales; family Taxaceae; genus Torreya; species Torreya grandis. The sequence continues at coordinate 1,595,947 of JARHVA010003968.1, read as the reverse complement.
TGTTGAACCTAAATCAGCTCAGTTTTCCTAGTATTTGTTTCATCAAGGGCTTCATATAAGAATAAGGTGTTGTGACCTGACATACACACCCCAATTCTTGAATTCAAATGGGGATCCATTACTATTTAGATATCCCTATTTAAGTTCCTCATAGCCTTAGACATTCATGACACTGGTCTTAAATTTCGTAAGTCTAAGGCTATCTTTGAAGTCTAAAATTTACAGAAGCTTGAATTATGAAAATAAAAGCTTGAATACTTATTTTGATTCATTTTATACCTTGGGTTTTCATAATTTTCATGGTTTTTTTTAATAAAGTGAACTAATATCTCTCACTCTAATTTTCCTATGTTTTTTTATGTCTAAAAGACTATTATCAAGGATTTGTCAATCATTCACAGTGAGTCCCTACCTTTATTTATGTAAGATGAAGATATGTGGAGTTAGTACATTACCTAGATCCTTTAGTCTTTGCAAAATTTTCTATGTCCTCAAGGTCCCCATGTTTTGATAGCTCAATAGATGGTATCCTTATGTTACATGGATTTTTTCAACTTTAAGAAAAATTCTAAGAGTTCAATGTCTCTAAGCTTTGAGAACATGCCACATGACACAATTACGTTACTCAGAACCACAAAGCTTTAAAATAAATATAATTATCTGGTCCCAAGCTTACATGGTTACAAGAATATGATAGGTGGTAACTTTTTATTAACCTAAAAACACTAAGGGATTAAGCAAATTTTAATGATAAAGAGGCCTTATAATCTAGTATATCTAATCCTTATAGCTTTGAGAATGTGATAGTTGGCACAATTTCATTGGCTTGGAGCTTTAAATAATAAATACCAAGTTAATGGATTAATGGTTCCATGACTCTATGTCTTAGAGGATCTGAGATCATACCACATGTCAATTCACATGGAGTATTTATGGATACATACATAATTAAAAAGGTTTAAACAACCATGTCTCTAAGTCTTTGTTTTCCTCTAGGCCTGAGATTGATCCACTTGGCACAATCACTCTAACTCATGGGCTTGGAACATACAAAGCAAAGTCAAAAATCTAAAGATGTGAGTAGGTGAGAAGAGGACAACTATCACAATATAGGAAGATGCTTGTCCAAAGTGTGAATAATTAAGTGTGACAACAAGACAAATAAAATAGTAAGAAATAAATTTTCAAACAAAATGATTAGACATATATAATCAATGAAAATTTTCCATATAGTAAAATTAACCTGCCAAAGCTCACTAGCACATTTGAATTTAAACGAGAATAAAATCAAAATCCTTTATTCCCATTGTAGTCACACGAATTAAGCATTCAAGGCACATGCATTGGCTAATATATGCAAAATCCAAGATAAAATAAAGCCACTTTACCATTAATCTAATAATGAATATTATAATTTCAAGCTTCTATGTGACCAAATTGCCTAGTTTTTAGTGAATCTACAAACTTAATTCATACAATTTATGATGAAAGTATATATCTCCAATTTTATAGACTACTAAAATATCATCTTCTTCAAAATTTACATGCATTCAGGCCCCTTTTATATACTCATACCCTACAAATACTGAATACATAGATAAGATGTTCGATAAAAGTTCCCTGAAGTTCAAATTTACAAATTACTTAGTACTTTGCAATATAGTGGAGTCTATAACACCAAATTATTTACAAGACTAATTATCTTAGGATGAGAATTAATACATCTATGACCTATTACACATTTAAATTATGGGGTTTCCTCATGTGGCAATGAAACCAGAGGTAATGCTTAGTATTAACTTGATTAAAGATTTATACTTTAAAGGTACTTATTTTGAAGATTTTTTTCACCTTTGGGAGGGAAATAATGTAATTGCTTATATTATGAAAGGGAATTTGAGATGTACTTTAAAATTTTGGAACATGAGATTGATTATAAATAAGTCTTTCCCAATGTATTACTTGAGCACGACACTATAGAAGGAAGATTGAATTAATGCCTAATGAAGGGCCATAGATTGAATCCTAAGGTGTCTATCTCTTCTAATGACATCATGAAGTTCAAGCCTAGGAATATTTTGGCCATGGTAATTTTGAACAAACTATATGGTTTTCCTAGTATTAATTGTGTGCAAGTGGAATGGGTCATTTTACTAGATATTCTATTGATTTCAGACAAGATTGTTGCCCTAGGAGAGATTATAAGTGTCAGGATAAATGTAAAAATGTAAAAACATGAACAAAGGCCTTTAAATTAAATAGTTTACATGATTTCATATTTTTTAGATGTAGTCATTGGCATAGTCCATAGGCCCCATGGAAAATTATGGTAAACCTTGGTAGAGTGTGTCCATAACAAAATATATAAAGACTATTCCTTCATGTTTGTATATAGATTAAAAAATGAAATAAAAAATATTTGTGAGGAAGTTTATCTTTGATTTTATCATGTAATTCATGGCACTCAAATGCCTAGATTGTCTTAGAACTTAAAAAGGAGCATAGGCAAATATGTAGATTATAGGTATTACCCTAATTATGTAGTCATCAAGATTGAATGAACAAGGGCACCTCCTTTATTCTTACCCCTACATGTCCCTAACATAATTATAAAACAAGAGGTGGTCCACCAAATGTATAACAACATAAATGAGGAGCTTAACCATAAACATCTGTAATATTACTTCAAGACCCCTATAAGTATTAGGTATCTCCATTTTATTATAAGGGCCCATTTCAATCAAGTTGGGAAGGTAAGATCCCACTATAATTTGGATGTGGCTCAATTTAGAAAATGGGATCCTAGGAAAAGAATCAGGGACTTTCTTCAACTCCCCAGGGAAAAGAAGAAGGTGAACATTACATATGAACACCAAATATATGAGCATGATTCAATTTTATTAAATGCATAAAATGACATAGAGGTGTTGAATTGAATGAAGGATGAGTAAATGTGTATGATAATTTATCAAGACATCTAATATGATCCTAATATTACTAAATAAATATAAAATTATATTGTGGAACAAGAATAGAAATCATGGAGTCATCATTGGCCTTCAACTTAACCTCAGGACTTAGTAGGCTAAATCCATACTCCCTATTCTATAGCAAAAGAGACAAACCTACAAGATGGAGAGTCCACGAACTAAAGGGAGGAAAACATCCAAATCATAAAATAAATCCTTATAGGTCTCCCTTGATGGATCGAGAAAGATTGATAAACTAGATTTACATTGTGAATAGCATTTTTTACAATAAAATTAAATTGTATTATTCTAAGACGTATCTACAAAGTATGTGAAATCTTAAAAAGCTTCACAGGGTGGTTACACAGGTGAAACTAACTTTTCCTGTAAACCAACTTTTATTAAATAAAACAAACTAACATTAAAGTAAAAAATAATTTAAAATAAATGACTTTAGATCATAAAACCAAAAAACTCCCCATTGATCCAAAGAAGTATAGATGATGAAGATCTGGAGCTATGACTATGAAGTCATCAATGAATTTTTATTACATCTACAAGCTAGCACACTATACATTGTGGTACAAATTAAAACTAATGCCACTCCATAGAAAATCCCACCCTATGAGTTATGGAATAAAATGCTGATGAACATGATCAAGGCCTTCTCATCCCCTATGATCATCATATTGTACTATAGTAGAACCCATTCAAATCTTGTCCAACTACATTGACCCACATAAGCTCCTACATAGGAGCATATCCAAGTGATCATCTAGTACTCTATATGGCACATCTCTCAAATGCCCAACAATCACCAACATCACATACATGCCTTTTCTCAACACTCAAAATGCTAGAAAATATAATTTTGACTCATACAAACACTAACGATTGATTGAAGGCCAATATGCTTTATCTTCCCCCTATCAGGCGAAAGGTGAGAAGTTATGTAGAATAAAAATAAATTCAAAATAATATGTCTGCTCCTCAAAAATCATATCAACCCACTAAAATAAAATCAAAACTAAAAGCAATGTACATAAACTAAAAATCCTTACATTAAACCCATACTCTAAGTGAATAGCAAACTAAAGAAGGGAAATTATCTTCCAACCTCCAGTTGGCTCTATTTAGCTGGTGAGATCCTTAGGGACCTGTAAACACTGAAATGTAACACCATAATCATCAACAACATAAGTGGTGGAATAAACTGTTACAATTTTTTTTTGATGTATACAACACATTTGTACCATTTGAGAAAAACTTGGGGTGTCGAATTCCATAAAAAATGCACTTGATTTCATTACAACACATAATTTATTCAAAAAATATAAAAAAATTATTTACGCATGATAAAATCAAAAATTGATCATGTTGATGCTCTTATAAATCTATTTTCATGAAAAATGAGTGGTCATATGAATAATTTGGCCACCATATATAGAAGATATGACTGTTTGAAATTTTGCTCCTCTGTCAGGCTAGGCAGACCCCCCTCAATGCTAATTTTAAAAAATTACTAATTTATGAGGATTAAAATATCATATCAAGACATGATGGACTCATCCTTGTTTATACTCTTTAAAACTCTATTTGATTTTAGTTTTTATAAAGATAACTTTAACAAAATAATATGATATTGTGTTCAAGATATGGTAAAAATGGTCATGGTAGGTGTAGATTTTCCTAGTTTTCACAATTAATTCAAATAACCTCTTTACAAAAAAAAGATATATCTTTTTTGCCACTTTTGAGGGTTGAACCCTTCACCTCCATTATTTTCAAGTGCCTATCAAAAGTACTCTATCCACCTTGATTTCAAACTTGCATGGAATATATCAAGAAGACATTTACTATATCCTTAATTCATAGCTTGTGAAAATAAATAAAAATATATGTATGTGAATTTTGTTTTCACTATCTTGAAACAAAATTAATTCATTTTTATTTTCCCTTAAATACTTATTTTATCTAGTGGAGCCCATAGAATAAGAAAAAACACTAAGCAAACCTTATGCAATAAAAATCAAACAAAAGCCTTTATATTTTTATTTGGAGGATGCCATACAAGCGTGATGCTTCAAAAGGTTGCACCATTATATGAAAGAGTGGTTTCATTTGAAATCATGGCTACATTTAGAGTGTCATATGATTTGCACTATGATTGGTGTTTGTTGTATTGAATAGAGAAATTGTATACCAAAAAATATTTATATTTTCAAATTATTTTATCTTCCTGCAACTACACCATGTCAACTTTATAGGTGAAAATTATTTTATTTTTCATAAAACTTATTTTAATAGATCACTATACATAGGAATGAATAAAATTTTCAAAAAATTGAACAAAATGACTTGATTATCTTATTAATCCAATGCAGCACTCAACTGCCATTCAATATTATTTGACCATTTTGTATTGATATATAGAATAGAATACATAGATTTTCTTTTTTTATGGTGATAAAAAAACTCACATAATCAAATGCATAGAGTTTTTTTCATGGCGATCAAAACCTCATTGGCTATCACATTTTTATTCTAGAGACAAAATTAATTCAAAGCATCTACATAATAGAGGACTGCATACCAGATGATTTTTGTGCATAACCATCGTTATCTCTTTATGAAATAGGTGAGTGTTAAAGGGAACACTTAGAAATTTAGTTCAGTCAGATGTCACCTTCATCTAGACCCTAAATTCTTCAATCCTCCTCTTTAGATAACCTACACTCTGATACCAATGATGTATCAACAAATAGGAGGAATGATAAACCATAATTTACATTACAAATAGCAATTTTGACAATAAAATTAAATTGTATTATTCCAAGATGTATTTATAAAGTATGTGAAATCTTAAAAATCTTCATAGGGAGGTTACACAGGGGAAATCAAATTTTCTCATAAACTAACTTTTATTAAACAAAACAAACTAACATTAAATCAAAAACTAATTTAAAATAAAAGACCTTGGATCATAAACCCAACATCTTTGGTCCCCTACTAGTCTCCGTTCATCTAGCTACCACTTCCATAATTTTGGGCACAACCACTAGAATGGACAATCACAACAGTCACACAAGTGAGCCTCATAGTAGTTATATGGAGTTATTTTAAATTTATTACCTCTTCTACTCTCTCTCTTCAAATATCTCAGGTTAGTCCTCTTATATCCCCTCAAATAGGTCCATCTCCATCTACTCCCACTTCCACTATTGTTGTTCCACTTACCATTCCTTCACCACCACCTATATTAGTAGTCCATACTACTGTGGTTCCTTCATTTATTTCATCATCCCTCTCACTTCTCATTCCCTCATAGACACGTATAAAATGAGACTTAAATTCCTTCCTCTACCTCTAAATATTAACAATTAGAGGAAAGACCATCATTTAGTACAACTACTATAGAATAGTCTTATACTAAGGAGGACTACGAGGAAGAGGAACATGGACATATAATATCCTTAGTGAACTATGACAATTATGAGGAAGAAGGAAGTGTAGAAATGATGATGGTAGCACAACAAAGGATAAATGAGGAGAGAAATTTGATGAAGAAGATGAAGAGGCTAAATTATAGAAAGCTAAATATATGAGCCTATGAAGCCTAAAAGAATAAAAAACACTAACAGTGTCACGGACCAGCAAGTCCTCAAAACAAAACAAAGGCAAACTATAAATGAGGAAGTTTCTTATCTTGTTTTCTCTATCGCAATTATAAAAAAAAAATAGCTTGTTGGCAATATGATTGCCATTGATGTCAAAAGGGAGATTATTGGCACTATGGATGTCATTGATGCTCAGGGTTAAATATGATGATTAGAAGATATGCAAGGGATCCTATCAGAGGTCAAGTATGATTGGAGTGCTTGTTTGTATGAGTGAAATTCATCCCATTCTTTATATTTATTACTTAGACATTTTTGGTCTATAGAAAAAAAAATGAATAGGCATTTTTCTGACATCACCACTAGCACATGTGGATGATTCTGGGAGAGTTGGTAATATGGTTGTGATCACATTAGTCCCTAGTTATTATGTACCAAATTTGAAGCCGTACACTGAGGAATAGTTGAATATATGAGGATACAAATTTGGCTACTCAGACAAAATTCACTAAGTTTCTATACTTAGCCAAATTTGCAAAAGGGTTCAAGCATAGCCAAGTAACCATGTTGATGAGGTGATAATTTGCACGCATGGAGGTGTTAGGAAAAAATGATCATCTGGGTTTGTTAATTTTTGTGCCTATTTTCTATGCACTAAATATTAGGTCACATAGTTTAGAGCAATAAAATATATGCATGAGAAAATTTGGGATCCCAAGCATTTAGATAGTGTTTTCCCACAGTTAAATTTGTGGATGGCAAGAAAAATCTGAGTAGGAATTATTATGATGTCATATCTTTCATGTATCAAGGTTTATGAACTAGATGAATATATGGATGGAATCCCCTATGTGAGAGGATATTATGCCCTAAATTATAGGTCATGCAATGAAGCACATCAAAAGTTATACAAGAACAAGGTTGGCCTCCCAAACAATTTTAAACATAGTTTGCTCAGTGGTAGAAGAATCTGAGTGAGAAAATTAATGGAATTATATCTTTCATGCATGAAGGATTTAGGAAGAAATGAGCATATGGGTTTGTTCATTATCATGCCTAGTTTATATGGTCCAAATTTTTGAACAAGTAGATGAGTGAATCAAAAGATATGAAGGTGCAAAGTTAGCCTTTTAGGCATATTGAGATGGTTCCCATACTTATTCAAATATGTAAAAGGTAAAGTTAGAGATTTTTAGAAGATCTAATGGTGAGTACTTAATTGTATGTTAAAAATCCAATAATGCACAATAAAGTCAATATGTCAAAAGGCACCTGAGAGTGAATACACTAGTGAAAAGTGTCACAATCATGGATCCTAAACAATAAATATATGGTGTGATCCAAAGTCAAATATTCAATGATCAATGCAAGGATTCCAAGTGTCACATTCTCAAGAGATCGTTAGAGATAAAGATTGAGCTTGTTAGAAGATAAAATGATGAACAGATGATCAAGGAATATCTAATGGAGTGAGTTGACTCAATGGGATAAAGTGATCAATGTTTAATGACATAAAAGTGAGTTAAAGACTAAGCTAGTTTGATGAGATCAATGGAGATTATTCACTCCAAAGACTGAAGATGCAAGGAAATGAGGACAAGTGGTTTATGTTTAACCATAGACAGAGATAAAGTTCATTCAACTATGAAAATCTAATGACATGCAGGAGCTCAGATCAGAAAGATTAAGAAATGCATTTTAAAGTTTAAATGTTAAGTCTGGAAGCGTATAAATATCAAACAAAGTGTGTAATCTTGTCAGAACTTGATTGAATGAACACATTTTAAAGCTGAGAAATTTGAATAAAGACCATCAGATGATGGTGCCAAACATAATATCAATGGTCATTATTTAAATATATGATCATCCTAATGGCCAAGCATAGGGATATGAAGGAACTTATAGTAAAGCCATAAATTATGATACAAAAAATAAGATTGATTGCAGTGATCGATCAAATTTATGTAATATGGTATGTGAATCAAAACTATAAATTGGTATATGCTATAAATATTATTGAGACCAAGAATAACGGTGGTGGAACATGAATTCAAGGCATGGGAAACTTGTAGTTAAATATGAACTAAAGTCCATTAGAACTGAGTGTGATGTGTTAGCAAACTAGTGTGAACACCGAAAAGATATGAACCCTAGATCAAATGCTTATATATATGACATCTAAGATATAGTCAAATGCTATTGGAGCTATTGTTACTTCTACTAAAGTTATTGAATTATGTAAAATAGAGAAATATAGAGACATAAACTCATGTTAATTATTTTGCCTAGTTTTTATGCACTGAATCTTAGGTCATGTGATGTAGCACGATAAAATATATGCATGAGAAAAGTTGGGCTCTCAAGTTTTTTGATAATTTTTTTCCCATAGTCAAATTTGCAGATGGTAAGAAAAGGTTGAATAGGAATTTTTAGGATGTCATATATTACACATATGAGGGTTTCTAGAGTATATGAGTACATTTATGGAATCCCCTATGTGAGAAGATATTATGCACTAAATTATAGGTCATGCAATGAAGCACATCAAACTTTATGAAAGAACAAAGATATTCCTCTAAGAAATTCTAAGCATAATTATCTCTGTGGTAGAATAATTTGAGTGAGTAGATTAATTGAATTACATCTCACATACATGAAGGATTTAGGAATAAATGATCATATGGGTTTTTTCATTATCATGCCTAGCTAAAATGATCTAAATTTTAGAATAGGCTAATGAGCAAAGCAAAAGATATGAAGGTGCAAAGTTATCCTTCTAGGCATATTGAGATGGTTCCCATACTTAGTCAAATATGAAAAAGGTAATGTTTGAGCTTGTTAGAAGATCTAATGGTGAGCACTTAATCATATGTTCAAGATCTAAAGATGTGCAGTGAAGTTAATATATTAAAGGCACCTACGAGTGAATGTGCTCATGATAAGTGTCACAAACATGAAGCCTAAATAGTAAATCTATGGTGAGGTTCAAATTTAGATAGTCAATGATCAATGGAAGGATTCTAAGTGTCTCAATAATGGTAACTAATAGTAATGTACAAAAGGCATGTGCTAATGCTAAGTGTCATATTTTTAAGAGCTCATTATAGATAAAGATCAAGCTTACCATAATATTGAATGATGAGTGGATGATCATGCAAATAAGATCTAATGGAGAAAGTGGACTCAATGGTATAAAGTACTCAATTTTTAATGACACAAAGGTGAGTTAAAGACTGAGCTAGTTTAATGAGATGGATGGAGTGTATTCATTCCAAAGACTGAGGATGCAACTGAGATGATGACAAGTGGTTTATGTTTAAATATAAACATAGATAAATTTCATGCAACTATGAAGATCTAACAACACATGGGAGCTTAGATCAGAAAGATCAATGGATGAATTTTAAATTTGAAATGTTAAATTTTGGAAGCATACAAAGATCTAACAGAGCACATAAGCCTATTATAACTTGATCTAATGAAAACATTTAATAGTTGATTAACTTGAATAAATATCATTAGATCATGGCACCAAAATTAAGATCAATGGTTAATATTTAAAGATATGATCATTGTAATGATCAAGCATAGGAACATGTAGAACTTGCACTTAAGCCATAAATTACAATACAAAAAATGAGATTGATTATAGTGATCAATTAAATTTATGTAATATGGCATGTGCATCAATACTAGAGTCTATTATATGCTATAAATAGTAATGAAACCAAGAATCATGATAGTGCAAAATGAGTTCAAGATGTGGGAAACTTGCAGTTAAAGATTGGAACTAAAGTCCAACATAACTGAGCATGATGTGTTAACAAACTAGTGTGAACATTAAAAAGATATGACACAAGGAAGAGAAGAAAAGGGAAGAGAAGAGAGATGAAGTGTAGAGCATGAACAATTATAGACTAGACCTATAATAGAGAACATAAAATTAGATTCATTTATGCATCCATATTATAATCTAGATTTGTAGCTCCATAGAAGATTATGATAGGTAGGTGCTACTCAATAAGTTGAGTTGGTGCTCGATTAGGGAGTGGGTGCTTCCTTAGAGTTGGTGATCTTAAATCAGGGGATTGGTGTCTCCTTAGGGTTGGTTCTCTTAAACATTGTAACTAGTGATGTTATTTATTATGAGGATAGATTAGAATGGTAGATTCTAGTAGCTATTCTCATGGTGGTTTTTCCCATATTGGGTTTTTCACAGTATATCTATTGTTGTGTCTATTTGAGTGTATGTGATCTCTGCATGTAGTTTTAATCTACATTAAAAAGTTTTGAAAAGGACTAAGTTAATCAATATACCAATTCACCCCTATCAGTATATAATTGTGTTCTAACATAGCTGA
>JARHVA010003968.1:1300000-1580000 GCA_037957365.1 Torreya grandis | reverse complement strand
TAAACTCCCAATTACAGAGCCTAGCTAGACCTAATATTTAACAAAATTATTTAGCATTAAATTCAATTTACAATGTTAACAAATAAACTATGAATTACAATATAATCAAACACACATATAGTTTCCCTTGTCCTATGTTTTAAGAAATCAAAGCCTAAGTTATTTGAACAACCCTATTCATACATTTCATCAACACTAAGGACAAAATTAAATTCCATTCAATACTTATGCCACTTAGGGTGTAACCATAGACTCTAAAAATGTGGAATTAGATGTTATCCAGAGGATGGTAAAAAAATTAATTAATGAATTCTTGAGCATGTATAAAATAATAGGTATTACTATTGGGAAAATTAAAAATTAGGGCTTCTGATTACAAAGATTCAACATGCCTTTCAATAGACCTAGAAATAACCTATAACAATAAGCACCCAAAAAGGTGCCTAAAATAAATATCTTATAATCAAACCTACCCAATTGGTGATAGCTTCATAATAAAACACAACATAGATAACTTGATTACATATATTTATGTATTGATTTTTAAATCACTCGAAAAGAAATGGAAAGTTAAGAGAGTCTTTTAAGCCAACAAAAGCCATATTCCTCCAATGCATTAGGGCTTACCAATATAACAATGGTCTTTAATACCTTTGACTTCCCATTCATAGTGGAAGATGAGAATGAACCAGAAGATAATTATAAACACCCTAACTTGGTCAAGCAACCACAAGTACTATGTATTTTGTTGCTCCTTCCCATGAAGGTCTTAATGATGATTATAGTCCTTATTTTCAAGGTCATTTTGAGTTTTTAGATCTTTATTATGTTTTATGTTTCTTTGTTTGTGACACTCTTAACATTCATAGGTCACTTTTTGATAGTCAAAATCCCTTCAGCCTATATTCCTTGACTTTAGATCTTTTCTGAGCCTCAATATACTAGCACCACTTTTAGGATAGTGGAACCACATGGTGGTAGTGTCCACTTATGGATCTAGTGTTCAATAGGCCCTTTCACCTATGTTTGAGTCCTAAGCCCTCCATGAGCCTTATTTTATGTTTTTTATCCCTCTTTTATGACTTATCAACCACCAAACAAGGTATTGTATTAAAAACAAATATCCTTCTATATACATAACCTCACAAGGCATTTGACATCTATCACTTACTATTTTGGCACTTATTTATATAAAATCAACTAATATTACAACTCAAATACTCTACATACTACTCATTATTCACACCTAGACATTTCATGCTTGATCAAATAAGAGCTTAAGTGAAAATCATTCTAGCATACCATGCAAGTTAATGGTGCACATTACCTAAGGGAAAACTACATGTGATTTGAGATCCCTAGCATTGGGGTTATTGTAGGCAGCAACCAAAACAATAGGGGTTTTGATTCATATGATCATAACATCTAACAACCTAATTTTTCCTTTCTTTTTTAAATTTGATATGTTTATTGTTTCATGTATGCAAGAATTCATTAGGATTTTGGAGAAGATTCAACCAAAATAGGGACATAGATGAGCTCTTAAATGACACAAAACCACCTACAGGGCCTCTAAAACATCCCACAACTTCGCTATACATTTTAGACACTCCCTATAGGAAGCACATTATTGCCAAAATTGGACACTAGCACCACATATAATTATTGTCTTGAAAGGGGTGCTACTATCATGATCAAAATCATAAAAAATAGTCAAAATATGAAAGATTCCTCTGTGTTTGCTCAGTCATTTCTAGTACCCTAAACTATGTAAAAATCTGTTATCTCCATATAAGTTCCTTTTTTCCTTCCACTTTTTATTTTTGAACATTTTAATTAAACCAATAATTTCTAGTTTTACCCTAGATTTGCAACATACTGAACCTTTTAACTACATAAGATTTACAAAATTAAAACCCTAAAAGGTTAAAAAATTTGGTGAACCTAACTTACTTTGAATATTACTTAAAAACCCTAAATTTCCTTAGGGTTTAACTTCTCCAAATTTTGTGCATTAAATTAGGGTTACAAAATTATGCTTTTTTAATTTATTTTTGCCATAACCTAGATAATTTAATCAATCTTATATTATGGTTTCATTTATTTTATGTAATTTAAATTGTTGCAATACAACCCTAAATTAAAATCCTAGATCCACATACTAGGTCCCTATACGTACAAATATTAACAATTATGGTTTCAATCACAATCCTATTTTTTATTACAAATTTTGTTTAAAATTTCTCACATTGCACATATACTTATGTTAGATTATATTTTATCTCTTTTGTCTTTATCATTTCTTGTTTACATTATATTGTTTGGCATGTCTAAAATGGAATCTAAAAAGTCTTCTACACCTCATCCACTTTATGCACTCTTTAATTTCTCTCATGTTTATAACAATGAATAGATTAATTTTCAATATTGTACATTATAACATAGTAATGACTTCATTTATAGTGATGATGATGATTATTTTTATAATGATGGATTTGAGGATTACAATGAAAATGAGCATGGGGATATATTATATACATGTTCTTCTCTTTCTTCTCACTCTTATCTTACTCCTTAAAATCAAAAATACAATATAATACCATAATAACCTATTATCGATAGTGCTTTATCCCAAAGTGATCCTAGCTTTTCAACTACTTTTACTACCTCATTATTCAAATTAAATCATTATAAGTGCACTACACAAAAACTATATTTGCATAATTCAAGTAAAGTACACAATAAAAATTTATCTTCTTTAACATTATCAAGTAAATTGAAAAATCAAGTACCAACGACATGACACCTTTTATCAATGCACAAACTAGGGTAGATAAAATTATTTTATCACATTCCTTCACATTCCAAATTAAATTTAATGATTCTTTACAACAAGTTGATAATTTAAATGTCTCTAACTCTTTTTCTATATGTCATAGTATGATAAAAGAAAACATGGTTATTACTTGTCCTACCCTTTATACCAAAATTGATAGTAATAAGCATGTTTGCATTCGATACATAACTAGTGAACAAATACCTTGCAACACACCTACATATGATGATGCATTTCATAATAGTAAAAAGTTAAAATATTCCCCTTCTCTTTCTATTAATGATCATGTGATGATACTTCTACTCTTACGTATACAAATAAATTAAATTATGATTTTGATGAACCATGCGATAAAGATGATTATTGTGATTATGATGAAGATGCCATATAATATGCATCTTCTACTTATTCTCCTACCTAACCTATCTCTCTTGTTCAACTAAACACACACACACACACACACACACACACACACACACACGCACGCACGCACGCGCGCGCGCACGCGCACACACACACACACACACACACACACACACACACACACACACACACACACACACACACACACACACACACATTTTATTATGATCATAATTTACATTTACTCAAGAATAAAGTACCTTCTATACAACTAGCATGTGATACTTCTTTACAACTTAACAATATAAAAGATACCAATGAATCTCCCTTAACCCCACTTATTACAGTAGAATCCATTTATCAAAGTAACCTAAATGAGGGTGGTATATCATTTTACTTTAACCAAGTCCCATATATCATAACTGAAAAGGCTATTGAGAGTGAACCAACCCTCTCTAAAAACTATTTCCAATATAACATACTAATGGCTATATAAATTATAAAATTCTATCATCAAACTAGCCACTTGACGATGATGATATACCTTCACAAGTAGTGATTTATTTAATGCATGTTGTGGATTCTTTGCAATAACAAGGATATCATCTCACTTTGGAGAATGAAACATACCACTCTTGGATTTATGTTAATGTTATACATGAAAACCCTATTCCATGCATAATCTCAACTACAAGGTTGTTATGCAACTTTTAGATACTAGTATTGCCTATATTTAATGGGCATGGAGATCCATACTTGCACCTTTAGGCTTATGAGAAAGCCATTACACATATTAAAAATAAGTTGAATATAGTAAAATTATTTCCAAAGTCTTTAAATGGGAAAACACTAGATTGGTTCTAGCATACCATCCCTAATGGACCTCTACACACATATGAAGAGCTAGAGATAGTATTTCTTAGGCATTACATATATAATAAGGGACCTCTAGTCACACATGACAGGTTATCTTGATTACATCAAGGTGAGATGGATTCAACATCTGAATACATTCTAATGTTCAAAGCCTCTTTGCATTAACTAATTTATCAACCAACATATTTAAAAGTACAATACATATTTGCCAAATGTTTAATCTATCCTCTCAAGGAGATATTTCTAAATCAAACATCCTAATAATTCTAAAATATATGAAACATAGATATAACATTAGAGGGAAAGTTGGGATTAGTAGTTACATAATCATAGGTATATTTTCTATAGACCCCTCAGAGCCTCAATCATCTAATTTGGTACAAGAGCCTACTCCACTCAAAATTAAGAACTTATTAGAATAGAGGCCAACAATAAATATACTCAAAAAGAGAAAAGAGACACTCTACATAACACCTTATACAATTATAGAACACATGATATACATAGAGGGTTTCTATTAATTTTAGATAAGGCTGGGACTCATGACATTTTAATTACACTATTAAATAAGGGGATGATCACACTTCCTTATACTCATCATCATCCACCACACTATTGTACCGGTATCATATAAGCCACATTATCATTTTCATAAGATAAATGGAAATTTAGATGATCTTTGTTATGCACTCCAAGTTCACATTAACCATTATGTTACTCAGGCATCATAGAATCTACATAGGGGGCATGGATATCTCATTATCCACACTCTCCTAGATCACACTCCTCTATGAAAGAGTTATCTCATGATGTTTTTTTTAAATAACCATTGGTTACTAATCATATGATCCCTATGAATTTTAGGACTCCTATTTATGTGTAGTCTCATAAAACATAATCTCAACAATGATGGAAACTAGTTCATATAGATCAAAACATAACTCTAGTTCATACACCAATCAATATATATGGGAACAAATACAAACCCAATCGCATAGTTTTATTTCAAACACCAACACCTATATATGGAAATAATTATAGAGATCAGAACATAGCTCCAGTGCATACACCAATCAAGATATATGGGAATAACTACAAATCTAATGGACATGTTTTAGTTTAAACACTATTAAAGATAAATAGAGATAATTATAGAGATTAGAATGTGGCACCAATTCATTCACCAATCAAGATATTTTCCAAAAATCATACAACTTAGACTGAAATTTCAACACATCAACTAATCAAGCTTTTTACACCATAGTCTACACATATACACACTAGCAGCACATCACATGCAGATCTAATTTCATATTCTCTTTCTACATTGACACAACATGTGTGGTATGGTTTTTTGTTCTCCATGCCATCTAATTTCAAATAGGTCATACCAACATCTCATGATATATACGTATAAATCTTATGGAATACAAATAAAAAACATATACCAATAAATAGAAAATAATAATGCACTACACATATGTCTAAACATTCTTAAAATAGATACAAATTAATTAATTATACTTTAATAAAAACATTTTGAACCATATGTAAATATCATCATTTCAAATAATCAAACTATTTGACCACATATTAATATGCACAATATAATAGTATATATTTACCAAGACACATAGTGCCAATTTAAAATATAAACACACACACACACACACAAATATAAATAAATATATATATATATATATATATATATATATATATATATATATATATATATATATATATATATAATTTACAGTAAAATTTTAATACAAATGTATTCCATCAATTAATGATTCAATCATGACTACTAGGACCAATTCCCTCACTCTCACTCTTAGATATATCAAATGTAGAACTAGAGGCCCCGTTATGACTATGTGATCTAAATCAACAACTCCATCTACTTTCTCTCTCATGACACATGCCCAACTTATCCATACACTCAACATGATCTCATTGATGTTGTATGTAGTCATATACTATTCAACTACCATCCACGCCTAGAGCATCAAGTGTAGTCATGGTAGGCCTATGCAACTTAACACATGCCTCATATCTATTTGTAGTCACTCAACTATATGTCACAGTAACTATCGAGTCTCAGTCAAATAAATGTACATAGACCCCATCCATATTGGTGGTCCTTTATACCAATCCATCCCACATGACATCATTAGGAATATGTTGTGTCAACTTAAAAAGGTTGTCTCCATTGTGACCCCTAATACTTGTCATCCCTTGAACCTGTAAATGTCCACATAGGTCATAATATTCCTCATCAAATAAAGACATAATAATATTTACACATAATATTAAAAAATATTATTTAACTTACCATCAACATCCATTAAGGGATCTACATCTAAGATAGCCTTTGCAATAATCCCACCTCATAAAAATAGAGGTGCCCATTTATGGTTACTCTACTAGGATATGTAGTATTTGGTAACTCCTATATTATCTATATCTAGTATATCAATATTAATATCCTACTCGATCAATGAAATAGCTGGCCTTGACATACTACCTAGCTTTGTAAGATCCCTAAAACTCCTCAACCATACCATAGGTTTTAGGGGAACATCATACACAACTCTAAACTATCATGTGACACACTCATATTGAAATTGCTCATATATGTTATCCCAGTGATCATGTATCCAATTTCTCACCCAAATCTACCTCAACTGAGTAATATCCTCAAGCAACCCCTTGTATCCCCTATAGGGTATCTAAATGATATACCTTGTTTTCAAATTATCTAACAACTATGAATACTACATAGTTCTCCTCCTAGGTGCATGACCTATACCTATCCATATCTCTCCAAATAACTATGGATGATGAGCCCATCCATATTGTGCACGTGAAACTAGCCTACTATAACTATATGCTCATATGCCCAAAATTGTAATAAAATCAATTCTTTGATACCTCCACCACACATATCTTGTGTAAAATGATATAGATCCCTATATAGGTGATCTAACATTGTATGACCCCAAGAATACACAATGACATGATCCTTGATATCTTACACTATCTCATGCATCCTCTAATAAATCGAAACACCACTAACATATATATCCATAAATGAAGATAGAAAAATAACTAAGAACTTTCATAATCATGGAATCTTAGTAGTCACCATCAAGGTCAACAATATACAATTGAGACTACCTATACAACGGATCACCACCGCTATGGTATGGAAATATGTAGATGCCTATTATATGGATCAAGGACTAGTAGCCTCTTGCAATATAGATCTCTACCTAGAGATCAACAATCATAGAATCTAGTAAATATCCTCTAGTGTAATAGTCATCTCACCATTTTGTAGATAGAACATGCATGTATATTCATCCCATCTCTCACTTAATTCAGTAATCATATGGTTATCCTAGGGCATAGGCTCAAAGAATGCAACGTATATTAAACCTTCTCTCTTGAGCACCTCAATCTTAACATCTACCAGGGGTAGGCCCCATAAGGTTTCCATCATTTATCATGTGGAAAAATCCCTCATGTGGGCATTAACCTGTAAGAGTATAACCAAATCAAACATCAACAAAGTATAATTAAAACCAACTAATAATAATGCACATCAAAAACTAGTTTACAATATTTATCATCATATCTCAAGACTATTGGGCACTAGCACTGCATACAAAACAATAGTGATACCCATGGACACTAATGCTAGGCCCTAGATAATAGTGATAATAATTGGACACTGGCACCATTTTATGTAAAAAATTCTTTAAACTAGTTCATTTTCTATAAAAATAATAAACAAGACAATGTAAATGGTAAATATAGCAAATACTTTGATTTAATCAATAAGCAAACCTCCTTCCTCACTTGAATCTATGCCTCAACCTCCTCATAGCATGACAAGTTAGCTCCTTGTCTCCTTGATACCTTTCTCTCACTCAGACACATGATTGCTTTCAACCTAAATGGTACAAATGAATCAAATAACTTATTCAAGTCATAATTAGCCAATTCTACCTTATTAATGTTATCCCTACACACCAATTTAACCAACTAATACAGATCCCTTGTTATCACCATATCTCTAGAATTGTAGCTCTAATTTAAAAATTATTTCTTGTACATGAGACTTGAGATTGATACAAAATTTCACATATTAGTTAAACCAATATTATAGTCATTCTCAAATCTAAAAAATGACAAAAACAATATCAATATAGTTAACATAACAACTCATAAAAAATCTATCCAATTACACATTTGATTATCAACTTTTTTACAATAAATGCACTATTCAAACTTAACACAACATTAAGCATATTAATTAACATTGGTATAACCAATAACTACCACTTTTGGTTACATATCCTCACCATAGTCTCAACTATCTCACTAAAAAGGTGGGAAATATGCATAAATTATTTCAGACATACAATGTTTCATGTAGACATAGACACATAGGTCTACACAGGTACAAATGTTTACATAGATATTTATATTCATAGGTTTTCATATATATAGATACATAGATACACAATTTTACATAGATATTCCGATTCAAAAGTTTTTAGATATATAGAAAACACATGTCTACATAGGTACATAGGTTTACTCAAATATTTAGATTCACATCTTTTATATATACAGACACATAGGTTCACACAGATATCATGATTAAGGGGAATGATGTAGATTACATGTCCTTAGTCCCCATTTTCTTATTATCAGGTTATAATCAATATCATCACTAGTATCATCACTATTATCATCACTAGGTTTTCACCAGTTTGGGTCATAGGACCATCTATAACGGTTGATATATAACATTCCACCAGACCCAACTCAAATACTTAGATTTAGTCTAGATATGAGAGGAAGGGTAAGTGAGACTTATTTATCTACACATTCATTTTACATATTTAGATTTAGTCTAGATATTAGAGTGGGGGAAATTTATCCTAGTTTCTCCACACATGTAATTTACATACTCAGATTCAATCTAATTATCATAGTGGGGGAAAGTGAGACTTGTTTATCCACACATTCAGTTTATATACTCAATTTTAGTACATGGGGAATCCAAACCATGTGTCTCCCCTTCACATATTACACCCCAATTCTTATCCATTTCTTTGGTAAATAAGTGGGTCAAATCCATATTACATTCACACAGGTAAGTACATGTATGCTTTCCTCTTTTTCTTTTACTCTAGTACTTTTATTACATTGAATTACTATAATAAAATGGGGGCAAATGTAAACAACCTAATTTGGTCAATAAAACATAAGTACTATCTTTTTTTGCTCTTTTACATGAAGTTCTTAGTGATTATTATAGTCCTTGTTCACATTATCATTTTGAGTCTTTCAATCTTTCTTATATCTTATTTTTCCTTATTTGTGACACTCCCAATAGTCACAAGGCACTTATTCTTGGTCATAGGGTCCCCTAACCTATCTTCCCTAATTTTAGCTCAGTTTTGAGCCTTAGGACACTAGTGTTACTTATAGGAAAGTAGTGCCACATGGCCCTAGTGTCCACTTATGACTCTAGTGTCCAACATGACATTTCACATGTGTTTGAGTCCTAACCATTCTATGAGCCTTCTCTAATATTTTTTTATCCCTCATTTACAACTCATTAACTAGTAAACAAGGTATTACATTCAAAATAAATATCCTTCTATATAAAAATATTAACAAGGCATTTTAAATCTAGAACTTATTATTTTGTCACTTATTTACATAAAATCAACCAATAGTATAGCTCAAATACTCTTCATATTACTCAGTACTCACACCTAGACATTGAATAGTTGATGAAAGAAGGGTCTAAGCAAAAATTATTCTAGCATACCATGTAATTTGATGGTGCACGTTTCTTAAGGGAGAACTACATGTGATCTGAGACACCTAGCATTGGGGTTAATGTAGATAATAACTATGACAATAGGGTTTCTAGTCTATGTGATCATAACATCCCACAACCCATTTTTCCTTTCCTTTTTTCATTTTATCCATTTATTGTTTCATGTGTGTATGTATTTGTTAGGGTTTTAGAGAAGATTCAACCAAAATAATAACATAGATGATCCCTTCAATGACATAGAACCACCTATAACACCTCTAGAACTTCATACAACTTCCCTAAAAGTTTTATATAATCCCTAAAAGATGGACATTAACACCATAATTAGATACTAGCACCACATGTCACTACTGTCCTGATAGGGGTGTTACTATCCTAAGCCAAATCTCAAAAAAATAGTCAAAAGATGCAAGATTACTCTATTTATTCTCAGTCATTTTGGGTACCCTAATCTACATAAAACTCTATTATCTCTAGATAAGTTTTTTTTCTCCTCTCACTTACTATTTTTGACAAGTTAAATTAAAACAATAATTTCTATTTTTACCCCAGATTAGCAACATACTCAACCCTTTAACTCATAGGATTTACATAAGTAAAACCTTAAAAGGTTAAAATAATAACACATGAGATCCATAAATTTTAGCAGTTCTACAGGAATAATTACAATTTGGTAAATAAGCATCCTATTACTACCTCAAATCCATCGAAACAAATGATACTAATCCATCTTCTAAGGCCAAAAATAATTTACCTCCTCCCAAAATGGATGATCATTTACATATCACAAAACCATAAGGCAAAGATGAGTACAAAATTGTTAAGGATATGAATAAAATCAAGGAAAATATCACCCTATATGAACTGGATTAGATTATTGAATAAATGAAGGTATTAATTAAAGCCCTGAATGGAAGATCCTCTACATCTAACAAGTACAAATCTACCCATGCCAATGTGATGGTACATAAAGACAAACATGATCTACCACTATCTATACTAGCTATCTAAATATATATAAAGAACATGTAAAATTACCTTGTTGACTTAGGTGCCTCAACCAATGTGATGATGATAATTATGTGCATGAAGCTAGGTTTGAACCCATATAAATCAAAATTAGTGTTCCTAAAACTAGATAAGTATTATGTACCATGAATTGGTTAACTAGAAAATATAAACATCTAGCTGACATCAAATCCACATGTACAATAATACATAGATATTATGGTCATTGACATTCAAGAAGCCTACAACCTAGTACTAAGTCATGATTGGTAGAATTCATTAAATGGGTACAAGGCCACATATTTGTCACACATGGGTTCCTTTAAAAGGAGTATCCAACCATATTTGAGTGGACAAAGAACCAAAGATAAAGTAGGTGATCATATAGTACAATGCTAAGAATAAGAAGGTTGAATTTGCATCTATTAAAGCTAGAGTGTATATACTAAATAAAAATTAAGAGCTTTTTGAACAAGAAATTAATGGTCCTTCTAATTTATGGACTCTCCATTTTGATGGAACCAGATCAAATCAAGGTTCTAGCATTGGTGTGGCCCTAACAGACCTAGATAGTAAACAATATTTATATACTTAAAATTGTTGTTCCCCTACACTAATCATAGAGACAAGCATGAATATCTAATCTTTATCTTTTAATTCAGACTAAAGCCTAATGTCAAGAAATTAAAAATCTTTTTTGACTTAGATTTGGTTGTTAACTAGATCAAAAAAGAACTATCAATGCAATCTCAGCTACTTGAAGAAGTATAAGCACCAAACATGGTACTTAATTAAATCCTTTGAGGTGTTTCATATCAAATACATCCCAAGGGAACAAAATTAGAGGGAAGATTCACTAGAATATTTAGCTTCCATTTTGGTACCAATCCAAGAGTAAAAAATGTATAAATTCTCTATGGAGATGGTTCTTTGACCCTGTGTTCTAGACAATGTGAAAAACTTTGAAGTATTTAAAGATGATCTATAGATTTTCCAATTTATCAGTAGTTTCAAGACCTTTGAAAATTAGTTTATAGATGAGAAACATGTTTATCCCATCCATATTCAATATTTGGAAGAGGTTGGGGTCATAAAATTCTAGGAAAAATTCATCCCTTAAGGGATGGTCTCCCTAGAGTGAGCTTTTGATGTAGATCTATAATCTCAAAAGCATCATTAGCCTAAAGCAACTGAGTCTAATTTCATTAAGGAGAATTTGGTCACTGACCAATATAATCAATATGTGAATATTGGTACAAGTTTCATTGAAAATGAGAAGCAAAATTTGAAGGGCCCACTAATAGAATATAAAGATGTAATGGCCTGGACATATGAAGATTTGAAAATCTTTGACCCTAGAGTCGTAACATACACTATTCCATTGAATCCAGAACACAAGCCTTTCAAGCAAAGATAGAGGCAATTTAATCTGTTATTAGAACTTCTCATCTAACTAGAGGTATAGAAGCTATTATATGCCAATGTTATTTTCTTAATTAGGTATTCTACATAGGTATCCAATATAGTGCTAGTTATAAAGAACAACTTATAAATATGACTATGTGTTGATTTTAAGAATTTGAATCAAAAATAAAAAAGGGATCATTATCGTTTAAACTCCATAAATGAGGTGATTCAGGTGGTCAATAGTTATGAGATGATGTCCTTATTAGGTTTATTCTTAAAATGCAAACAAGTGATGGTGGAAGCATAAGATATAATGAAGAAATTCTTTTACCACCAAGTGGGGAAATTATACATACAAAAGGATGCCTTTTGGCTAATCAATATGGGAGCAACCTTACAGAGAATGATGGACTTAATATATAAATAAATTGTTGGAAATTTCATCATCATCTACATGGATGACCTGATAGTGCACTCAAAAGATAGATCTAATCATGGAGATCATCTACAAAAAATATTTGATAGGTGTACAAGATATGGAGTTTCCTTCAATATAAAAAATAACATATTTGAGGTCACTAAATAGAAATTAGTGTGCCATTTCATCAATAAAGATGTCATATCCACTGATCTATAACATGTTTAATCCATTTATAAACTGATACATCACAATAGTAATAAATAATTGAAATATTTATTTGACAAACTTAACTTTATAAGGAATTTTTTTCTATATTTTCAAGGATTATCAAACCATTGAATGCTATGGTAAAGAAATGTGTGAAGATAGAGTAGATGACAGAGGCTAAGAGATATTCTCAATAGATTAAAACTACCATTATTCAATATCTATTTCAGTTAAGACTTTAATAAATATTTATATCTTTATTCATTCATCTAAGAACATACTATAGTTATTGTACTTACACATAATGTGGATGAAAATGAACATCCCACTGCCTTTATGAACAATAATATAACAGGTGATGAGTTGAAATACTCTATGATATATAAGGCCAATGGCCAAGTTACAAGAGTTTGATATTGATATCATTCTAGTTGAGATGGTGAGAGGCCAAAGAATCAAATAGCTCATCAATGAAACTAATCCATGCATTTTTATTAAATAAATCGATGAGGCTTAAGTATTTGGTGGTTAGTGGTACACTCAAATAATCCACTACATACTCAAATGTACATTTCCCTCTTAGATATACAAAGATAAGATGAGATCCCTTAGGATTAAATCAACTCATTCTATGATCAAGAAGGGATTTATATATCATAATAACTATGAGATCATCTACATGAGGTGTGTCTCAAAAGAAGAAGATGTGAACATCCTACATAATCTAAATTAGAATAATGATAGTAGACATCCCTAATAAATAAAACTCATAAAATTTTGAGGAAGAGATACTACTAGCCCAAAATATTCAAGGATGCACATGAATTCAAGACCTAACATGAATTATGAGTGTTTATAAATCTAGAGCTAAGTTATACCATGTTGCTATAACTAGTCATAGAAGGATGCCCCTTCACTCAATGTGACATTGAATTTATTGGTGAAATTAATTGAAACTCTTTAGCATGGCACATGTTTGTCTTAACATCTACTAATTATTGCTCTATGTGAACAAAATTTATGGCCATAGAGAATTATAGAGTACTCGATGTCATAATTTTCTATAAGAAAAAATATTGACCAAGTTCAGTACTCTATTTTTTTAATTTGTGATAATGATCCAACATTTTAGTCTACTAAATTTATAGAGAGCTCATACAATAACCAAATCACCATCATGTTATCCTTTAACTACTACCCATAAGGGAATAGAGTGGTTAAATACATCAATAAGAATCTGATAGATGCCATCAAGAATTCATCATAATATAAACCAAGAGAATGACATCTCTTATTGAAGTATGCATTATGGGTAGACTAAACTAAACATAAGTAAGCTCTCAAGGATTCACAACTAGTCTTCCCCATTGTTCTTAGAATACTAACATACCAAGTCACACAAGTATACATGGGAGAAGATGAAAAAATATAGTTTTGATTACTTGATATAGTCTATATGGAAGATGTAAGGACACAAAAATTGCACACCTTCAACAAACATCTAGACACTATCAAAATATGGTTTGAAAAAAGGTTTAAGATTAATGGCTTCATGATTTTAAACCTAGTGGTTTTATTGGATAAATCACATGAGAAGAAATGACAACATGACAAGTTCACTCCTTTGTGTATTGAAACATATTAGATGTCAAAGATCTTAGGTAATAATGCCTTCCATTTGAAGGACCTCAAACGTAAATACCTCATGTTCCTAGCCAATGGATAGTTTTTCTAAAAATATTTCTTTGATGCTCTAATTGGAGATGTTTTCAAGTGACTATAAATGGAGGTGTAGACATAGGAGTATAATATATTTCCTACTTTATAGAATAAATTTTCTATTTTATTAGATTAAATGTTTCCTCTTTTCTGCATTTGCTTTCCTTAGATTAGTGGTTATGATTTTTAGATTAGTTTTATAAAATTACAAAATAAACCAATTGATTTTCTATGCTAAAGTTACAAAGGAATTACTAAAACAAGGTGATGATTTACAATGATGCATAAATGACTTTCACAAGGATTTATTCTAATGGTACTTTAGCTCTAGGATTGAGGTATGTGTTATAACTTAATTAGGTTTTGTCATTGATTTTTCTATTCTTATGGGATTTACTCTAATATAGTCATGAAAATATTAGAAATAATTTCCATTTCCAAGGATTAAATACACTGTTAAATGCTAAAACTTGGATGGGATATAATAAATATATAAATAGATACACAGTGACATGGAATTATTGGCCAAAATAATGTTTCTTATACATACACCTAGCCAATGGTGATTTCTAACCTTTCTTGTATCCATGTTTTAAAAAATGAGGGAAAAATCATCATACAAATTGATATAAGATGGGTGAATAAAGTAACCTCTACCATAACTATGGACATCTATATGGAAGTAGAGTAAGGCTTTGAGAGAAATTAGAGGTATCTTTGTTATGGCTATAGATGTCTGGTTAGTAATAGAAAAAAGCACAATATTCACTTCCTATTTAGTTATAAAATTAGAAGTCAAAATGAAATGGAATCTGTTTGTCTAGGACTTTGTCAAAAATATCATAACAAAGAAAAATTGAATTCACAAAATCACACACAAATACGAGTCAAAAGGATTAGTATGTTTCATGAAGAAGGAAGAGTATTTTTTGAAGGAAAGGTTTACTAATTTCTTTTCTTGTTAGAGTTGAAGTTTGGTTAAGGTGCATTCTAAGATTCTGGGTTCTTATATACTCATAATTATTTTCCCCACAGAGTCACCATTTTTGTTCCCTAATATACACACCCCATTTTTTAAAATCAAATGGGGACCCATTAATACTTAGATATCCTTATTTTGGGTCGTCATAGCATTAGACATTCATGATGTTAGTCTTAATTTGCATAAGTCTAAGGTTATATTTGTAGTCTAAAATTTACATAAGCTTGAATTATGAAAATCAAAGTTACAAAAATTATTTTGATTCATTTAAAGCCTTGGTTTTTCATAATATTAATGATATTTTTGAACAAATGAATTTAATATCTCTTATTCTAGTGTTTCTATGCTATTTTTACATGTCCATAAGACTATTGGAAAGGTCTTGAAATCATTAACAAATGGGCCCTACCTTTATTTGTCTAAGATCAAGATAGGTGGCATTATTATATTACTTATATCCTTGAGCCTTCCCAAAAGTTTTTATATCTTCAAGGTCCCTGAGATCTAACAACTCAATAAATGGCATCATTATATTACATGGAGCCTTTCAAATTTAAATAAAATTGAAAGTGTTTGAGGTCTTAGAGCTTTGATAACAAGTCATGTACCATGATTATGTTACCTATAACCATGAAAGTTTTTAAAAAAATTAATCATCTAATGGTCCCGAGCTTTAGTAGTACCAATAACTTGATAGGTGGTACATTTTTGTTAACTCATAACCATGGAAGAATTAAATAATGTTTAATGACCTTGAGGCCCCATAATGTAATAACTACAAGCCTCATAGATATGATAACATGATAGTTGGCACAATTCATTTCCCTAGATCATCAAATAAAAATTAATTTGAGTCTTTAAAGCTCTGAGATCATGCCACTTATTGACATCTCATTCACCTAGAGCATTTACAGAGACATACATAGTTCAAAAAGTTTAAAAATACAAGGATATAAGTCTCTAAATTCCCATAGGCATAATATTTCTCCGTGTGGTGCAATAATACTAACTTGTGTCCCCAAACAATATAAAATAAATTTACAAATATAAAGACCTGAGTAGGTGAGAAGTGGAAAAGTGCCACAATACAAGAAGATGGTTGCCCAAAGTGTGAATATTAAGTCTGATAGTAAGGTAAAGAAACTAGTATGTGGGAAATTGACACCTATTTGAAAGATAATGACTTGACATGCAAAATCGATGAAAATTTATCCTATAGAAAATACAAATATGCCAAAGCCAATTGACATTTTTAAATTAAAATGAGAATGAAATTAAAAGTATTTATTTGCATTGAAGAGAATTCAAGGCACAAAACTTGGACAATAGATGCAAAATCCAAGTCAAATTCAAGTCACTTTTACATCAATATGTGAGTGATATTTGTAATTTTGAGCTTCCCTACGACCAAGATACCTAGTTTTCAGTGATCCTATAAAGAGAATTCATGTAGTTTGTGAATAAAATATAAAATTAAAAAATACTAAAATTTCTTTTTATTCAAAACTAGCACACATTTAGGCCCCTTATACATATCCTTTCATTAAAAATACTGAATACATGGATACAATGTTCAACAAAAGTGTCATCAAGCTAATATTTCCAAATTATTGGGCACTCTAGAATGCAGTGGATTCTTTGGCACCATATTATATGGAATAAAAATATCCCAAGATGATAAGAAATAAATTAATGACCTTATACCCATTTGAACAATGGGGTTTTTTTAGGCAAAAAGGAAATTAGAGATAGTGCCTTGGATTGACTTGCTCAATGATTTATTCTTTCATGGCACTTGTTCTAGAGATGGTATACACCTTACCAAGGGAAATAGTGTAATTTATTATATTTATATAAGATAATTTGAGAGTTACATCATAATTTTAGGGCCTAAGGTTGACTATAACGAAATCTTAACTAATGTATGTCATGAGTACAACACTGTAGAAGGAAAACTTAAACAATGGCTAATTAAGGGCTAATGATTGAATCCTAAGGGTTTCATCTCTTAAAATGAAATCATCAAATGCAATCCTAAGATTAGGATGGCCATGGAATTTCTAAACATATTTTAAGGTTTTACTAATATTAATTATTTTCAAATTCAATGACTCCCTTTACTAGGCATTTTATTAACTTAAAACAAGGTTTTTGCCCTAGGAGAGATTATAAGTGTCAAGCTAAAGGCACAAATGTACATACCTAAAAAAAGGGCTATAATTGGAAACTTTTACATGATGTCATATTTATTGGATGCATTCCTTGGCAAAATACATAGGGCCCATGGAGAATTATGGCATTCCTCAACAAGTATGTTGAAAATAGAATCTATGAAGACTACTCCATGTTTGTCTATAGATTCAAAAATGAAATCAAAAGGATTTGTGAGGAAATTTATCCTCAGATTTATCAAAAAAATCATGGTACTTAAATGCCTAGATTATCATAGAACTCAAAAAGGAGCATAGAAAAATTTAGGGATTAATGGTATTACCCTAATTGAAAAGTCATCATGATTGAATGAATAAGGACACCTCCTATGTTCTTACAATGCCATATCCTTGAAAAAATTATAGAACAAGAAGTGACCCACCAAATATGTAATAAAATTGATTAGGATCTTGGCTAGAAACATCTATCATATTACTTCAAGACTCTTCTAAGTATTGTATAACTCTATCTTTTGATAAAGGATGATTTTAATTAGGTTGGGGAGGTAAGATCCCACTATAATTTGGATGTGGCCCAGTTTAGAGAATGAGACCTATGAGAAGAATAAGGAACTATCTTCAACACCTTAGGGATAAGAAGAATGTCAAAATTAAACATAGACACCAAGAGTATGAGCATGATGTAATTTTATTAAATACATCAAACAACACAGAGGTATGGATTCAAATAAAAGACACACAAATATCCATGATAGTAGGTCAGTGTATCCAATATGATCCTGAGATTGCTAAATAAAATAAAATGAGATTGTGGAATAAGCACATAATCATGGATTCATATATGGAATTCAACTAAATATTAGAAATCAATAGGCTAACCCCATCATCCCTCTCCCACAAAAAAAGAGACCAATTTACAAGAGGGAAAGTCTAGTAGCTAAAGGGAGGGAAAACTCTAAAATAGTAAATAAATTATTAGAGGTCTCCCTAATCCCCATTTATTCTCCATTAATCTAGCTGATACTATCATAATTTTAGTCACAACCACTACAGTGTAGAAAACTACATTTCCTCATGATAAGTAAAATAACACATTCTCTATGGTGCCTCTAACTCCACTAATAATAGTCACACAAGTGAGCCTCCCATAGTTTTAAAAGATATTTTATTACCTATACTCCTCTTTCTCCTCAAAACTTTTGAGTATTTTATCCTCCATCCCCTTAACCATGTCCATCTCCATCCACTCCCCCTTCAACTATTATTATTCCACTTTCTATTCCTTTACCACCACTTATAATAGTAGTCCCTACTATTGTGGCTCCTTCATTTTTTTCATCATCCCTCTCACCTCTTGTTTCCCCCATATTAACTTACCAAAGGAGACCTAAATTACTTCCATAAACATCCACAGATAGAAAATTAGTGGAAATACCATAATTTAATCTATCTACTATAGAATAATGCCTTGCTGAGGAGGAGGAAGAGGAAGAATAACATTGACATGTAATATCCGTAGTGGACTATGCCACTGTTGAGGAATAAGGAAATGTAGAAATGATGATGGAATTAGAGAAAATGATAAGTGAGGAGAGAGATCTATATGAACAATATGAATATGATAAATTGGATAAAGCTAAATTTATGAGCCTAGGTAACCTATAATAAGAATAAATACTAGCTAGTGCCCTAGACCAACAAGTCCTCAAAACATAATAAATTAAAAATATAAATGGGGTAGTCTCTTATCTTGTTTCCTCTATCACTATTATAAGTACTTCAACTGAAGACTTTCCTTTGGCCATTATGATCCAATAATTTTATAGTTCATTTGATTCTTCCAATCTTTCAATTTCAAAATAAATAGAGGCTCCAAATAAGGGAGTCCATTTTGAGGATATGGTTTTAGTTTCAATTTTCAATCCTAGGAATCCACCACTCCCTTATAAAACTTCATATTAACTTGAACTACCTATGCCATAATCCTCACCTATATAATAAACCACATTGATAGTCTAAAATACTCCTAGCTTGACTAAAATTTTGGTTGCATTTACCCCATAAATGGATCCCTCACCATGCTAAAAGATATTTTGTCCACCATTACAATTTCCAATTCATATAAGTGTTTCATTATCACCTCTATAATTGTCTCCTCTAGAAATAAATCCTCCTCTCATGACTCCTACACCCTCTACTTTTAAAGACCCAAATCAGAGATAATAAGAAGGGGAAATTATTATTACCCAATGGGTTAAAGAAATGAAAGGAAAAAAGTATGAAAGACATAATCTAATTGTCATTGAATTACCTAAAGTCTTCACCCAAATAAAAAAGAAGTGTGGCACCTCTCAGAGGTTGAGGAAGAGGAAGGCACGAAATATAGATACAAGGGAAGAAATATAATTTAATCAAAGAGGAATTATTTTTCCCTTGGCTAAGAATGCCAAAAATAATTCCAATGATGCAATAGAATATGTCGAGGATTTATTTTCTTTCATGGATTCCAATGGATAAATAATAAATGATATATACAAAATAAAATATCAAGCACAATGGAGGTTACTAGAGAGAGGGATTATACATGCTCTTAATAAATTTTTTGATAGTGTACAAAGTGAAGCCACCAAGCTAGACAACATTTTCAAAGACATTTCTCAGGGTGAAAGTCAATTGAAAAGGAAAAAGGAGATAAAATTATGGAACCATATAAAGGAATTTGACAAAATTCTTACCTTTTTTATTTAGTGTTCTATAAGTGGTTCTTTCAACTATTAGAACTTAATGTCCATCCATGATTCAACATAGACTTACATTTTGTAGTTATTAAATTGGATGTTACCATTAACTGGCTTGTGTAGATGAAGGCTTTACTAGGACATTTTCTTAATTATGAAAATTAAGCCCTAAATTTTTTGAAACATATGAGGATCATTTATCTAGTTACATATACATGTGAGTTGGTCATCAGGGCAAAATTTGAGAGACTCCATAAATTAGATCCAAATAGATTTAAGGAAAAAGTTGAAGAAATAGTATATAATACTAACCATGATATTTTGCAATTGAGAAGTTTTTCCAAAGATAGAGTGATAAAGGAAAAACCCCTAGGAGTAGATTTTAAGTGATCAAAGGTAGAACATACAAGTTTGATGGCTGAGGCCATCAAAATATTCAAGATATCATTAATCAAATTTGATATTATTAACAAAAAGTTTAAATTATCACATGGAATATTTGACGAACTCAATGTTAAATAAGGATATTTAGGGTCAACACCTAGAACACATCCAAATATAAGTTATTCCACATCATCATAGGCTCCCCAATTTTTTAGATATGCAGTCATGCATACTCTAGGTGGGCCATTTTTATCCCTCAAGGAACTACAATGGCCACTTTAATTTTTACAGTTGTCATTCTACCATATTATTCTAATAGAGGTGCCACATAAACACCCATATAAATATAAATATGTAGTTGCATGTTTTGTCCAAGTTATATCATTGGTTCTTAATTTATTTTGTGTATATATATTATATATTAGGCACAAAATTCTATTTTGGGCTAGCACCATTATACATGCATGTTTTGCACAAGAGTTTAGACATCATTCTATTTTTGGACATGTAGTTTTATAATTCATTTAGATTATGAGGCCTTCTCCTTCCCAAAGACTATATATTTTTATATCCTCCCTATCCCAAAGAGAGGGTAATTTTTGAAATTAATATTAAGAATAAATTATGAGGAAAGTTATATAATTGGTCTTAATGTGCAATTCTTGATTCTTATTCAAACCTGTGCATTTTTTAAGAAGTTATGTCATGATGGTATCTTATTATTTTGTTTTTGAATGAGTTATATTTTCAACAGAGTTATTATTTTTGTTTTATTCCTAATTTGAATGCCTCTTACATATTAATCATAATTCCCCCTTGTACATGTGCATACATAATCTTAAAAACATGGGAACCTTTGATTATATATGATTATATCTATTATATTATTGTTTCCTTAGAATTATAAATATTTATTATTGGTGTTCTCATATAATCTTGAAATAAAAATTGGTTTCTAATTACTTACCCAAAATTTAATTTAAGTGTTGGCCTAGGAAGGTTTCATCTTGTTAAGTCCACATGCTTTCTTTATGCTTTAGATTTCCCTCTTTTGAGTTTATTTTGGTCATGATAACCTTATGTTAGTTATATAATAAATCCAAACATCTCAAGTAGGTTTATATTCTTCCATAGTCAACCCATCCTTGGTAAATAGACTACATTGCTCATTGTTATTCCACCAATAAGTTATTTACAAAACCCCATACCCTACAACACATTGTTTGGAGTGAATATAATTCATACATCTTAAAATTTTAGAGGCTAACTTATAATGTTACTTTATTTTAATTAAACCCATATCAACAAAATTCCAATTCAATTAGGGTTGAGTAGGCTCAATGCCCATTCTACAAACACCTAAACATCATCATTAACATTTTTTAGTTTTTCCCTAAGGTCCAAAGTTCTTAGAATTTGATACATGATTTATTCAAGCCTTTTAAATTGGACCACTTAAGTTTGTTTCACACTCTATTGGGAAATATCTTGAAAATTTCCTCTCAATTTACCCAAGTCTAGCATGATTTAAGAGTGAAAATTCTATTTTTGATATCGAAAGAAAGGAAATCAAATTTATTCTCTAATGTTTCTACTGATATTCACATTTAAATAAATAATAATGATTTGATTATTTTTAATGTGTTTCTACAAATATAATTTCAAATTAATAAAGTGGCTATGGATTTGGATCACCTACAATGGTTACTTTCTGACTAGGGAGATGCCCCTTACAATTTTTCTTGCATTCTGACCTTTCCACCTTAAGACAAACTGTTGAGAAGTGAAAGTTGTCATCCTCAGGGAGGCCCTCATTGAAATTAATATAAAAGGTGTTATAACAATAATATTAATATATCTATATAGTGAAAACATTATTCTCCTTTATCCAATCATGTAAGATGGGTATCTACAACTCTTTATCCTCTTCAAGATAAGGTATGGGGCTCATCACCTCTTGTAGACCATTGTAGATAGAGTTACCTATCTAGGACTTCTCAATTTGGTAGGAAACCACCTAGAAATAAAGGATTACATAGGATAACATTGGATATTTATCCCCACCACTCTATCTAGGATAATGAAGTTCAAGGAAAAGGTGACCATCCCATCTCGAACTCTAGATGGGACCATTTTGTTGAAGGGAAATATCTTCTATGGTAAAAGATATTCTTGATCATGGTCCCTCATCTATTTGTATTTTTGTTATTTATACTAAATTACTATTATTTTGATTTTTTATATATTTTATAATATTTCCTTATTTTATTTCCTTGTTTTGTCTATTTGTCCTTGTTTGTGTTTCCTTGGTTGGTCCTAGTGTGATGTTGTGGCATGCTCTCTTACTACCAAATTATTAATGAATATTCTTGTAAATGTTGATATATTTACATTAATAAGATCAGATATATTTCATTAAAAATAATCAATGTTTCTAGATGGAAATAAATATTTTACCATTCAAATATAAATATATTTTTATTATTTTTATTTAAAAATCAATGATGATAACATTTTCGATGTTTTTAACTTGTATTTGTATTTATTAAATATCACATGCATTAATGGTTCCATTATATTCAATGTAAGTTTTTTGTTCATCCTTAATAGAGTCCTAAATCTAATTACACCATTAAGTTGGACTCAAAAAATTGTTTCCTAAAATAAAATGATCTCCAAACTATGCATAAAATATTACAATTTCAATCCATTTTCCCAAGTAGAAAAAAATAGATGAGAGTAAAATCCCTGTAAAATTAGATGATAAAATTTCCATTCAATCATTAAATTCATGCCAAATTTAATGTTCTATATTAATTTTTAATATCATATGAACATTAAAATCCACCATGCCAAAGTCCATTAGTAGGTTATGTTTATCATTATAATTGAAATAGAAATACCTAATTGTTTCTTACATTAACATAATGATAAGAAATAAATAAATTTAAATTTGATATTTGATGATAATTTATTATGTTTTTATTTTAAATTTATTTTAATGAGATATGTATATGTATAATAAAAAATAATTTGAATTATTTTTGTTGTATAGAATTAAAAATAGATTCAATGAATTTACTAGTCATTAAATTAGTTATTTTAGGATTTGTTTAACTTGTAGATAATTTATTTAAATGAGGGATTATTTGATCTCAGGCCTAGGAGGAGAGTTAGTGGAAAACATCATTAAATGGATTTAAGGTGGTTATATGAAGTAAAATAAAAATGATTTTCTAAATTACAAAACATATAATGGAATCAATAAACATTTATGAAAAATTTATTCCACTTTTAACATGTGAGATTGGAATAATGGTACCACTCATATAAAATATAAATAAAAGGTAGAATGACATACATGTACAATATATAGAATGACAAGGACCACATGATCTTATGATTGGATAGGGATAAACATGATGACTAACTTGAGTCCATATTATGATGTCATCAAAAATACTAGGGAAAGTGTGTTCATGTGATCAGAGAGGGATAAACATCCTAACTAATTTACCAAGTCTATGAGGAGAACATATTTTATTTAATGCTCAAGACATACACATATTTATGAATATTAGACATGGACAATTATGAAAGGGAATAATAACCATTCTCTTGGTATTTTTGTGATCCTCTTATGTGTGTATATATATCTTTCTATAAGCAGGTTTTTTATCTTCCATTATATAACATTAATATGAATTAGTTAAAATAAATAGATACAAAAGTAGATAGTTATAAGAATGTTTCATCTTTTACCCATGTGATAGTTTGAATTCCTTATAGGTGTGATGGTTTCACTTCCATTAGTGTTATGTTAATAATATAATCCCTAACATGGCATAAATATGGTGAATGCTACCTTGCATGTCATGTAGTAGAATATTTATGGTGCATGGATGATGAGTCATGCACTAATTTAGACTGATTTGTGATAAGTTTCAAGGTACTATAGAAGCATTTAGGGGTGACATGTGTGTATGCTTGGCATGAGACATTTTGAAGGTGATAAGTCATGTGAAGAGTTGGAGTGTTATACATTATTCATCTTGACATTTCATTAGTTTAAAAATATACCATAGAGGTTTTACAAGTTCCAAATATTATAATGATGATTTATTTTGGTATTTTGAGGAGCATGTAAAAGTGCATAGTGTCTCACATTGTGGAGTATAAGGAGTATATACAAGTTTTATAAAGATACATAGGCTATGTTGGTGGCATAATATTCTATGTAATTTTATAATATGCATAATATTTATTTGGTGACTTAGATCAACTTGGGATGAGATATACAATGTAAAAAATGAATAAGGAGATACCAAATTTTTTAGAGTAAGCCAGTTCACTTGATAAGACCTAAATCTTTTGGGTATGCTCCAACTGTGGACCATTATACCTTTTTGGAAAACCTATCTTGTCATATAGAGACTCTTAAATATAAATATATGTGGGAATGGGAATTTATCTCTAAAAACACTCCAAAGATCCATAAAAATTACATGTAAGGTTTGTAGTGTTAAACTTCAAGAGGTGTGGAATAATGCAAAGGATGATTTATATCTTTTTATTTTGTTCATGGGTGTTGAACTTGATGTAGAAGTTTATATTTTTAGAACAAGGGTAGATGAGAAACACATAATAAATGAACTAGGAAATAGTGTCTCAGATCCTCTTTTAATAAATTTCCGTCTTAATGAGTGATGGTCCTCATCATTTTCATCTTTGGGTTACATGATAAGGGTGTTCAAATAATGATCCAATATGAAAAAAATTTAGTGTGGTGATGTTGAATCTAATTCCTCAAAATGAATGTAGGATGTCAAATCCTTGAAAATAGATGTACATATTACATTATGTCTCCTGATGTGGTGCACTACATGGCATGTTAATGATATTTTTATGTTTTAAAATTGAACTTGCTATGCTTGAAATTGTGTCTCTTCTTCTTATATGAAAGTGTAGAATCTAGTATGGATGCTTTCCAAATGGCATATGTGATCCTTGTAATCAAATGGTGATAAGAGAGAGTGTGTCAAATGATTCTACCTTGTAAGGTAATGTGAAAAAATATTATACACAAGAGTAGATATATATTACAAATATCCATGTCAGATAGATGTTACATGTTCAAGAACCTAGAAAACTTATAATTATGTTTAATTGAATTCAATGTTGTAGCAGTGATTATACTTGTTATCTCTACATTGTACAAGTCTTATTTCCAATAAATTTTTAAGAAATACACAAGTAAATTTAAGAAACTCAATGTTATATATTTTTATGGAAAACTATTAATCTTCCTTTGTGGGTGAAATAAATGATACTAAATTAAAGATTGGACTATTCATGGTAAATAATTGTAGAAGTGTTGCTACATAATTCAAGGTAAGTTATATAGAGATCAATGTATTCATAGATGTATAATATGAAGTGTTATTATCCAACAAATTATTGATGTGATAATTTTTATTGTTGTAATACAAATACAGAGATAGATAATTTTTGTCATCTATCAAGGTCCATCCATCCATAGCTAAGTTCAGAGGAATTCATAGTTTCTTGAGTGGGAATGTTTAATAAAGAATAGGAGAATTTTGAATGGTTTCTTTTTTATAGAGAACATAAGGATGGAGACAATGGTTTTAATTAACTATAGAGTGTGGTGTGTTTATTTAATTGGATTATATTCATGATTGGCATAGTTGAGATATGTAATGTTCTTAACACTAGTGGTGTGTAAGATTCTAGTGAGGCATAATCATTGGTTGGCATTGTTATTTTTATTGCATAGGGTTATTATAATTAGATGTATTCATATGTGCCTAAGGCTTATTTTATGTTGATAACTACTAATACTATTTGAAATTATGATTAATTTTAGAATTTATAGGGTGCACAACTTCTTCTACTATGCTATAGTGGCATAAGGTTACTTTGAGTTTCTTGCTTATGCTAAATTAGTGACTTGTGTATTGATCATGGTTGAGATGCTAAAATGGATTGTTTATCTTTTTTATAGAGATGTTGAGATGAATAATCTAGTGTGAAATTTGAAACACTTTTGATATCTTCCATAAAGTGTGATGCAAAAACACCATTGGCATGTGATTTCATGATGAAAAGTGTATGAACATTTATTATAATATGATACAACTATTGTATCCAAGGGCCTTATTACATGGAATTGAATCTATATTAAATGTATTGATGATGAATTTTCCACTCATTCCTAGGCCTTATCCTTTATATCCCATTCTACTCAATAATTTGGAACAAATTCCATAGGTGTGTTTTTGCAAACACAAAATAAAATTTGTTGATATATTATATTGTGACGAATGAGAAGAGATTGAAAATTTATCATCCATCGTTATCTCCATGTTTCATGTCATGAGTAGGAATGGTGTTTCATTAATAAATAGAGCATTAGGCACTTGAAAATTTATGCACTCAACTTTAAGTCACCCAGTTTATATCTCCTTTGTAATTAACTCTTGTTATAGATTCCAAATTAAAAGAAGACATCTATGCTCATATTTAATAAGGACATGGAGGACACAATCATAAAAATTAACATTATGCATGATGAGATATATTAATTGCTTCATGATGAGATTAAAGCCTTTATCCTTGAACTAGAGAGCATAATTTAACTATTGATTTTGGTGATTGAGATGTTGAATATCCTTGAATAATAACTTGTTATCTTTGAGATAATTTGAAAGAGAAACTTCCATATTAGATTTTTTAAAATTATTTCTCACTTTTTCCATAATTGAAATAAATAATAAAATGAGTGCATGTCTAAATACTACTCAAAAATTATATGAAGAGTATATTCTATTATACCACTGATCCAAGGCCCAAAAAGTGACGTGGTGGACAACCTAGTTAAAACGATTACATGTGTTTATATGTGGATAAAAAATAACAAGGATTTGTTTAAGTATAGATCATGTAATAGAATCTAAGAAACAAATGAAAAAGAACCATTACAAATTAAACACATGAGATTAGTAGAATGGTTCCACTTCTACTTAATATAAATAATAGGTAAAGTTATACATGTAAAATGTGTATTAAGATAAGAAATATATGTTATTTTGATTATAAATAAATAAACATCATGGATTATTCATCTAGACTGTAGTGTGATAATGCATTATGGGGAAGAAGGTTCTTATGATCATAGAGGGATAAACATCCTAATTGATATATGTAGTCTAGGAGGAGATAATTTGATAGGAGATGCTTAAGGCAAGTATTAACCCTATTGTAGGCATGGTTGATTAAGAAAGAAAACAATGGTTGATTACTTGGTAATTGTGTGAGTATCATATTTTATCATTATATTTCTATGTCACCATGTTTTTGTCTTATAGTTTATACCATTAAAAGGAATCAGTTATAAAATTAGATAGTTATAAGACTAGTTCATATTTTCCCATGTGATGGTTTGCCTTGCTTATAGATTTGATAGTTACACTTATATTTTTGATTTGATAATAACATAATCCATGGCATGGCATATACATCTGGAGTAACATTTGACATGCCACACAATAGAGGATTTATAGTATATGGATTATGAGTCATGCACTAAGCTAGACTAATCTCTAGTATGTTGCAAGGTGTTATATATGTAGTATGGGTGAAATGTATTTATATACTTGGTAATATATGTTGTGTGGAATATCAGTCATGTGTTGATTTGGATTATTGAAAAATGTTCATATTTTAAAAAATTGCATAAGGCAATCATATAGGTTGTATGAGTTTCTCACATTTATATAGTGATTCATCTTGGTATTGTGAGATAAAATAATAGTGTGTAGAGTCTCTATGAGTGCCAAAAATATAAATTGGTTGTGTTGGCTACATAAGCTTTTTTGAAATTATGTGAAATATGTAGACACCTACAATTGGCCACTAATAACCTCTAACTAGGTTTTTGGCCAATTTTCACCAAAGTACATAGTTGGGCCTAAAAACACTAAAGCACATTAAAAGCTTTGAAATTGACATATTCAAGTGCTGATTTTGACTACAGTATCATTAAATGGGGTAATGCAATTTATGGGCTAGCTAGCTTTGATCAAATCATTTTGAGTCAAAATGCCAATTTTGCACCTAGGTACTCTAGATTGCTCTTTTTTATCAAATCTCTTGCATGAGAAACATGATTTTCGTTATTTGGTGTTGGAAAAGTCCTAAATGGGATCATGGTTCTAATGCATCTGAAATTGCATCATAATTCTAATCCAATCAAATTTTGGACCAATAACAAGGCATTTTGATCAATTTGAATAATTTGTGCACAAAGTGCTTAATCATGTTTAAGAGATAATAAAATGAAGTTAGAGCCTAATTATTAATTCTATGGAAACTCATTGAATAATTATTTTTGGAAATTAATATTGAATATTTTCATCATCAGGTGACCTCATTTCTTGGGAATACATGCCTAGGCCATAAATGCCACAAATATCAGGATTCATGCCTCCCATGCCTCTAAATTACCCCTCTATCCCAAATATTGATGAGCCTATTTATCAATTTTAATTGAAAAATTGGATTAATCCTTATCCACACATCTCACTCTT
The DNA here is from genome assembly GCA_037957365.1 of Torreya grandis. Classification (NCBI taxonomy): domain Eukaryota; kingdom Viridiplantae; phylum Streptophyta; class Pinopsida; order Cupressales; family Taxaceae; genus Torreya; species Torreya grandis. The sequence goes on along the minus strand of JARHVA010003968.1, from coordinate 1,550,413 downwards.
GATCTAGATAGTTTAGGTTGATTCTGATCAATCTCAAAAATCTATAAATAGAGAGAGCATGAACATCATTTCGAAGTTATTTTGGTGCAAATTTATAATGCAAAAATGGTTCCAAAAGCTATTGAAATTAGTGTTACCATGCCTAATTGATTCCAAGACAAGCCAAAGCCACAAGGTACCAAAGAGAAGAGGAGATATCCAAGCCTCCTTTGATGAAGAATTCATGAGCACAAGCTAAGCAAGCCACTACTAAAAAAGCATTTGGAGCATCCAAGGAAGGTGAAGTATTCTTGTTTTTCCTTACTTTTTAATTGTGGTTGTCATTTTTTTTGTTATTAAGCTCACCCTAGTAACTAGGAATGAATTTGTTATCTTAGTGTGTTATTTGTCAATTTTCTTTGTTTATTTTTTCATTAGTATAATATTAATCTCCTCTTCTTAGTCAAATTCCTAGTTTAACATAGTCAAATTCTTAGTTTCACATAATGGCATGCCTGGTGGGACCCAACACATCCCACGCATGAATAAGATCATTCTGAAACTTTAAAATCTTCATTTGGATCATTAAAACTTTTAAAATTTGATTTTATAACTCTGTTTTTCCATTTTTCTTTGTCATAGGTTTACATAGTAACCATCGCTGGTTGAGTAAACCATCGACGATCATTTTCAACCATCATCCATTAGCTTTAGTAAAATCATTGTCAGTCTACATAACCATCACTAGTTAGTAAAACCATCATCATTATGAATAAACATCACCATCGCTGATTAGTTTAACCATCAATAGTCACTATGTTTTTTTACACAAACTCAAGAGCTCATTTTTCTAAGTTGGTTGTTTCATCTTCAAAAGTGCTTCTAAGCTAAACATCTTGCTCACATTTTTTGGTAGGTTTTACTTGAAAAAGCATCAAAGCATGCTTAAGTATATCCTTTTAAACTTCTTTTGGGGTGTTTTAAAATGAATCAAACTTTTCATTTTGGTGCTTAAAGGAAAATTATTTAGGGTGTTATTGCTTAAATCTTGTAGTTAGCTTTCAAAGTTACAAATTAAGACCAAGGGGTCAAATTAACACCACCAAATCTTTCATTTGGGCTTAAAATTGAACACACTTGTCATTTTTTTCTTCAATAGTTGTTTGATCTAATTTTTTTTGGCAAAGAGAGGGGTGTTGCGTGTATGCTCTTCCATTTGTACCATTTAGGGAACCCTTGGAATCAAAAGTGCCATTCTTATTGAAAAAATCCTAGTCCAAAGATTAGAAATAATGTCATCTAAAGCACTCCCCAAAAACTCATCAATGTTTGGGTGGCCTTGAAAATGACCCTAAATTCTTTGTATTAGTCTTTTATTTCATGCAAACTTGGCTTGTGAGGGGAACTTCATTACCTCCTATGAGTTTTTTAGAGAAGCTTTGACCTAGGGTTTCACCTCACGGCATTGACTTCATCCACTCCTTTTGAGTTACACATGGGACTTATCTTCATTTGGACATCGTACTAAACTAAGTGAATAACAAGATGTATTGGTTTTAAAAAGGACTAGACCTTTTTACAACTAGCTAATGTCATGATCACCCAATTTTTGTGCTTTTCTTTGTCATCATTTGACATAAAAGTCATTGTGTAATTGATTTCCCTAGAAATGTTTAAAAGCTTGCTAGTTTAGTCGACCCCACATTTCCATACCCTTTCTAGGATTTGGATGATTATACTTAGTGTAATTTGGTCATTTTTGCTTGGTATGTTTTGAGACTAAAAATTATTTATTTGTTCATAAGCCATGTCAAAAAAAATTATTTGAGTTGAGAAGGGTAGTGTTATGCTTCCCAATTCATGTCAAAACATTTTGAGCCCTTTTGATTCTTTGAAACATAACATAGATCACATCATTCAATTATGATTATGTTGTTAGGCTGCTCAATTTGTTTCAAGACCAATTTACCTTGTATCAAAAACCATTATTTCAAACCATGTTATGTATACCATTTAGACCTTTGTCTTGTGTTGTCATGATATCCAATCTTGTCTAGCTTGTTTGGTCAAATCCTAGTTTTCAATGTTGATTTTTTAATTAGCCTTCTCATGTTTCGATTTAAATATTGATTAATTTATGTTTAGACCTTAATTCATGGAGCTGATACATAGATCTTTCTCTTTTGGATTGCATAACTTCAGTTAATTGATTACCCAAATTTGAAAACTATTGATGGTTTGTTTGTTTAGTACCTATCCTTATCATTGTTTGTGCCTTTATATGGGAAAAAACAGTCTTTCTTCAAAGAGCCTTTTGTCTTATGCCTTATGCCAACTGATCATGTTTATGTTTTATTCCATGTGCTAGGTTTATGTCAAAGTTATTTCCAAATTTGATAGATAAAATCAAATCACATGATAGCTTTGTTTGAAGTCTAGATTTTGATGCTATTTGGCCAAAAGTCCTAGCATATGCTTCTTTTTTTAATTCTAGATTTTGACTTTGTGTTTAGACAAAAGACCTAGTAACTCAACTTTTCCCTTTCCTAGTTTAGACCTTATTTGGAACACTTTGACCTAGACCTTTGACATGTTAGTTTTTATCTAGACACTTGACCTTTTGTGCATATGACATTTGACATTTGATGTTAGACTATTTTATGCTAAGTCTTATCACAAACCATTTTGGAGATACAACTCCATTTTAAAACCACATTGAAGATACAACTCCACTTTTAACCAAATTAGACAAAGTTTGAACCATTTGTCCTTTATAAATATTTTTTTTGGAGTTTGTAGAACTCTAAACCTCTTTTGTTTTTGGACATTTCATCATTTATGTAGATATGTCTAGATACACCTATGGTGGAGTCACATATAATCTAACTTGTGATATAATGGTCACACAAAATGACTTTTATGGCTTTAGTCAAGACCCCAATAATGATAATATGGTTTGTGAGATAGATTTCTATCCACCTCATAATAAAATTCATGGGAACAAAGTCATGAACCAGCTCATGATCTAACTCGAGACCTAGATTGGTATGAAGAGGCTTGTGAGGAGGAATTTGAAGACCCAACTATAAATAATTTTGTTTGGGATATAGATCCATACCCTTTTTATAATAATCAGTATGTAGAGCATAGTCAATAACCAAATTATGAGCCAACTCACAATTGGGATGATATGGTTTATGAAGAAGACTTGGATGCTTTGGCTTATGCGAGTAATTAGGATCCACCACATCATACCATTTCTATTATAGGACCATAATTGTCACACCATTCTCATACCAAGGCCTCATCCTTTGGTTTGTACAAGAATTTAGGTTCCATAATGCTAAACCATTTTTATACCAGGACCTCATCCTTTGGCTTATGCAATAAATCAAGCTCCACAACATGCCTTCATCATTATAGGACCTAGACCTTTATCTTGTGTAGGAAATCTAGCCCTAAAATTCCCTATTGTTACCATTTTAGGACTTTATCTTTTGCCTCATGTGAGCAATCATGCTCCCCAATGCCTTACCATTCTCCAATCATAAGACATTGTTTATCCAAAACCAATCCCATCGAAACCTCAACCGATCCATCCTTCAAAGCCCAAGTTGTGTTCAAAAATAGTATTTTCCAACTCATTAGAAACCAAAGCTGAGACAACCAACCAATCCAAGATGTTTTTTTTGAACCAACCACTTATAATAAGTCAACCTATGATGAATCACCTATTGATCCTATACTAGTTGTCAAGGAGTCTCACACTGATGAGCCAGTCTTTGTCAAGTCACTTCTTAATGATTGTAACTACTTTTGGGAAAATCATTGCCTCGATCATGTGAAAAAAAATTCAAGAGACTCTTATCGACAAGCCAGTCTCTGAGGAGTTGTCTCTTGACCTATTTCCCATTATGGAGGAGTCTCACTTTGATAAACTAGTCTTTGTGGAGCCCATTATGCCATCATAGGTTATTACTTATCCAAAACCAAGTATTCAACAAGACATCTATTTAATAGACAAGACATATATTTAATAGTGTACCCATCAGATGAAGAATCAAAGTTAGAGTTAGGTTTTATTTTTAAATGAACATTAGATTTACCATCAAAATCTAAATCAACATCATTCTCACCATTAGATTCAATGTCTCTGGGTTAGAATCAAATTCAAAAGAAGAATATGTTCATGGCTATTACAATAGTAGTTGCGCATGCCTTACAGATTAGTTTGAATACATTTGTGATCCTTCTATAATTTTTAAGGATGAGTAATTCAACATCGACACAAGTTATCCTAGTATCTTCTATGAGGATTGTAAAGCCTCTCCCCATTCTATTACCATTATATAGGCCATTACCATCAACCAAAATAGACATATCATTGGCATTCCATCTCCCACAAGTGTCGATTGGGATCAATAGAATCACACTTTTTTTAGCTGCATCTATGGCAACATAGAAGTTTTAGAAGAGTAAGGAGGCTAAGACTACATTCATATAGTATAAGAACACTCTCATAGTGAAACCTTTTTAGAGGTAGGGGGAAATCAAAGTCATAACTCAATATCTTCTAGTGAAACTTTTTCAAAAGCACTACAAGAAAATCAAAGTCAAAAGTCAACATTTCTTAGTGAAACCATCTAAAAGGTGATACAGGAAAATCAATACAATTTCATTGGTGGAAACCTCCTTGAGGCACCAATAACTAAGCATAAAATTTCTTCACTTCTTGATGAAGACAAAATCAAATATCAAATCAAAATAGCTTCTAATATATAGCCTAATTAGAAGGTAGCTACTCTTAAGATCAAACAATAGAAAAATTTGGTGGTCATATTGAGAGAACAAGTCTTCGGCCAATCCATTACCAAAATTATGTCAAATCTGGCATCAACATTATGTGTGACTAAAAATCCTGATATTCATTTGTTTCCCCATCATTATAAATTCCATTATCATATACCATTCCATTTCAAAATCAAACCTACCATCCATTCTTTGTCCTTATTTACCATCCATGGCCACACTTTGCTTTGTAGAGGCTATAAAGATACCTTGTATCGACATATGAAAGAATCTTAATCCATGATAAATGAAAATCACAAAAGCATTCTTGGCATCCAAATCTATAACAAGTTATTGATGGATTATTTTTTCAAATGAGGTGTGGGCTAGCAATTTAACATGATCAAGTATTCTATTTGTATCATTTATTAATTAGGATGTGCATCTCCCCATCATCAAGAATAATAAAATAAAAAACCATACCCAAGATAAAAACATGTACCATACTATTTCACATTGTCATGCCATTACTATTGTTACATATCCTTTTGCCATTATTATGTATCCTTCTATTTACCCCATCACTTGGGGGTAACCCTCTTGGCATTATATCCAAATTTATACCAACCCTTTTACCATTTTATCCAATCTATCAAAACCCATTATTATCCTTAGCAAGACTATACCATTCCTATCTAGACCAAACCTATTTTTAGTCATCCTACCTAATCCTATTTTGATCTTGGTTCCTTTGGTTCTTCCTATACTTTTTTCGAGAGGATTCCAATCAAGTTTCAACAATCAATCAAGTGCATGTTTAAATGATATTCTATGAATGTATTGTGACAATTGATCTAGAAAATTATCTTTCATTTTCCATCTTTTATCAAGCTTATTTGTGTGATCCTGATTAGAACCGCCTATGGACAAATTAGTGTTTCACCGATGTTTCTATTAATTATAACCACCTATGGGTAAATTAGTATCATTTACCTATGTTGTTGTATCTTATTTATAACCACCTATGGGAAACTAGGGGCAACACTTGTTTATCATGCATTGTTGCATCACCTTACCATTACTATTTTCATTTGACTGGCCATTTACCAAATTTGAGAACTTTTTGGGACCTAGTTGGTTTTTCCCTACCTTTTATGTGGATGGAATTTATATGACTTGATGTCATTTTACGACTATGTGGGTCATGCTCAATTCATCTTGAGGTCACCTCAATCCCCCTTTTGATACGCTCTCATCATTTTATGAGTAACCTAAGCCAATGCTCTCACCATTTTATGAGACGGTATGTTGTCATTCTCTAACAAGTTAAGATACCTCAGAAATGCCAAAAACAATCATAACATTTCAAAAAAATCCAAGAATATATTGTCTTGTCTAAGCCTAGTTAGTTATCCTTAATCCACCTTATTGGGGCATTATCATTATCAAGATGATTTCTTTTGCTTTTGTTTATAGGCTTTCTATTTGTTTGTTTATTTCAGATTGTTTGTTTATTTGTTTGTTTGTTTTTCTATTTGTTTGTTTGTTTATTCAATTACCTATTTGTTTTCTTTTAGCACTGTTGCCTTGACTTAGTCTATATGCATTCATGGGTGATTCTTCAAGCACATTATTCTTGAGTCTATCCATATTCATATGTCAATATTATCATCATGGTTTTTATCATTGGTGTATTGTTTTTGAGTGTTCATTGGATCGAGAGTCATTCCAAATTTATATTTTGGGATAGTCTTCATGGTGTTCTATCATGAAGCCTACCATCACATGATATAGCAAAAATTAGCTTCAGGAAGGTCTAAAATCAATGGAGTCATAGAATTTTCTCCTTGGCACCTTGTAAAATCCTTCCATCCCACCCTTGATCAAATCAACCCATTGGCCATTCTAGTTGTATCATTTCTAATTAGGATGAACATCTCCTCATTTACAAGTACAACTAAATCATTTCTAATGATCAATCTTGTTCTTCTATCCATCTCTTTTATCACTTTGTGCCCACTCAAATTTAATCTATATTCTAGGTTATATCCTTGAGTTATGCTTTCTAATCAACCATAACTGGGGTATAATCATCTTTAGCCAATTTAGATCCTCTTAATGATTATAACTACCTATGGGCAAATCATTATTTTAAATTTTAGTCCTAATTATAACTACCTTTAGGAAAATCAATATCCTTTTTACATCAAAGAATGCAAGCATTTTCTCATTTGGATTAATCTCAACCACAGATTAATTACACCTTTCTTCTTGTTTCTTTTTGAGGGACCATCCATCAAAAAATGTGATGGTCACTCCCTCAAGGGACCATCATCTTAAGCTTCCCAAACACCATTTGGAGCTTTGTTCTTTAACCATCATCTTATTTGTGGCATATACACCTTTTTTAATTATTTGAGAAGATATTTATTTTCCTATGGTTTACAACATCTTCCCATATACGGGCAAACTATAGACACCTAAAACTAGCCATCGATAACCTCCAACTAGGCTTTTTGCTGATTTCCATCGAAGTGCACAATTTGGCCTAAAAACACTAAAACACATTAAAATATTTGAACCTGACATATTAAAGTGCCAATTTTGGCTAAAGTATCATTAAATGGGTTAATGTAATTTATGAGCCAGCTAACTTTGATCAGATCATTTCAAGTCAAAATGTCAATTTTACACCAAGGTGCTCTAGATTGCTCTTTTTTATCAAATATATTACATGAGACATGTGCCTTTATTATTTATTATTGGAAACATCCTAAATGGGATAATGAATCTAATACATCTGACATTGTATCAAAATTCCAATCCTATCAAATTTTAGACTAATAACAAGGCAATCTGATCAATATGAGTAATTTGTGCACAAAGTGCTTAATCATGCTTAAGAGATAATAAAACCAAGTTAGAGCCTAATTAACAATTTCATGGAAACTTGTTGAATACTTATTTTGGAAATGAATATTGAATATCTACATCATTAGGTGACCTCATTTCTTGGGAAGACATCCTTAGGCCATAAATGCCACAAATATTAGGATTCATGCCTCCCATGCCTCATCAATTCCCTTCATACCTCTTAATTTCCCCTTTATCTCAAATATTGATGAGTCTATTTATCAATTTTAATTTAAAAATTAGATTAATCTTTATTTACACATCTCAATCTTGAGATGGATGGTTTAGGTTCATTCTGATCAATCTCAAAAATATATAAATAGAGAGGCTATGAACATCATTTATAAGCTATTTTGGTGTAAATTTATAATACAAAAATGATTCCAAAATCTATTTAAATTAGTGTTACCATGCCAAATTGATTCCAATCCAAGCCAAAGCCACAAGGTGCCAATGAGAAGAGGAGATAGCCAAGACTCCTTTGATGAAGACTTCATGAGCACAAGTTGAGCAAGCCACTACTACAAAAACATTTGGAGCATCCAAATAAGGTGAAGGATTCTTGTTTTTCATTACTTTTAAGTTGTGTTTTTCATTTGTTTTTTTATTAAGCTCACCCTAGTAACTAGGCATGAAGGTGTTAGTATAGTGTGTTATTTTTCAATTTGCTTTGTTCATTTTGTCACTAACACAATACTAATCTCCTTAGTCAAATTTCTTGTTTCACATAATGGCACACTCGGTGGGACCTAATGCATCCCACACATGAAGAAGATCATTCTAAAATTATTATTAAGAGCTCAAATACTTAAAGTTTCCTCTTACATGTCATTCAATGTTATCAATCATTATCAGCCCCTTTTTGAGAGCTAACTTGTTGCCACCTCTCAACGAAGTCTCCAAGCACTGTTACTCTACTAAAATTAGGCTAGATTCCACCCACAAATAAAAAATGCTTATCACTAACATTTATTCTCATCCACATAATTTATTTCCCTTTCATAATAATTTTAGACCTTCCCAACTCTCAAAATTCATTCTAGAATCCCAACAACTAGGGGTTGATAAAGCATAGTCAATTGTCGATGGTCAACCTAACCACCAACGGTCGTGCTTAACCATCAATGGTAAACCCAACTATCAATGATCACCTATGGTAGAAGAATCTATAAAGCTAATTTCACTTCATTTATCTGACTTGATTCTCTTTTATGTGTTTTTTACCACTCACAAGCCTTTTTTAGATTCCCTAAATCACACCTTGACCTACTAGCACTAGTACTAATTAGCTTATCATTAATTAGATATTTTCTAGTCTATTTTCTAAGTAAAACATTATTGTTATCAGTTTATTACACTTTTAATAATTGATAAAAGTACTTTATTTCTATTTTATTAACTTAATTATTATAAAATAATGGATTGACAACCCCTAAGGAAGCTCTCGCTTCTAGGATCCAGCTAGCACTGGGTAATCTACCTAGCTACTTGTCTAACCCACAAATTTATTTTAGTGTTTTCTTCATGTAGGTCATCCTCCCAAACCAAAGAGGAGCTCTCCACAATATTTTAATTCAGCGTGCACACAAACAAGTAGATATTTCTACAATAACCTGTATTTTTAGTTTTACTACCTTCTTTTAAATAATTGTAAAATTTGAGTGAAACATTTTGGCATGCCTAGTGCGACCCATGTATCTACTTGGGTTTTATCTTTATCTACATCTATATGCTTCTTTCTCTATCTATTCTCATAATTGAAATCTAAATTTCATTTGGATCTAAAAAATACTGCATCCATTGATTTCTTACTTTTTTTAGCTTAATTAACAGTATCAAGATTAATCGTAACACACTTATGTTACACAACCAAAACACATAATAAATAAAACAACATAACTCACTTGAGACAAGATCTAACTAGGATTTCATCACCTAATGGTTACCTTACCCATTCCCATCAATCCTACTTGAGGGTTATTAACAAGAGGAGAACCAACTCAGCTCTCTAGTTGAGTATAAACTATGGATATTAATATATATTAGTTAAGCACTCAATACCCTTATTTCTATAGGACTATGAAGTGATGGGGTAGGCCCAAATACCAAACCACATATTGATTCCAATAAAAATTATTTTGAGCACCAAAATTAACCTAAAACTATCTATAGAATGCTTGTCTAGTACCTGATCTATAAACCAACCTCTGTTACACATTTTCATAAACTAAGGCATAAGCTAAAAGAAATCTTAAAACTAACTTCAAGATTAAACATACTTTCTAGTGTGTTCCTTAATTGCTTTGATTATTTTATTTGTCTTCTCTTTATTTGAGTAGTGAGTCTATGTATTTTGTATTCTCTCCCACCTTTTTGTATGGTTCTCACTCGACAACAGTGAAAAGACCTGGCAGAACAAAACCTGTCACCTCAATCAACCACCTCTACCTCCTCATCTGTTGGGAATCCCTACTTTCCCCTATGTATTTCCCTAAGGAGACATGGACTTTACCACCTTTTTAGACAATAATCTAGTGGCCTTCAACACTATCTTAACACTTCTTCTCACCATATCCCAGTTTCAACTCCACCTCAAGACCCTGCATATGGTATGACATCACACCTTATGGAATATATTATGGTTGGGTAATATAATTATAATTAATAAGAGGTTAGGAGATGGCCCCATACTGATAATTGACAAATGACAACTCTTGAGTCATCCCTTTTAGGATTCCATAACATTTTATCTTATGACCAAGTCTGTAATGGGGCCATTCACCCTTCAATCCCTATCAGACCTTATCCAACCCAATGGGAGCTTCCATAATTCACCAAGTTTAATAATAAGGAAGACCCCCAAAAAAACTTAAGAGCATTTAGGCATTCTTGTCACATAATTTCCTATGATGATGCCTTGCTTTTGCATATATTTCCTATGTCTTTTTATGATTTGGTATTGGACTGGAATAGTTTCATTACCAAACATTCCATCTTCTCCTTTAACCAATTAGCTCAGACCTTTTTGGATCACTTCTCAGTCAATGTATCCAAGAAAGTCTCTATCACTAATATTTATTCTATTCACCAATTTGAGGATGAGTTTATAGCTGATTTTGTGGTTTGTTGGAGAAGCTTAATCAACCAATTATCATTCTCCTTGCCTCAGCTTGAATTGATTTAAATTTTTTCCCATGTTTGTGAAAATCACATCTCTTCTACATTACATGTCCAAATGTTCAAAACTTTTGATGAAGCTTTTACCATGGCATGAAAATTAGAGAACCGAGCTGTAGACAAGGGTAAATTGAAGTTACAAAACAATAACTCTACCTTTAAGAACAATGAATCCTCCTCCTCTAAAGAAGGTAAAGGAAATACAAATGTAGTCATCCTTAAGGCTTACCCACCACCTACTATCAATTAACTAAACTTCCCTAATCCCTCTAACCAGAGCTCACATAACCCAAACCAAAGCACCCAAGAATAATTTAATCCACTTGGATAATCTTATGCCTTAGTGTTGGAAAAGTTACTAAAAGCTAATCTTGTACAAATTCCACCCATCAAACCTCCCCCATAGTTAATTTCTTCCCATCCAATGCCTATTTGGTATAATGAAAACAACCATTGTGCCTTTCATTGAGTGATCAGACATGATGTCAGTCGATGCAATAATTTCAAGAATGTTGTTCAAAGCCTCATTGACAAGGGGAACTCACATTGGATAACCCCAGTGTCCCTCAAAATCAATCCCTAAACATCTTTAGAAATCCCTTTCCCAACCATGCTCTTGCTAAATATGATGACAAACAAGCCAAATGCTCTCATGACACCCACACAGTTACCATGGTCCATGATACACCTATACATGAGGACCCACCCATCTAATCTACCCACTCTTCCCCCACTTCACTTATAAAGGTGGAAGATTCATCTCTCCTCTATCAAAGATTTAGCTTGTGGAGGTTCCTTTTTACCTAGCCATGCTCATAAAAGCCTTGGAATCATCACATTCCACCCCAATAGGCATATATGAACAACTAAATGTCATTGATTTTCTACCTCCACTAGCTACCTAATAAAATAATACTCCTATGGATATTATTCCAAAAGGAGAAGCATTCCTACTGATATGTCCCATGGATGAGCCATTTATCTCAACCTTACTTCCCTCACCTCTAGAAGTCAACTAACTTATCAACTAGCATTCCCAACCTACAATTATATCTCTTGCATCCACTACCCATGAAGCAAAAATAGTGCACAAACCTTTTTCCACATTAGTGTAGAAATTGGAATTTGCCTTGAAACTAGATATGGATCAAGCTACCTTCTGGAAATAGTTAGGCCTCCCTTACATCAACAAAATCTAACCTTCTAGCACACTTTTAACTAACCAATTTATCATCTTTCCACCACCTTTGAAACCAATCAAAACATCTACCAACCCCTCATGTTCCCCACCAACTGAGGCAATCATACCTCAAACAATCAAACCTCCACACAAACATACTACAAACCTCGATACCTTCCCCATATGAAGTTTGGTCCACCCATCTCTTAAAGTGGAGTTAACCCCATCTAAATTTACAACCAAACCTTGACCACAACTAACCAAAAGAGAAAAAACATCATGTAGCCACATGCCTAGGATTTTTCCTTCTTCTGTCCTACCCTCCATCTTCACTCTTCATCCATCAACTCTACCTGGAAGGAAAATACCTTTTAACATATGTCATCTATCACCATTTGTTACACCAACCCAATTACTATCTCATACACCAATTTTTTCCAAACCACTGATGGCCAAACTATCAAACACGAACCCTCCAACCACTAACATACCCAAACCAAAACCATTAGCTAGAAACATCACCTCACCCAAGCTTTCTCTTACCCAACCTGCTCTTATGAAAACACCTCTCTTACCAACTATAACAACCCCTAAGCCTTTCACACCTATCACAAAATCTTATTCAACCATTTTTCAAAATTTGTTACAATCTTCACACCTCACCTTACTTCTTATCAGAACCTTCAAACCTCTTGGTTTGAAATTGGCTTGGAATAATGACCATCAAATCTATTCCTACCACAAGACACCTAGACATGACACTGAGAACTACAAATCTCTCTACACCATTATCCATCAGCTCTATAATGAGGATGATCTCTTACTATAAGATCTTCCCTTGATCCCTCTACCAAGGTATCCCCTAGCCATCTACTAATTGCATCATCCACTCTCACTTCAGAACGATAGAGAACCTACCCAAACTCATTTCACATTTTTTCCCCTTTATCCATACCATCAACATAGTCACATGATCACAAAAAGGAGATAAATGGAAAGCCAAGGTGTCTATTCATGGACTTACCCACCTACTCATCCTAAAACAAGCTTGATCCAACCCTCTACATCCTCAGCTCCACCCAAATTAACCATCTTAGGCACCTCCAAGGATAATCCTTCTGAATCTATCAAGAGGGTCATTCTTAATAAACTTCACCAAACTCAAGCTAATATGAGCCTCTATGAGCTCATTTCCACATCACCTCACCATTACCAAGCCATGTTAGAGACTATGTGGGCCATTAAGGTCTGACTAGAGGAGTCCCAACTTATAGAGGCCTTCATTAACACTCTTCAACTCTCCACCCTTGTCACCTTTAAGGACTCAGAGATACCTTCCATGCACTTTGAAAACCCAAATCGACCTCTCTTTATCACTATCCATATCAACCAAACCTACATCAAATGGGTTATGATCGATGGGAAAGCTAGTATCAATATCCATAACCAACTCCGAACAACATCATGTTTGAAATTTTAGCCATCCTTAGATCTTTTAATGACACTATGACCACTACCTTATGCACTGTTGTCCTTCATAATCATCTAGGACCTCACATGCTTCTTAAAATTTTCTATGTGGTGAAAGGTGAATTCTAGTACAATATTCTACTAGGGAGACCTTGGATCTGTGCCATGGCTTGTGTACCTTCTACCCTCCATCATTGTGTGAAGCTTGAACATGAAGGTTAGGTGGTTACCATACAAGCCAACCCTAGCCCTTTTGTAGCATGTAACATGAATTAATGACTAATGATTTTCTCCTACCTCCATCTAAAGCATCACAAAAGCTACCACCCATGGAAGCCAAAGCCATTATTTCCCCTCCTATTGATGCATCTACTAGTTCATCTATTTCTACATACCAAATACCTAGCACTAATCCCTTGGAGTCTACCTTTCAATGCCTTACCCTTAGATAATACCATTTCCTTACCCTAGATGCCCTTCTTACTCCCCAAGAAGATGGGAAACTCAACCAACACCTAGGTTATGACACCAAAATTGGACTCATTATCCCTTTAGGGCATCCTAGCTATCAAATTCCTTTTATCTATGTGGGAATTGATAAGCCACTCAATCTTTCCATCACTCACTCGCAACCAAGACTACTATGATACGTGAAAAAGTGTGTCAAGTGTCAACAACATGATAATTTACATCATGCACCTAGTAGTATCCTTTACATGTTTGTAGAGTTTTAGCCTTTCTCATATAAGGGTCTAGACCTCATTGGATAAATCAACCCTCACTCTTATAATGACATCATTCTATCTTTACCGTAAATGAATATTTTACCAAATAGGTGGAAGTTATTCCCCTTATCTTGATGAAAGATAAAAATATTATCAAATTCATCACCCATCATATCATCTATCATTTCAATGTTCCCCATAAGATCATCATTTATAATGTAAAATATTTTAAAAACAAACAAGTTCAGGGCCTTTGTGATGTATTTAGTATTAAACTCAACTTTTCATCACCTTATCACCCACAAGTAAATGGACAAGCTAAGGTCTCTAAAAAAACACTTAACAACATGCTTACCAAAATGGTCAATGCCTTAGGGTGAGATTGGCACTTGTACATCCACTTTGCCCTATGGGCATATCATACTAGCATCTAAGCCTCCACTAGTGATACACCCTTTTATCTTGCCTTTGGGGCTGAGGATGTTTTTCCTCTTGAAATCCAAATAACTTCTCTTCACATATCATTGCATGACCTCATTTCATAAGATGATTACCATTAAGAACATTTATCCCAATTGATTTACTCAATGAGCATCATTTAGATTCCCTTTCCCATATTTATGTTTATCAAGAATGAATCAAATGAGCCTATAAAAAAACACCTAAAAGTTTGACAATTCAATAATGGATATCTTGTCCTCAAGGAAAACCAACATGTCACTAATATGGAGAAGAGAAAAAGAGGAAAATTTTCTTTCACTTGGCTTGGACCTCACATCATTACCCATAAGTATGGATTAGGGGCTTATTGCCTATCCTCTCTTGAAGGTAAACTAGAACCTAAGCCTCTCAATGATTCACACCTGTGTCTCTTTTATTGTTAGATAGGGATCACAATTATCACTTTTCTAACTTGAGCTCATCCCTTTCAACCACATTCACTTCCCTCTTTTTAGGGGAAACTAATGAAAACTGAATCATGTGATTATCCATCACAACTATATCCTAATCTTGAACTATGGACACCACATCTGTATTCATGGCATGATTCTCATAGTACTTACCATTTCTTTGAGATTGGTTCCTATGTTCTGTGTTCCGTATACCTCTGTTTCACCTACTAGCACCCCATGCTAACTTAGTTTTGCCTTCATAAAGGTAATCTATTGAGCATGTATGAATAGGTCTATGTGAATCAACCTCAAGAAATAACAAAAGCAATATCAAATAGTAAAAATAAGCTATAGGTCATCCTTAACATCCATAGACTGCTCCCTTAAAAGACAACTATTAAAAACTTATTCTAAAATTGAAAAATGTATAGTGGACTACTCCCTTGAAGGACAACTATCAAAATCATTTGAGTTAACCATATATATCCATACCACTCCCTTGAAGGATGGATAGATAAAGCATTAGTCAAAGGTAGCAATTTCTTAGAAGCTTAATGCATTGATTAGCTTCCTTAACCCCAAGAAAAAGTCAAAATTAATTACAAAGGAGTTAATTTTATTTCAAAGCCATAATTCTCCTACAAAACAATATAATTGGGAAAACTGCAATCAGCCCTCCTTAGTAAACTTCTTACATCAATCAATCTACACTTTATATATGGACATAGACTTGTTTATACACCCTCTTTGGCCACCTATAGAAAAGGCATAATAATCTTGCTAATGATTCCAGTTTCACCCATTCTCCCTCCACATATCATATGCATAGGGACTATGAGCTCACTTGACACAATGTTATTAAGATCTGTATCTATCAACTTAGGCATGCAAATGTGAAACATTTGAGAGGCTTAAGTTTAGTAAGACAATATAATTTTGGATTTCATGTTAGTCTTTACCAATGAAAATATATTGTGTTCTTTTCCATATCCTTTATTATTCTATGTAAGCCTATACACTTGAACAACAAACAATATACCAAAATCATGAACATCATGAACTATGTCAACAAACAACATCATTTATCCACCATAGGCACAATGTAAACATATAGCCACTAACCACAAACATTCACCTATCCATCACATTTTTTAAACTTCTAAATATGTTATTACACCATAAACCAAGAAGCAAAACATCATAACATATACCATTCACCATTCAACACATAACCATAAACATCAACCATAATATGTATCCATCCATTACATGTCCTATCTAACCATGCATAGAATTAAAACATCATAATTCACCTTTCTACATATCACATGCCTAAGATACTAAGTCAAATGGCCACAAACCATGAGCATCGATAACCATAAGTCACAATCATGAACATCACATAAAACATCAAATGTTATATAACATATACATCAAATAGTCAAGAAATAATACATGTGATAATGTCATATCTCTCTCAAAATATACATCTTGCTACATTAGCACACAGGACAAAATTAATAATCACATACATAACATTAATATCATATGTCAATTAGGCCCCTAGAACACATAGACCACTTACACCACTACCACTGACCTCATTTATACCTATACTTAATAGTGGTCCCCCTAATATCCCTATCTGACCAACTATAGTAGATTATTGCCTAAGGGTAGCTAATGTGGCCCCAACCCCCAAACTAAATTTAAACTCTACAAATGTCATGGCATGGGGCAATTGATCTAGCACCATTACCTCATAATATCTGAGCTCTTGTAGAGCAGCTAGATACCATACTTGTGGCATTAAATTTGATGGCCCTCCTATTATTGTAGCTACCATACCCACACCAATCTACACCTATAATGTGCCTATCTAGCCTTGTAGACTATCTACCTACCCATAGAAAATGATAATATGAGTCCATGCTTGGTCCCTCTCTATTGTTATATCCCCCACCTATCCTTGAAGTGCCACAATCTAGCCCTATAACATGGCCACTTGTCCCTATAAATTAGCTATTTGAGCCTAGGCTACTACTAGAGCTACTACTCCCTACGAGTCACCCTACCCCTATTATAACCCTATATCCACATCCATGGGATAATGACCTACATCACCCCCTTTAAAATCAAGTGTATTGTACCTCCCCTAGTACCAAACCACATAGCCATCAATAATGCCAACATCATTAATATGAGTACCCACTAGTATCTCCTTAAAATCACATGCAATATCCACTAGTTGAGGCTCAAGAAGTAGAAACTTGACCTCCTCTCTCTTGTATCTAAGGTGTCAGGTGGAATCCCTTATACAAGACCAAACTATCTCTAAACCCAATCAAATAATATCATCTCTATTTCCATCTCTCTCCTCCCATATACCCACCTCCATCTTTGGAGTCTTATGGTGTGATACCTATACCCTACCCACTATGTCCACCCAACATATGGTCACCATATAACATATCGTAGCACTAGACCCTCTAATCTATCATAGAACCACTCAATATATCTAGCCCCACCACTTTCTCCTATGTATGCTACCACTTTCCTCTAGTGCATGAAGCTAGAAACATAGTCAGTGAGTGCATTTGTATCATCTAGAAACCCCAAGGGTCTCAATACCTAAATATGCTCAAAATCCTAATAGTGTAACATAAGCCCCATGCTCAATCCATAGCATCAATGCATTCTAAAATCCCATAACTCCCTAAAAAATCTACATAAGTAAAACCTATACCCAAACAAACATGGTCCCTCCTAGAAGCATCTATGATATAAATCCAATCAATAAATAAGGGAATCAACCACCAACTGAATCCATTAACACAAATCCCATTAGTGCCATCATCATCATGGTAACTAAACACCTATCTATATGTACCCTCTGATGCAATGGGCCATAGCCAAACCCACTAGCATGGAATTGTGCATCTTTTTTATCATCACCATAAATAATCTCCATGTAAAAATCCCTCTCTTCACTCTCTATATGATATATCAGCTTGCCTCTAATAGGAAATTGAGTAATCCTAGAGATATCCTTAAGCAGAATGGTAATATCTCCCATCGACAACCAAAAAGTGTTTGTCACAAGATCCCATCTCTTAATGAGTGTGAAAAGCATGGCAAGATCATTTATAACATGCTTGTAATGGCACATCACACCCAATCTAATGGCGTCCATGTGCCACAACTCATCATGTATCATTATGTCCTACACCTCAGCAAATAGCTTCAGGACTTCGTCCCTCAACTGAATCTAGTCTCGTTTCTACAAAGTAACCATGTGGGTAACAAACTTTGTTTTCCTAATCGAGCTCATTACAAAACCAACACCCAACCCTTTCTAGTAACTCAACACCCACACCTAGACTCTTCTGAGAAACTACTCAATGCATCCTACCTGCATGACTAAATCACCCCAGCCCATCAAAAATGCATGCCACCTATACTAAACCTACACTAACAAATATTACTCCCTTTTTAACTATTCACAATCTCTGACAAAGTTTTTAAAATAACCTCTTTGTGATTGTCTTTTAATCTAGGCCCTTAACTACTAATGGTTTGCCCAATCATTGGTAGTCCCCTAAAAGGGTCTGGTCCTTCAACTCAGTCATCGATGGTTGGTTGACCATCAATGATCAATCCTTGAACACCAATAGTCACTAAATGTGACCATTAATAGTGAATGCCTGAACCCTTAGACCCCCTAAAAACCCTAAAAAACACACCAACAAATACAAATATATACAAAAACCTTTTAAATCCCCCTCTAACCCTAGCTACCATTCAATTAACCAAAATAAGTAGTATTTTAACTAGTTTAATGAAAACCTAAAATCTAGGGTTTTAGCAAAAATTTCCCTCCCACCAAAAAACATTCATCTAATTGTTATCTAAGCATACCAATTCATTTCCCTTTAAACAAATAGATAGCCAATTTAAAACAACACCTATCTCATTCCAGGAGTGATGCCATGGTCAAAGCCCAGGTTCCTTTGCCTAGATGCACCCTCCTCCACTATCCATCTTGGTCAAACATAACTACAAATCAATTTCCACCTCATGATTACAATGGCCACACTCTAATCCAAAAATAATACTATCATAGAAAAAATACTCATCAAGAATATAACATACAGAGTCAAAGAGGGTAAACTATGAAAATGACTTTTCATTTTCAATTTTTAGCCTATCCAACCTTTTAGGGTTTCCCCTTTGGCCATCAAAGGTTAGGTTGACTTTCGATGGTCTATCCTTTTGGGCCATGATCATCGATGGTCAAGGGTACATAATTATTCTCTTCTACTCTCCCTAAGCATAACACAAACACCTAAACTAAGCCCTTTAAGGATCAAAATGTGAGACCCTTACCTTCTAAAAAATCACCCATCATCAACAAATATGTTTTACCATATCCAGCTTGATGTTAGGTATTGACATCAAGTACTTTCACTATGCACTTAGTTATATTTTGTGCACACTCTAGATGATCTAGTCACCTATCAAACTTATCACTACCTTTTAAGTAAGAACTACATTTAACCTAAAGTTATTATGGGATATTGCATCCCTTACACTATGTAGGTAGTGTCTACTTTCCAATTACATGTGGAGTTAGCTAAGTTATACACCAAACCACCCATTTTCCCATGTCCACCTCAATGATGACCCTATTATCTGAACTATATACATGTATTGTGATGACTTTTGCCTAGGTCATTTTAATTATATTGAGTAACCTTGTCAAGTTACCTATTTGTATTTTTGCACCACCTAGTGTAATAACTAGATCATTTGTGTTTCCATAAGAGCACTTCCTACCTCAGATACCCATTACTCATTGACCCATTTGATGTTTTCACGAGAGGACTTCCTACCTTAGATACCTAGTAAAATTTTAAAGCCACCTTGGAGACTAATAAGTATATTCCAACTTCCACACCTATAATAGTCACATGATATATTGGTCATGTGTCTTCTTTGCATTGAACTTATTTTTACTAACATTAGCAATCTATCTTTACATGATATTATCTATCACACCTTTTGTCACATTTTGTGTGCACATTTATGCTTCACATGCTCAACTCGAGTCACCACCTCCTAACTCCACATTTACCCTTTATCAAACCTATCCCTACTTCAGATGCACCTCACTAACTCTCAGTTTGAAGGGGAATGCCTCCTCCTACTCTTGGGGCAACTAGACCCTCGATCCATACTCCATTTTTTTTACTACTCATTCATAATAGCAACACAAAAAAGGGCAACATGTAGAAACTAAAATTTTACATGCGTATTCCCAAGTGCCATGACCCCTAACAGGACCCTTTCTTCAGTAGTTTATCTTATTAAGCTTAACATGGACTTTTAGGCTATTTTCTTAGTTAGCCTCGATCATCAACAGTTAGGCTAATCATCGATGGTTATCCAAACCATCAAAAATCAAGTTCAACCTCCTAATCTTCCCACATGAAACTAGCATACAAACTATCAACTACATTTTCTAAATATAGTTCATCCAAATCTCCTCGTGAGGCATTTCATGGACAAATTATATTTAGAAGCCTCAATTACACTCCCTCTTGAACCCTTTGGCCCTTGCCTATAAAAAGGAGATAGCTATAAGAGCAAATCATCTGTAATTATTATCAAGAGCTTAGGTACTCAAAGTTTTCTCTTATAGTTAATTTAGTATTATCAAGCATTATCATCCCCTTTTTGAGAGCCAACTTGTTTCCACCTCTCAACCAAGTCTCCAAACACCTTTGCTTTGCTAGAATCAAGCTAGATTCTACCCATAGATCAATAATGCCTATCACTCACCTAGTCCATTTCAAGTAAGACAAGCACTTATATATTTCCATCCACATATTTTATTTCCATTTCAAAATTAATTTAGACCTTGCCTAACTCCAAAAATTCATTCTAAAATCTTGACATCTAGCTGTTGACAAAGCACAATCAACCATTGATGGTCAGCCCAACTATCGATAGTCAGGCCTAACCACTAATGGTCAACCCAAACATTAATGGTCACCTATGGTAGAAGAGGCTAGAAAGCTAATTTCACTTCTTTTATCTGACCTAATTCACTTTTTTGTGTTTTTGACCCTCACATGCCTTTTCCAGATTCCCTAAATCACACCTTGACCTACTAGCACAAGTAATAATTAGTTTATCACTAATTAAATCATTTATAGTCTATTTTCTAAGCGAAAAATTCCTTTTATCATTTTAGTACCCTTTTTATCATTGATGAAAGTACTTTATTTTTATTTTATTAACTTAATTGTTCTAAAATCATGGATTGATAACCATTAAGGAAGCTCTTACTTTCAGGATTTAGTTAGCACTAGGCAATCCACCTGGATACTTATTTAACCCATGAATTTTATTTAGTGATTTCTTACATGTAGGTCATCCTACCCAACCAAAAAGGATCTCTCCAAAATATTTTGATTCAAGATGTGCACAAATAAGCAAGTATTTCTACCACAACCCGTATTTCCAATTTTACTATCTTCTTTTGAATAATAGCAAAATTTGAGTGGAACAGCTTGTATGGATCTTCAAAAACATAATTTGCTAAATAATAAATTGGAAAACATATATAATTAAATGGGAAATTTCTCCTCCCAAATTAATTCAATGCTACATTAAAGAGAGGTATTGAAATAATATTATACGAATAAATTTTCATCTAAGAATATTATAATTAAAAATAAAATGAAAGGAGAATTACATACTTTGTTTCATATATATGGAATTATTGAACCACCACCAATGAGTCAAAAACACAATAACATTGATTGATATATTTGTGTAGAGATTAAAAAACCCTTTTGGGATAGGTCTTGGATGGTAGAATTTTAGTTTCCACTATATATATATATATATATATATATATATATATATATATATATATATATATATATATATATATATATATATATATATATATATATATATATATATATATAGTATAACTAGGATACAAAAACTAGCTTGGCATGAAGGCATCCCAAGGTATTGTATGTGGGTCCTCATTTAATAGACCTAGTACCAAACAACCTAAAAATGGTCAAACCTAATCATATAGAAATAAAAGGATAATAACACATATTTCCATCCTAAAAAAATATTGTAATACATAAATATAAACCCTTGAGGTAGTTATTAGTCTCATGTAGGTCATGATTTACCATGATATGCATACATTGAGGAGTTTTACATAAGTTTCAAGTGGTGGTACATCTACTAGTGATTCACATGGTGACACAAGTTACTAGCATCTTACAAATAGTATACATCATTTCACATCATGTCTAAGGAAGTGTAATGGATCACCTATTATGTTTATATATATGTGAAAATATAAGAGGCACATCTAAAAATACTATAAGTACATATGTACATTGACACTAGTATGCAATAGTATATGCCATGTATAGTCACTTCAACACCTTTGGAACCTAGGAAAAAAATAATCTATTCCATTTGTAATTGGTTCAACACGTTAGGAAATTATTATTCATTAGTACATGACATATGTATTTTCTTCACCACCCCATATTGACACACAACCATATGCTTAGGGCTTATGTACTTCACCATAATTTTTACACAAGAATTAATTAGAATAAAAAACAAAAATATTTCAATAATGTAAAAATTTATAAATTTTCTCTAAAAGTTAAATAATATATAATATATTATATGCAATATCTATAAAATTTAAATAATATATTAATTTTAAAAAATGGAAATCATGGTTAGGGTTAAAGATATTTCCTTACAAACTAATTTATTTCAAGTTGTGTTGTTCATTTTTTCACTATGATTGCCTATAAATTTATATAATAACTTCAAAACACATAATTAATTTATAATAGTGACACTATATTTAGGGATAAGGATATATAATGTCAATAATTGCATAGTGTGTCATTATTAGCTACTACAAAATTTTACAAGAAGACTGTGTGTTGGATATAAAAATCTAAGCATGTTCTCCCTTGATGTATTTTTTTTAAAAATAAGTGTGGAGTTTTTATGGATGTGTGGATGACATGTAATATCAAAACCTTATCATACATAAGTACACAAAACAAGATCAAATCCAAAAGTGGGAAAATTTTGGGAAAGTGAGATACGACTTAGCTATCCTCATAAAATACCTTGCTAACTAAGTGTTGCCTACATAGTCTACGTAGACCTTAGGATGATGTAGTTATCATTTAGAGGACATAATATGGATAAAAATAGATAATTTTATTATAATTATTGTCCATAGGAATGTCCTCAACATACATTAAAAAAATTTAACTTGGACAATGAATATAATATTTTAACATAATCTGACTTGGTATCTTTACTAAATATGTATATGATTTATAAATTTCCTTTATAAGATAATGATAAATAGAGAAATCAATGTAAGCCTTGATTTGATTTTATAGTTGAATATTTTTATTTTTTTGATAACCAACCTATTTGTTTACATGGGACAATCATCATGAAGAATGTAATTTTGAAATGTGACCATTAGAGTAATGTGGATAAAGTCACGCTACATGACAAAGATGTAGTGCATCCTTGTCTAATAGTGAAATTTTATTTACAAGGGATAGAGGCTTATGAAACCAAAGTGATAGGGATGTAAATGTTTAATAAGAATGAATAGGGAAATTTTGGAGATATGTAAAGTCATTGTGAGACTTCAAAGGATTTCTTAGGGGTTTTGGGTTATTAGAATGATGTAAATTACAAGCATCAACAAGCATTTATTGATTAAATTAAAATTTCTATATCCCCATAATAACTATAAACAAGTGATACATATAATTAATATAGTAAATGAAATGTGATGCATGAGTGTGTATACACACTTTTCTATCATAGAAATGTGCATGCCTCCTTATAGGGGTATATGGAGAAGTTTTGAACTTGTTATGTATTTAGAGTGATCAAGTGTTAATTTAAATAATCATTGAATATGTTTGAGTTAGAAATATTATATTATATAACCCTCATAAAGTAATTTGTAATTATTTATAATAAATGGGAATAAACAAAGTTGTTTAGTAAAGTTCAACCAAGACATAAAGCATCATAAAGCTCAAATGTGGCTCACATCTTAAACCAAAAATAAGAGGTGGGAACCATTATATGGATCACTAAATTGATAAAAATACATGGAGTGTATGTAATTATAAGTGCATTAGATCTATAAATCAATCTTAGCCTAGAAAAAAACAACGTTGAGGTTAAAAATTTTTGGAATATTTTAAAGAAAAAATAACTAAAATTAAATGACTAAAATGTAAATAAATAAAAATTAAATGTAATGCATACCTTGACTTACCCTTATCAATGGATGGTTGTTTGTTCTCTTTGTAGTTTTGATTATGGAGGGCCTAGAGATTGCTTTTGATAAAACCAAGAATACAAAACTAAAGAAAAAAACAAACAGACTTGGGAAAGCCAAGATAATTGGTGCTATATGGATGGGATGTACTTAGAAATTTTGAAAGTTGGGGTGACAAGTGCTATGTTAGACAAAATGACCATGTGAAAATTTAGAGTAAATCGGGTAACCAAAAAGCTAAGGCTACTAAAGACTAAAAAACTCAAAAAAGTAAACCTCAAGTAAGAAATGTAAACTCACCAACTCAAACAAAGGATACATGTCAAAATGTAATAGTAATCAAACATCAATGTAAAATCAATAATAATCCTTACTTAAACAAAGGTGTAAAAACAAAAATGGTAAAAGACCATTGATGAGTGAGTAGTAATAATCCTTACTCAACCATCAATGGAAAAAGGAGCATAAAAGGGGAAAACAACATTGATGAGTGAGAAGTAAGAATCCAACGTCACTCAACAATGGAAAAAGTACATGAAATTAGAAACAAACTTAGGTGTCCACAAAAAGGGTGGTATAACAATGATAAATGGTAAAGGAAAGAAATGCATTTCTAGAAAATATAGAGCCATGGTGTAAATAAAGTAATCCATAGTTTCTCAAACATATTGTTTTATTCTAAAGGATAGATAAAAATGAAACAAAGTAGTGCTAACATGTTTTTAAGATGTGAAAAAGTATAGAAGAAGGAAAATAGATTTAGAATCACAATTTTCTTGTCAAGGGGGTAATTGAAATGATTAGAGGGAGAATGAAGGAAAAACCAAGGTAGAGGAACTCTTTATCAAATTCAAGACCCTCAAATTAAGTTTGTCAAAACAAGAAGACTTTCAACCTTAAGGACTCTGAATAACTTCTTTTAGCTACACAATTCTTAGGCCAACAAATGAAGTTTGTAGATTATCCCATGAAGGATATATGCAGAAAAAGTAAAATGGACCTACTTTACCATAATGTGTTACCCATTCCTGAAGACCCCTTATAGAGTCATCAGTCTACTATAAAGATTGGGTACTTATGTGAGAAAATAGGTAGCACCATAGAGTTTATTGAATTATCCTATTCCAATCTACTAGCCTATCACACCCTAATGGAACTTGGATCTATTGTGAGGGAAATTGTGGAGTTTGAGCTTTGATTGAAGATAGGAGATGTGCTTGTAATCATGTATTTTAGTGTGAATTTGATTTTTGATATTTGTATGTTTCCTTTTTTATATCATTTCCTTTTATTTCAAATGATTTGGATTTTAACTTTTTTGATGGATTTTGTGTATTCTTCCTCCATACATATTTGGAAAATCAAACATGGGTGCTAAAGATGACTTTAATTTGAATACTTGGGACCTAATTTATATGAAAGAGAACTCAGAGAGCATGGTGTCTAGGAGTATCATAAAGTTAGGTGAAATAAAAGTGTTATCTTGACTTAGACATTATTTTGTTCAATGTGAAGTAAAAGGAAAGGAAATCAAGAGGAATGAAACATGAAACAATTTGAATTACTTTAAATCACAAAAATATGATAAAGGGTGAAAACAACAGATAGAATGATAATAAAGTGTGATCCTTATCATAAAAATGAGGGAAATGGAGGAAAACATGCTAACATTGATTGTTTTGCAAATTCTATCTACCAAATGAAGAAAAATTAAAACTTAATAATAAGAATAGAAAATTCATAATGACATTCTAGAAAAGGAATGAGAAGATGGTGATTTTATGAGGGTTAGGTCATCTCCATGGTCTTATACTGCAACTCATAAAAGAGAAACCCATGGAGGTTTTAAAAGGTATGTAAAATTTATGAAAACAAAGAGTATAAAAGTACATCATGAGGAAGATTGGGTCTATCCATTGTTTTACAATGCAAATCATGAGAAAAATGGAAATCAAAAGACCAAAAGGAAGGACTAAGGTTTGTGAAAAGAGAGAATTATTGTAGAGGGTGATACCCATTCAAGTATCCTATAAATTTTTTTAGATAGATAACATACATAAATCATGAAAATAAGGGAAGGAATCTACATTAACATCTATATCAATGATGAGCATGTGAGAGACAAGCTTGTGTCTCAAAAGGTTTCTTGAAGTTGAATTAGTTCGGTATCATGCCATGTAGAATAAGAGTGGGCATCACAAGATGCCCCAAATGGTAAGTGGATTTAGGGATGGGTATCACAAAATGCCCTAGAGTCTGAAATGATGTGTGGGTGGGTATCACAAGATGCTCCAAAATCTAGAGCAATGTGTGGATGGGCATGTCAAGAAGCCCCATAAGATGAAAAGAGGAAGAAGAGATAAGATTGAAAGAACACCCCATATAGTGTCTAAAGAGATTCAAGTTATCCAAAAAGATTATAATAGGAGATTTCATGATGATTTGAAGAAATGAACATAATTCTAAGGAATGAAAAATAGAGAATTGAGTCAAATAGATAAGATAAGAAGTAAGAGCACAAAGTTGATTGAGTCAACCTAGTACTAAAAATTGGAAAAAATAGAGCCTGATAAGAGTACAAAGTTGATTGGGTTGACTTAGTACTATTATCTAACTAGTAACAGAGATTAAAAGTTAACTAAGTTGACCTAGTATTACAGGCAAGGAAAAAAATAGTTTGTAAGAGATTATGTCAAATAGAACTTTAGGTTACTAAAAATAGGTAAAACTTTTACAATGTACTTTTAAAGAAATAAATGGAAGTAAACACACAATTAATCAAGTCAATGAGAATGATCTAATTAAGGCACACAACACAAAACCTTGCACCAATGTTAGCCAATGCAAGTTTTTTCAATACAACATATAATGAGTAGAGAGCAAGCAATCAATTGAAAAGGAAATGCTAACTAAGTGGTCATCTTGAATGCTTTTAGATTATTATAAAGAATTATTTTAAGCTTGATAGGTAAGTTGGATAAAAGTAGGGAACTAGAAAGAAATAAATAAATGGTTTCAAGATGTTTATGTTGAATGAGATGTGTGTTGGCAATGGTACTGGCTTGATATTAGGGCCTACTCCCTCACATTACAATTCTACAACAATAAGGGTGTCAGGTGATTTGGGAATATATACCATTAACCATGTGTTTATACTTGGCTAGAAAACCAAGTCAACTTCCCCCTTTGTGATGAAATCCAAGTAGGTAGGCCTTGGTTAGTTAAATTTTTAAATGCATTTTAAAATTATTTGTTACGGTAATGTGTGCAAGAAAGAGAAAAATAGTGAAACTAAATGGTATATTGAAAAACCACCTAATTATACTATGTGAACTAACCTAAGCATGCAAATAATTGAAAGTGAAAGTGTGAATTACTTACTAGCATATAATTTTTAATTCCTAATTTTAAACATATTATAGTGTTGGTTCAGATAATAGTGTATTCAAACATTATAGAATAGAGTTGACAGTGTCACTACTATACTACCAAAATAAGGGTATTTAAGAACTATGTAAATAAGGTCAACCTAGTCTTTCAAATAGAAGATAGAATATAGAACTAGGTCGACCAAATCTACCTAGTTTATTATATGATGGAAGTTTTAAAGGTTGTAAACTATGCACAATAGAACTATAAAGAACAACTGAAATGAAAGAGAAAGAGAGAAAGTAACCTTGGTGAGTTGGAAGATATTGAGGAATGTGAAATTGTTGTTAAATTTCCTTAAATATTACTTGTAAATTATGCCAACTGTATCGATTACGTCCACCTAGTTTTGTAATTCCATATTTGTTAAAGCTTATTTAGATGACTATATCATCTTGGTCATCCTAGTATGTTTTCTGAAAGCTATCTAGAATACTATACTATCTTGGTCTTCCTAGTACATTTGTCAGAAGTGAATAAGATTACTATGTAAACTTGTTAGACCAATAACTTGTAACTGATGAAGACAAGCACAAAAATAACAAAGCCATTTTTTATGCAAGTGTGTGTTAAACCTATTAATAGAAGCTAGAAACTATATCGGCCCTATCGACCTAGTATCACAAATATATAAAAATAATAAATAAAATGATATAAAAATGTAAAACTTGAAATAAAACTTGTAAGGGTTGGATTCCCATCAGGTTCACCATAATGTATGCAATTAGAAATGCATCAAATCTATAAATCAATCCCAGCTCAGAGAAGATAGATCCTACTTACACTTTTAATTGGAGATACATTATATAATCAATAACATGACCAATATGTGGATCTATGAGACCTAATAATGGATCTCTTATCACAACAATATTACTAGGGAGGGCTTCAAATACTCAAATCAAGAAAAACCATGTAATAACCCTAACTGAGTCATATATTCTCATATTCACTATACTAATAATAAGTAAAGTAAAGAAATATAATCTAGTGCTCACCAAATCTTGTATCACAATATGAGGGTTAGTAAATAAATAAGCATGCATAAGAGAATACTAATTAATCTATGTATAGGTAAGATCCTTAATGCATGGAGAAGAAGAATAATATTATTCAAAATCCAATACTTATGCTATTTATATCTACTAAAGAGAGGATCAAAATTAGAGAATACTTACCTAAAAGACAAACCCATCAAAACTCAATATCTTCCTTCACCAAAGGGGGTTTTACAAGAGGTTATTATGGTTTGTAATGATCACTAAAAAATGATAAATCGTCCAAGACTTTTACACAACACTAGATTCTCCAAGTAGAAACCCTAAGCTAAGACTCCTAAAGCAGAATGGTGGAAGATTAAATTGTAAATAAGTGCAAATGAATAATAAATATCGATGTATCTCTAATAACAGTGAAATGATATTGTATATATAGGTGGGTTTAACCCTAAGCCCTTGTTAAATTTTTGACTAACAAGGTTGACCTAGTCTACCTAGTACTATTATTGAAAAAACATCACTAGGTCATGGGATAGGTTGATCAAGAGTTGACTTAGACCCTAAATGAGTTTCAACAATAAGAGTACTAGGTCAACTAAGTTGACCTAGTATTTTAAACTATCAAAAGGGATTTAAGGTTAGGAAAATGGGTATAGAAGGTGGTAAAATACTAGAGGAGTGTACAAAAGAGAACAAGATTAGGGTAATTTTTTAAGGACACAAGTGTGTAGATAAAAAGTGGCAAAAGGGAAAACAATCCTACAAATCAACAACGGTCTGCCTACCCCTATTCTAGTGTACCCCTTAGGGTGTGCACTCATAAATATTAAGACTTGATGGGTTCCTACAAGATAGAAATCATAAGTATTTGATAATTCTTTAAAATATTATGTGTATACATGGAGTATCACTAATCTTAAACATGGCCCACTTTTGAAAGATAAATCACATTGTTACAAATAAATATAGATTCAAATTGTAAATTATTGAAACTTTGATTATTTGAGAAAGATAAATATGATTTTTATGAATTAGTAGCTTAGACATTAATGCATATCATACTCCCATATTGTATAGAGTTTTGAGCTAATGTTTTTGAGAACTTTTGTAATTGTATTCACACAAGTCATTATATGCTCAAGTAACTATAAGAATGGAGTGCATAAGTAAGTTTGATGACCCCAAAATATGATAATTATTGTTTTTGACATTTGAAAATATCATATATGTTTTTTAATTATGAAAACTTGTGGATAAAACCATTATAATGCTCCCTTTTTGACATGTGTCAAATTTCCTATGAATAACTTATCTCCAAAGAAAACACGGCATTATTTGTGAAATATATAATAAAGTAATAGCATGTGAATATTTGAATTTTATTTTAATATATAATATGTGGCATTGAATCATGTGAAAATTTTGAATATTAATTTTCATCATTTTAATTTAATACATCATTTATGTAGTTTATGAATCATGTAAATAATTTACAATTATTTTTTATGTATTATAAACATAGTATATAAAAGAGAAAATATTTGAATCACATATGTGTAATGTGCATGATATGTATCATGGAACTATAGATACTTATTAGTTAATTATATACATCATGTTACCATAGTAGAAAGTAGAAAACATGTAATCAAAGTCACACAACACAAATAAGAAAGAATGAATTCCACCTACAAGGTACATGTAAGATGTCACATAGAGATTAAAAAATTGTGTAAATGTCATTCACAAGTCCCAAAGGATTAATACAAGGGACATGTAAATGTCTAAAAATCATAGGAGGCCCAAGGTCAACTGTTTCATCTAAAATTAGATTCTAAACAAGAACTAAATGGAAATAAAATATTTAAGCTCATCAATGTAATGTTAAGGTTTAGAAAATATCATAACATATTTTACAATAAATAAATAAAATCATGTAGAATAAATATAGCAATAATTGTACAACTATAATATTTCAGATTTAAAAGAAAAATATCTTATTTTCCTAATATTTTATAAATTATAAAAGGTATGGGGGTTCATCTTAGGTTCACTCCCCAAATCTACAATCTTTTCATTTATAATTTTACTTCTTCTTTTCGATTGGATAGTTACTTTGTCATGAGGAAACTTGTGTCAATAATATAATTCATACCTCAACACATTTATCATGTACTTATTATTGAATGTTGACTTTAATTTACATCTTGATATTTATGGGATTTTTTTCACCTTTCATATTGTGTGTTTAAATCACACTTATAGGCTACCAATATAAGAATATGAATCAAAACTCTATATCTTTACCTTTGACATATTATTACTTAAGAAATATGGATTAACACATGTTTTTAGCTAACCCTAGAAATCATGTGGTTTCTAAGTGTCTCCTACATAGTCGTATACTTGTAGGATAGCTTAGACTCCAATGTAGTTCCCCCTCCTAGTTGTGTGTGCATATAATGATGATTTTGTAAATATGTACTCTTTTTCCTATTAGAACCCTTGGTACAAGTAGTGAAAGTGTGATTTTTACATTTTTAATACTTTATAGTACAACATTATGATATTTGATTCTAGGTCCAATGTAATATATTTTGATCAACAATGCATAGGCTAAATTAAAAACATGGTTAGTCCAAAATAATAGTACTATCTTTGTATATATAGTGATCTATTTGAATTTGAATAAAAAACCCAGTGTCATACTAAAGATGACAATGGAAAACACATATGGCCCCTTTAAACTAGTCCAAATGAGATAAAAATGAAAATAGATAAAAATACAACATCATACACTTATGTCAACCTTCAAACACTAGTGTCTAGGAATTTAGATTATAAAAAAAGCATAGGGGTCCCTAAAAAAAGGTGGTTAAATTATTATGCACTAATAATAAAGTATCAATAGATAAAATATTGCCTTAAAAATCCATGAGGCCTAAGATTCCCATGGAATATCATTCCACTAGTTACTCATAGCTTCCTTCAATATTATTATACATCCAAATATAATAAATAAGAAAATGTTCAAAAGATATTATACCAAATATGGTCATATAAATTTGACCACCCCTTAATCTTGTAAGACATAATGATAGAATACATTTACTAGAATTAAAGGAATTTAAAACCTAAGCCTGTAAACATACCTTGGACTCATGATAGTTACAACTTTATTTTTTTAGCTCCTATCATGTAACCTAAATCACATTATAGTATACCTATCATATATAAAATTAAAAATGATCAGTGAATAAAAATGGAAATAAATATATATCATGGATAAATTACACTTATATGTAAATGTAATATAATTATCTCCTCTATTATAATGTCATCACTATGAAGGATGGATAAATATAAATGGAACTAAGGCCCCATACATTTTATGGATAGGAAAATTAATTATTGTTAAAAATTTATGTGTGATCCATATGAGGAATGATTTTATGTATAAGGATATTTAGGAGGTTATTATGCCCCCAACTTGGAAGAAAGGGAGTAGTGTTATGTCCATAAAGAGAACTAAATGTCCACCACACTCATACTCAAGTGTAAAAAATGTTTCATATAACCAATATATCCAATCTAACAAGTCAACCTAATCTCACCTGAGTTTAATGGTATTATCATATCAACCTAAAATAATAGAAGTAGTTCCAAGTCTATTGAAGGCGTATAATCTCTATGACACTAGTAAAAAGATCCAATTGATGCAAATAGATAAATCTCAAATAATGATCCTTGGTATGGTTTATACATCTTGATAAATGAGAGAATGAATGAAATTTGTCCATGCCTTCTATCATGTCTACTATGAATAATGTATTATTTTAATACACACACACACACACACACACACACACACACACACACACACACACACACACACACACACACACACACACACACACACACACACACACACACACACACACACACACACACACACACACACACACACACACACACACACACACACACACACACACATATATATATATTTGTATTTTAAAAGAATATGCATCTTTGATATGTCTCAATCTAATGTATATGTAAAAATGTAACCTTTACTCTATAAGTTATGTATAATAAGTATCTAAAATATAAAAACACTCTACCCAAAACCTCTACCATAAGTATAAAATTATATCCTGAGTATAAATATGAATCATATAATCATTCGATTTGCATGTATGTGAAGTCATGTCTCTATGACATACCCCCACTATTATGCCCCCCCCCCCTACTTTTTGAGATAAGGAGAAAATATCATAGTTATCAAATTATAACAAAAAAAATATAAAATTAATTTATCATATGTATATCCATCATGTAATATCCAATCATTAAAATATGGTATGCCTTAGTAAGTTGTAAATTTTAATTTTTAAATATTTTGTAATAAATATTGTAGTTTATTTTTGAATAATCACCATGTAGTAAACTAGATAACTTTTATTAATTTTTTAAATCTTTAAATAATGTTTACTAAAATTATATGGCATTAAAGTGATATTTTTTATATATCCCAACATAATTTTTTATTTGTGATTTCATTTCATAATATTCTAGATATCACAGTTCAAAGATTGAAAATGTATGCATCAACGGGAAAAGTCAACCAGGTATGTATATTGATTTTTAAATTTTATTTGTATTTCATTTTGATTTTGACAAATTTTTATTTTTTTGCTATTGAATTTTCCTTTCCACCATGCATGAAGGAAGAGCAGCATGTCCCATCCAATTTGATGTCTTGTGAGTGGACCTAGTAGGCTAGATCTGAATGACTTGGTAAGAATAACTTTTTTCCCTTAATTTTAATTTTAGTTTAAATTTATTTTTATTTTGATCCCCCATTTTGGGCCTTAAATGAATTCTCTAGATTGTAGCATCAATTATTTTGGAATGTATCATCAACCATTAAATGTTAGTGCCTAATATTTGATGTTAGTGTCTTATGCTGCCATTAGATTTATATGATATTATCCAACACTAACATTCATATAGTTATTAATGTCATATCATACTTACATGTTAATAATATATTTATCTAATAAGGAATGTGGCTAGTTTCACATTTTTTTCTTTCTATAAAGATGTTCACATCCATGAGTTTTGGTAAGGGTGATATATATCCACCCTACTAGAGTTGGTTTTAGATGGAATTTATTAAGATATTATTGATCATAACTAATTTGGATAGGTGGGATAATTAGTTATATTTCATTATTATGTTCACTTAAAGACAAAAGTATCTGAGAGGTTGAATGTTGATACTTCTACATGTTGGCTCACTATAAGGGATATAATGGTCACACTGGAGGATGTGTACTATATTTTTTGTTTACACATATCAAAAGAGAGAGACCAAGTTTCAAGTGATGTAGTATAATATATATAGAGACATCAAATCCAGATGTTCCATAGGTCATCTAGTAGAGGTAGGAGAGCCTTATGGCATCATCCATTTGGAGGACATAGGTTAATCCAATGTTCTACCATTACTGAAGTTTATCAATTATTTGTTAGATTCCTTTATCACTATATATGGTGGTAGGGTTTTAAGTCATAAATTTTATATCATATTATGTGGAACATTAAGTGAAAGGGTACTCAATATTCTTGAGGTCACACCATGATGGCCTAATTATATATATATTTTCTTACAAATTGTTCTTAAAGACCCCCAATGGTGAATTGGATGAAACTATTCTTATTATTGTGTGGGTATATAATTATATTTTAGTTGAATAGACTATCAAAATTTCCATTTCTATATGGGACCACTCATAAGTGTTTATTGCATGATGGGTATTACCTCACCATCAAATACATTAGACTATGGCATATAACAATGTATTAGATTGATTGACACCAATATAGATTATCAATAATATTTATAAGACCTCTTATGGTTGGCTTGAGGATGATTAAGAGTTAAAATGTATTTGTGTTAGTATGTGTTTGGTAGATATATTTCTCGATGTATACAAAAGCTTTCATTTTGATCATGTTTTTTGTCAATTCAACATCTAACAAGATGTTGCATCAGATCCATATCCATGGTAGAAAATTATGAGAGTTGTAAATGGGCCCAATGATAGACTTTCCCCCACTTTTATAGACATAACAATGTTTATTTCTAGGTAAATAGATCCTATTGTTTTGTTGGTATACAAAAATGATGTCAGATTTAGGAGAATAACATAGTGGTGGTCTGGGGCCTATTGGCCTTTGATTTTTGATGTGATTATTTCCCCTTGTGTTGCTCTTTAAAAAATGTCTAAATGGAGGAGATGGAGGTATAGGTACTCTGATAGGCTTGTATCCATTAGATAAGGTAGATATTATAGTGGAATTGGAGTATAGTAATTGTATTTGATTTAACTTTAACATATTTGGTGGAATATAAAATTCATAACTTGATTGTTTTGATTACTATAAACTAGGAGTAGGTTGTAATTATTTAATTTCATAGAATAATTGACACTTATTTTTACCATGGACATTATAGGCAATGCACTTTTAGATAATTTTAAATATATTTATTGTGGATATGCACCACCTTTTGATCCTATAACCATAATTGGGTCCACATACCATATAGTGGCCAATGATTAAGATGAGGTGTGTGTCAAGTTTAAGAGTATATTAATTTTTTAATGTAATGATACATATATTATGCACACATTAATAAATAAGTATGAAGATCTATGACATGAGCATGATTAGACTCAGTGTGAGGTATGGTCCACAGAGGAGAGGTTTTGAGATTAGTCTCACTCTCGATATGCTATATGATATGTTGGAGCTTATACATTGAGAGAAATTACTCCCATAGAGGATGATAGAAATTATTATTACACGCCATGGTATATTCCCCAACATATTATTGAAATATTATATAAAATTTATATTATTTTTTATATAAATATGTGAGTAGTGTTCTTGGAATTTTAACATAATTTGTATATTGTAATTCTCAAAGTGTATTTTATGTGAGATGTTTATGAATTGGTTTTTAATTATATCATAATATACCATGGAATAAATTCATAAATAAAAATTCCTAAAGATAATTATCATGTTGCAACTAAATATATGATTTCTGATTTAGTTCTAATATCTTATCTCTCAGTGTGGAGAAAATAGATGTTGATGCATTCACATGTGGGATATACTCACTAACTCTATGCTTCTCCTAGGTACTATCTACTATATTTATTAACCAATTATTCCTTGATATTATCAGTGTGGGAAATATTAATTTTTGTAGATCATGTCTTAGGGGAAGGACTTCTTCCAATGGGTTTTTCTACACATGTTGATAGACCATTCACTTTAAGTGAATATTGACATTGAATATTTTGGCCCTGTTTTGTGTTGTAAATCATAAAAATAAATGTTATGATGTCCATTAATACCATGATAAATGAAAAAGGGAATTCCTTTTATTTTTTCCAATTTGTGTGGTGCATGATATTAGTTTTAAGGAAGAGTAGTCATGCTTTTATCATATAATATATTTAGTATGTCATGTGTTTGATAAATAGTGTTATAAAATTGAAGTGTTTGTTTCTTTATAAAAGTAGATGTCCTAGTTGTAGGAGATACTTGATATGTTGATTCCTTCCCTCTATGATTTACTTTTACTATTTTATATCTACAACTCATTATTTTAAATTACTTAGAAACCTACGTAAGTGTTTTATTTCCTTTGTAAGAATGGTAAAAAACACCTTTGCCTTTTAACATATATGGTATTAATTATTTATTTTCATTCATGATCTCAAATTCATACTAGTGTACATCCAAATATATGTTATCAAATAAAGTGTAATATTTTTAAAAATCTCTCTCTTTTAATGATTGAATAATAAAAATGACAAATACTAATTTTGCCTCTAAATGTGAAGGTACATATTTCAAATAAGTGGATACATCATTGAACCTACTAGTATAATATATAAAAATCACATCATTTTATTGTTTTAGTTCTTATAAGTGTTCTAATGTTCTATAAGTATTGTGTAAAGTCAAACTCATAACACTTGTGGTATGTAATGATTTAGTTATATCATTTTTAACATCACCAAGTTTTTAATAACTATTATGTAAATCATAATTTCATATGAGTTCAATTGACACTTCAACCATAATATTCTACTTGAATTTTCATGATATGAAAGAAATTTCATTTCACTTTTTTGTTCACTATGCATGGAAATGTTATAGTAATCATGGCATGAATACGAATACTATTATTCATCACTAAGAATATTTTAATAATTATCATTCCAATCAACATTATCATAATTTTTTTCTTCACATTAATATGGATTATGTATAATACTTTGACTAGTCTTATCATTTTTATATTTCTATTCTACAAGGAGATAATAAGAAAGAATGCACATATTTGAATTGTTGAGAGTTTGAGAGATAGAAACATCTTCACTTTTTTCATTTTGTATGAATTCAAAATATTTTTAATTTATATTAAAGTGATAATTAGTTGGTAAAAATGGAATACATTAAAAATAAACATCATTTGATAAAATAAATATGCATTCATATTTTTTATACACACATCATGAGAAGGTTTTATGCAAGAATTTTTTACATTTTGAATAAGACGTGTCTTTTTATTTTCAATCATGTATAATTAATAAGATTGAATTTAATGAAATGTACTATCAAATTGTAAATAAAAACTAAGTTTTTGTGTAAACAATACATCATGAAATTATAAGTCAAACAATATGGAAGACATAGGATAACTAGTCTCCTCACACTCAATTTTGACATATGTAGAATAACCATCATAATTTATGTAATCACAAATAGTTATATTAAAAATAAATATATTTGTCCATTTTTTATCATAACTATAATAAAAATAGGATTTTTATCACATTTATTATTAGCTAATAAATCTTCATAAGAAGTGTATTTATCCTTAGGAAGGCTGAATATTGCATCTAATGGATGAGGTTCACATAGCTTTTCACCATTGGGGATTATTTTAATAATTTTAAATAAAAACCATCTGAAAGGGAAACACAAAATCTACGTAAAAAATTATAATAAACATCATGAATACTATAATCATATAAAAAATAAGATCTGAAAAATAAATACATTTATTTGAAACTTTAAAAAAAGAAACTCTAGGGAAAGCTAGGGTTTTGATGAAATGTTAGCTCACAGGATGGGTTCACCAAATGTTTTATCTAAAACATGATTCTACACAAATCACTTATGGAAAGAAACTATTTGAGTGAATGCATGTAATGATTAGATTTGTATAATATCATACAATGTTTGAAAAACTAAAATTTAATCATTTCAAATAAATATAGGAATAAATATACAACTATGGGATTTTAGAGTAAATAGAGAACATTCATTATTTTAATAATATTTTATAAACTATCACAATTATCATGGTTCATATCAAGCTCATTTAATAGCTATGTGTTGTATTAATTAAGGATTTTAATGCTTCTTTGAGCATGAATACTTGCATCACCATGAGGACACTTTCATTGACACTACTATTTAGGATTCAACATATCTATCATGTACACATTATTGAATAATGACTAAAATGTCCACCTATGTATTTATTGGTTTTATGTCACCTTTCAAATTATGTGTTCATATCATGTGCATAGGATCTCAATATAATAATATGACAGAACCCAATATCTTTTCTGTTGACCACATGTCACTAAATAAAAATGTGTTAGCACATGAGTAAAACTAACCCTATATACCATGTTATTGTTAAGTGTTACTTACATATCCATATACTTGAAGGAAGACATAACACTTGAATTTAATTCTCCCTCTTAATTATGTTTGTGTAATGTTCATTGTGAAATTATATGCTCTTTCTCCTATTGTGACCCTTGGTAAAATCAACACAACTGTGATTTTGAGCTTTTATAATACTTTAGACTACTATGTTATGAAATTTAGTGTAAATTAAAATTAAATCTACTTTTAACTACAATGTATACAATAATTTGTAAACTTACTTTCTCCAAAATAATATGTCCTAGGTTTGTATATATAATGATCCTTTTGAATTTGAATAAAATTCTTGTTGATGCAGAGAAGCTTATAATGGAAAAAATCATATAAAACTTTTATAATGGTCATAAAGGGATCATAATTAAAATAAATAAAAATATAATGTTGAGTACTTATATTATCCTTTAGACAGTAGTGTTTGTGTTACTATCCAAATTTTAATGCATGTGTCTAGGAACTTAGAATACAAAATAGATAACAAGAAAAGGGATCCCTATCACAAGGTGGCTAAAGTGCAACAAAATAATCATAAGTTATAAAAACACAATATATTTCCTTAACAATCCAT
This sequence comes from Torreya grandis, assembly GCA_037957365.1. Taxonomy (NCBI): domain Eukaryota; kingdom Viridiplantae; phylum Streptophyta; class Pinopsida; order Cupressales; family Taxaceae; genus Torreya; species Torreya grandis. Next base: position 1,511,080 of record JARHVA010003968.1, on the reverse strand, counting down.
GAATTCTAAGGATCCCATGACATGTGGTTGCACTAATAAGTACTCATATCTTCCTTCAAAAGGCCTATACATCCAAAAGTAAGGAAAAATATAATATACAACAAAGATTGTAAAACATATAAGTGTATACACAAACACACAAGGTGTGATGATGGAATACAAATAAGACTGTGTATGTTCAACATGTTTTATTTCATTTTTAAGAGTGTTTCATTGTGGTTTTATTGTTTAGAACCTATTTTGTATAATTAGGGTATAGAATTTCAACTATCAAAGGAGAAGTCTAATGTGTTTCACATAAATTTAATCAGCTATTGTCATCTTCTTTATTTAAACAAGTTCATACAATTAAACAACAAATTATTCTCTAATAAAAGTGAATTAATTTTTTTATCACTCAAATAATTATGCCTATTAGTTTTTTTCCACATCCTAATTCATACAAATCTTAATATTAGTGAAATCATCAAGTAAAAAAACAAATTTATCCATAACATTATCAAAATCATTTAGGGATAAGTGTTTATTTTCAATTATATTTTATATTTTCTAATATAAAATATAATAATGCCTATAAATAACAAAATAATAGTGTCACATGAAAAAAATCACTTTTTTTAATAACTAAGTTGTTAGATATTACTTTCTTCTTTCTATCATTTTCTATTTACTATGTTTTCTATAAAAAAAGTGATTTTGATCTAACTAATAGTGAAATCATTCTATGTTTTAGTGAAACCATTTATGTATCTATTATTTTATATGTTTAATTTTTTTATAATTATTTTTTCCCTAATTTTTAGCTCTTATATTTTTAATATATATATATATATATATATATATATATATATATATATATATATATATATATATATATATATATATATTTCAAACTAGTAATTTTTTTCGCAACACCATGAGCCAAATAAATAAAAATAAAGCAAAATATTACTTGCCAAAGCATTATAAATTAAGGTTTTGATTGTATTATTTCATTTATATATATTTTTTGTATTTATAGTGTATTTCATGTATTATATTATCTTTCATTGAATGTTTGTCTATTGAATTAAAAAAAAAAACTTATTTATTTGTGTATCCCAAGATTTAGATTAGAGAATACTCTTTCTTTATGCCACATATGTGATATTTGGAATTAGAAATGATATTAGTAAAATTTTTGTTTATTTCTATGGTATTTATCATCCTTTGAATACATCACCATGTTGTATGCCAAACATTGTGTGTCGATAGGGTATGTAAATTCTAAGGTGTCATTGTGTTTATGGCTAAGTAGTCAATTTTTTTAAGAGCATCATGATGTGAGATGGTTTCATGGAGTTTGTCATCATTGTAATGAAATGTATATTTAGGAATTTTTTAAGTAATCCTATAAAACTTACCTTAAGAATATTTCATAGTAATCAATAGTAGCTCAAAAAAAAAACATTCCTTAACATCACTCATCATGTGTCTATCAGACTTCATGTAATTAACAATGGGTTTCTCCTTGTTTAAAAGTATACATGAATAATTTAATGATTATCTTTTTTGTATGTTTGTTTTCTCACTTTTTTATGAACCAATGATAGATTCAATTAAGATATAAAAATAAAACTTATATTCCAATTTGAAACTTGTTTGTCATCCAAAATCCCAATCTTATTTTTCAACTAAAACTTGGATTTATAAATTATACAAATACGAAGTCAAAATCCAAATTTAAAACCAACCACACCAAATACAAAATTCAAAATCCAAAATTTTACTTAATCTAAATCATATGGCACTAAAATATTATCTCAATAGAGCCACATCAAATAAAACCTATATGTAAACTTGATGGATTCCTTCTATGCCTTATATATATAGGTTCCCATCTTCCTCCCAAATTTGATCCCAACAACTTAGCCCACATCATTAGTAAGGAATATAAAACTATACCATGTTAACATCAACCTACCACTAGCAACCTTACTATCCAAAATTACAAAGGTATCCTTTCCACAAGATAAAATATAAATTTGTATGTCTCCCTTATTAACATCTAAAAATAGAAGTTGGTTATATCTGAACAAGTTGCCAAGATTTATTTATGCTTAAACTAATCTAATTATTAAGTAAAAAATTAGAGGATCTAAAAACCTATATCATCCTTTCGACATAAATACTTGTGTCACCTAGCCAATCTAAAAACCTATTTAATCCCAAATTTAATATCTAAAATCCCATACTAGCCATGACCCTAAGTTGTATAAACCCCACTTTAACTTACCTAATACAAAATGCAAAAATTCATAATTAAACCATCTAAAATTCTATCCCTATTTGGAAAAACTATATTTTCACCTACCACCTTCTTTCTCAATGACCAATAAACTAAGAACTCAAAAAATACTTTCTTTTTTATCATCTAATTGTCAATCATCCCATAGCAATCTAGACCTTAAACCATACAATTCATACACCAGTATGGTCCATAAGCCCAAAATATCTAATTATGTCCCACCTTCACCACTTCAAGTAACATATTCTATCTAAGACTAGAGTGCATACACATCCTAAAATTAAAAACAAAAAATGAATATGCTAATATCCCTTTCTATAGAAATATAAAACTCCTATACATAAAAATGAAGGTAAAACCAATCCTTTAAAATAAAATAAAAATCCAAATTCCCAAACATCATTTGTCCACCCATACTTGTTGAGACCCTTGTTTAATTATCTATCTTAGACCAAAACCCCATTTTTGTCCAAGCTTTCGTTTTAACCAACCACTAATCTATGATGAACCAATCATATATAAACCTATATTTTGATAAACCATATTCAATAAACCACCCACTTAAAATGAACCCATCATATAAAAAACCATATCTAACATGACCATTGTTGACCATCCCTTCTTTGACAAATATGATGATCACATATTTCCTCCATTACATAATCTTCCATTACACATTGAAGCCTCTATTTCCTAGCACAACATGCATCAAATGACCAAGTTACTTTTAGACAATGCCAATTAATATGCCCTACATATGGATGATTCCACCATAAACAAAAAATTGATGTCAACATCATATAAGTTATGCACAATCTCATTTATCAAATCTAGCCTTCTTATAGATGATAATATTGAAGACTCCAATCACTCCTTGTTATGTAATGATAACTTAACAACATTTTTACAAAGTAATAAGTACCCTATTGTAAGAAAATCTATAAAAAAACTAATTAAAAAGGTAGAGGTATCCACATTTATGAAAAAAGAATCATCGAGCCTATTCACATACACAAAAATAAAGGCCTTCATGACAATGGATATAAACCATCACCAAACCAATGTCAAGACATCATTGATACTTTTGTAGCTTTTAAAGAAGCCTCAGCTAATATCAAAACATGAATTGTTTAGTCCCTAAGATGATGATGCTACCATAAATAGTTTCATCAAAACCCCAAATACTATCTCTCATATTAAAAATCACAACCATCAATTGGGAATACCAAAATCACATAACGTTAACAATTTTTTATAAAACCCAAGTTATTATAGGAATCAATGTAATTTAATCTACCATTTATCAGAAGGTGGAAAAATAAAACCTAAATAAAATGTCAATAAACTAGCATATTCGAGGGATCCTCCATCATAAAATGCAATATTCTAAATAATCAATATCAAACTTATAATCTAGACCAACAATTGGAAAAATAAAATCCAAATAAAAACTATTAAATATTCTAGTAAAACCCCCTTTAAGGTGCCATCAAACCCAAAACATAGAAAAATGGAAATAAGTATATTGGTGAAAAAAATTATGATCCACCAATAGATATGGAACTTAATATTTCTCTTACACTAACATAATTATTTGATGACCTTATACCAATTTTAAAAAACCCCATCAAAGTAGAAGACCATAAAATCATTGAACTTAAAAATAATCTAAATCTCATGGAATGTGATATTTTTCATCCCAATCCCCATTCACACTATATCACTTCCACCTACCATAATTATCACTTCACACAGCACCCAACCCCCATAATACTTCACACACATGGCACACATCCTTCATTCAACACACTTTATAATTCACCCTCCTTGGAAACACTCTCTATTTTAGGGGATATGATAGTATCCTAATAAATTTTAAATAAGTCAACTTATAAATCTATAAAATTACCAAATATGTATTTGGAGTGCATACTTGATAATCTAATTTTGTTATAAAAAAATTAAATTAAATAAAAATTAAGTAAAAATAAAAAAAGGAGATATAAATAAGTTCTCTTATAGGTGAAAACCATTTCTGTCATTCCTTTCACAAGTACTACGATGAAAACTAATCTCTTGGATCATATGTAATCCATTATCTACGCTTTCCCTACAATGGGTCTCAACCTCATTCCATATAATCCTAAAATATCCGTCCAATATTTTAATATCTAAATCTATCCAAGTATTATTGAAATCCATCCAATTCACACATGTCCATCCATAAAAATTCTATCCTTACCCATCCAAACCTATCTTTACCCATCCTAAATCTATTAACCATCTGTCATATCCCTAACCATCCAAAACTATTCTTATTAATATAAGCATATCCTTACCATCTTTATCCATCCAAGCCTTACCATCCTAAACATCTTGAACCTTCCTTATATTAATTGCATCTAATCCTTTCCATCATGACCATACATATCCATAGTTTTAATATTGATAAAAAAGTGGAAAAATCATACAAATGTTCAAGACAAATTCTTGGTATATCCTCAAAATGGTAACTTGATGATTAGACACTTTGTTCTTAGGAAATTATTTCCTTAGAGTTCTCATCATGAATATTTTCACTATTCTAGTACACTATCATTCCAATCGACTAGAACATGCTTTCCCTTTATTCATTGCCTCAAAATGCATAAAATCTAAAAACATTCAAACAAATTCATAAAATAATATAAAATATAAATAATTCAAATAAGTGAAAAAGCATCCACCCAAAACTCAAAACAATATCAAAATAAAAAAATTCTTAAAATCCATTTTATCTTGTCCATAAATACCATTAAAATCTTTAATCAATCAATCAAACCATGTATCCAATCCAAGCTTACATCTTATCAACTTCATATATCATTCTCAAATCCACCATATTCCATATTTATTTGATTTAAAATAAATAAAAACATGTATATTTTTTTATTATATATCATTCCCAATGAAAACCCCTTGCTTATATCATTTTTTGGTGTAAGATATACCTATCACCATGAATCAATAGTAAACTAGGGTTTTAACAAGATATAAGACATGCATTTTATTTTGTGTTTTTTTGTGTGATGCATTATTTATTTACTTTTATTTTTAAAAATTTAATTATTAATTATGTGTATTATAATAGTATCATTATAATTTTCCATATCATGATGCATTTTATCATGCACTTGTGTCTGTGTTAGTCTATATGTGTATTATAACATAGTCATCACTGTATTTCATATCATGATTCATCTTGTTGTACATGAAATTAAAGTAATTAGTCTCAAACCATTTGATACTCATATGAAATAAAAACATCTATCATCCAAATACACTTACATCATCAAATTTTTGTATAATCATTCATTCCCTACACATATTATCCATCAACATGAAATAAATCAAAGATTACTAACAAACTTTTGAATTATCCATGAATAAATAATTAAAATTACATTCTCATTATTGAATTGCAAAACATACATCCATTACATCATAAAATACACATATAATAACATATGAAATCCATGATATCCATAAATCATGACCAAATCTCCAATTCTTGTCATCGATCAACTACATGATTTATGATTGCATATATAAATAATCGCTCTAATCTAAATGATTTGGATATATCATTCCCATAAAAAATATTTTATATTTATAAGGATATATTTTTTCCAAATACATTCCTCTCTCATAAATTATTTCTTGGGTCACATAACATCTTAGTTATTTCTCAGGACATCATCCCCAATTTAATCCCCTCACATATATGGTTGCTTTGGGCAAATATAAATAAATAAAAAATATTAAACTATTATATAACATGTATTAATATCATTAATACATAAAATTAATCAAAAAATATATATCCATAATAATCATTCTCATTCATCGCATGAAACCCGAACCCCATTCCCTCACCCTTACCCTTTCATTTTCACCTGCATTAATCCATGCTAACTCTTTTTCTCATTTTTAGATCCCATCAATATATTTCATCCCCATAGGCCCTATTGATGGGTAATCATCCCTAATAAATTATATCCATCATCAATCATCATTCTTCATTAACCTTAATCATCTCTTGAATCATACTTAACCATCATGCCACTTGGGGCATCCTAGTTCACCCATATTTCTTCTTATATTATTCTTAATTATTGAAAAATTAATTAATTCTTATAATTATAATTCCCTTAAAAAAGGGTAAAATGTAAACATCCAATTTCACCAATTTAATATAATCACTAATTATAAAAGTTTGACATTATTAATTTTATAAATTATCTTTACTAACTGATTCATCATTGAAAATCCATATTTTTCCACATAACATGGCCTCTTTTTATTAATTAAATAATTAATATAGACTAATTAACACTAGACCTAAAATATCAAATACAAATAAAATAACCCAAACCACCTCTTCACTTACCCATTCAACCTCATTTAATTCTCCTAACCTCCTTATCTAACCATCATTATGACATTCAAACTTATAACAATCATATTTAAAACATTGTTGCATATTTAAACAAATTTTTTTAAGGCATTCAACTATAAAATTCCATTTAACTCATTAAATGCCCATCTAACAAACTTTACCACTTATTTCAACCAACTCATAAATCCTCAACAAATTTATTAAATGAAGTTGATATGTTGACTTTGTATCCAATATTCAAATGAATTTTTTTTATAATAATTATGGATAAAATTTGAATGTCCATATTCCCTCCAAAATGTCTATAAGTTTATGTCTATTCCTCCATTTTGTTGATATGAATTTTATCTTGCTATGAGCTATCAAATTTATCATCTTTTTAAAATAAAACTATCAATCATATTATCATTAGGCTATTGAAATTCCACTGCATAGGAGTTTCTATTTGAGAAACCAATATACAAGTTATTAATGACATATCAAAATTGAAAAATAAGATATATTCAATATTGGTAGGTTTTACGTATATTGTATATTGTATATTTTACATTTTATCTGAGGTTTATGTTGAGTTTAAAATATGAATTAATGCCCATTGTTAGTTTTTATCTTCCATTAAGAATTTCACCATTTATACTATGAAACACATTATAGTAGTTATCATCAAATAACATTACATAGTAAGTAAAATTTCATTATTTAAATATTATAAATATAAACAAAAGGGAGGTGTGTGATATGGATTGTGACACATGTAAACATATTAATCACACAAGCTTATCAAGATCAAAATGTAGTATCATGGAATTATATATAATCTCAAACATAACTCCAAGGGGATGTATAAACAATATATGAATATGTTTCTTAATAAAAATTCTAAGAACAAAAAAAAAATTGAAATAATTCACCAAAAATAAGGTTGGGTAGAAAAAATAAGGATAATGGTCCACACACAATAGATAAAAATCATTATCATATCTTGAAAAAGACAAAAAAATCAATGAAACATGGAAAAAGTGAAAACTAATCTATAATATTCATATATATGTCATTATCACAACATGGTAAATAAAAAATTAATGAGGTAATTTGTAATAAATGAGTTACTATCAAGTCATGCCTAATCAATGTATCTAGCTCAAAATGCTAAATATGTCACAAAAATATATAACTTGTGATAATTTAACCCATGGAAACAGATGATCTTGACATAGGTTTGGCCCATGGGTATACTAAGTGTCAAACTTATAGATGTCTATGTATCATTTGTATGTCATGAATAATACTCATATATATTTCAAAATTCATTTGTGTATGAAAATAATATGCCTTATACCCAACACATGTTAAATATCATATGCAAATAATTTAATCTATTAACTCATTTTATGCTCAAGTTTTTATTTTATAATTTTTAGAATATTTTATTTTTTTATATCTTATTAAATATTTGAAATTTGAAATTTTATTTTATTTTGTGTAAAGGTAATAAGTAGTTATCTCATAAATGAGATAGTCATGAAATGTGTTTGTATCATATGGTGCAAACATTTTCCTTAATGGAAAAAAAAGTGTATGTGTATTATAATTATAAAATAATTGATGTGTTATAATGTAAACACCATCATTAGTGTTCATAAAATCTATTGTATGATATGCAACTATAGAAAACCTAGGACTCTTTAGGTTCTATTACATAGTAGGAGAATGTTTAGATGTATGTTTTTATTGTGCAATTCACTAAACTACCCATCAGACTAAATTAGTAGATTATATAGAAAATAAATGTATATGGGAATCAAAAATAGATCATTAATGTAGTAAATAATATGAAACTAGATACCTAAGAGAATCAATGATTGTCCTCAACACTGAATGTATAGATAAATCCCAAGTTATTTTAATATATGCTTTTGAATAATGATCCTAAATAGGAGTAATAACCAAATACAATGATCTTGGGAGTAGCTAATAAGATAACATTGTATGAACACCTTACACATTGAATTAATTAAACTATAAATACCCTGATATAGTGTATATACATGACAAATCAATACATTATATAAGGTACTACATGCAACTTATAAATCTAATTGAATTATAACATGTCAGAGACCCCATTACTTGGTATAATTAATAATTAGGAATCTACTATGGTGGGATTTACCTAAATACATAGCACAATATGTCTAATGGTGTCTTGTGTATGTACATTAAACCATTTGACCACTTTTTTAGTATCTTGTATATAATTTTATGTGTATCCAAGAAAGTTGGAAATTGTGATAGTACAAACATTTATTATTGAACTATTATTAACTATAAAACTATGTATAAGGTGATGATTGATGTGAGATCATATAAATAATTTGTATAAGTATAATTCATCATCAACAATATCACTATCATCAAATTTAATATTTTTAAAAAAAATTAGATCACGATTATTCCAATAACCTAGTCTATTGGATGACTATATGTTTTTCAGAAAGGGATATGCATAATATGTATTCATACTTGATAAATATCCTTAGTTTTTGTTTCCTGATACTTTGGAAATAAGTCATTATTTTTTTTCAAAATAGAGTTACCATTTCATTATGGCTAGGATTTCTCTATGGATGCATTCAATTCGATAGTATTCTCATTGATAAGATCATGATTTATTTTAAATGATATGTTTATAGATAGCGCAACACATCAGTTATAAAAACATTATGCATTCTAATCAAATCCACTAGTTAAATGTTTTCTTGTATCAACCACTATTGGTGAAGTGAAAAAAAAGGTTCCATTCAAGTAAATTTTGAAGCAATTTTGTAGGAGGCTATGTTAAGCATGAAAAAAGTTTCTGTGTGGAGCATTTAAGAAAATATTTTTCTCAATTCATGATATTGTGTTAATTTTAAGATTATATTCATTCATGTTCTCACTTTATATTACATTATAATATGTCTTACTATGAAACATGTAATTTCAAATAGTAAAAGAATTGTACTTAAATACATTGATTGCAAGGAGTTTGACTTAATGATTTATAACTATATGGCATAACTCATAAAAAGATCTTATTTTTTAATGTAATAAAAAATCATGAAGTGTTTCAATAATATTTCATTTAAGATATGTTGTATCTCATTTCTTATTATATAATTTTTCATTTTAGCTAGTGTGGTCTTCTACCAAAGTACGTATTCATTGATTAGATTAGTAGACCCATCTATGAGTTTGTAAATTTACACATAAGATATTTTATAATACATGTTGGTATAAAAATGTGATATAAAGTGATAATATAGAGGTATAAAGGTACTAATTTACCAATATGGAAGGCCATAAAAATAAATCATATTCTTTGGCATTCCTTGTAATTAACTTAATTAATAAATAGTTTTTGATTGCATAATATGGGAATGATACATGGAAGGATTGAACATCATGCTTAGGATCACCTTTTTCATCAAATCCTATAATATTTGGAGATATTAACCATAAAAGTAGATAATATGCTTCTATCTTAAGAGGTAAGTGATTGTGGAGCAAAGTATGTGAATCTAATGAATGACTAAATTTATATGTACATGTTTAACCCTAAATTAGATATCTAGGTATATGACCTTGGTGGTATAATAGAGTTAAAATCTATAAATGATAATGCACAAAGATGATATTCAATTCTATAACAACCCAATTAAATTATAAACTCATATATAAGCATAAATAAATTTATTATGTTGAGTATAGGTCAAATATATAAAGTAAAACTAAGATATGCATAGAAAATACAAATAAGTGATATACTTAGTTGGTTATGATGCTAACATAGTTTTAGATTTGGAACATCCATAAATTATTCTAAAAGGATATTACGAAATAGTCATCAAATTTTGGATTTGATGCTTAAAGGGATCTAAACATTACCATTAGCTTAGTATAGTTACATCAATGTTATTGCATGGGTTCGATGCAAGTGTCATTTATGGATTACCTACTAGAAAAGGATGTAACCACCGAGATGCTTTTGGATTTGACATCACCTTCACTTTGGTGTATTCAAATCTAGTTCATAGTTTATTTCTCCCCATGCATTTACAAAACCCTAGTTCTTAATTTTCATAGTAACCTTGGGGAACCATGTGTTAGTGGGCACACAATGTTAAGATGAAGCTAAAGACCCCATTATCAGTGGGGGATAGTTGTATATCCAATAATCCATAAGAGGGAATACAAATCATGTAGTTCTCCCCTATGTTTTAGATTGTATGTGAATCATAAAATATGTGAAAGCAAGTATAATAGTAACCTATCTTGTAACTTGGAAAATCTAGCTCTTGGGTTGATATTTTAGTAACTAAGACTTGTAGATGTGTTTTACCTATGACTGGTATGTAAATAGTGATGTTTTATTCAATTGAGTGATCTTTGAATGATCATTCATAATAATACTTGGTATTGTTCCCATTTTACTAGGTAGGAATGAGTGAGGGTTGATCTTGTATTTATATCAATCCTTTTATAGAAATAACTATAAATAAAGTACTTATTCCAACCATTATAATACATTTTATTTGAAAATTGAATGAATTTACAATATTGAACACTTGCATTTGGTTAGGACACTAATGTTGATGCTAGTGTTTGTTGTGTACATTAGTGTCTAGGGATTAGAAAAGTAGGTACATGTTCAAAACTTTTAGGAGTGGAATATAAGTACCTTTTAAGCATTTTGGGAAAGGTAGAAGGACTAGGTCATTAACATAAGACTGGTCAGTCTAAGATATATGGGCCTAGGGGAATAACATAAAGCATATACAAGATGTAGGAAGTGGGAAAGGTCAAAAACCAAGAGGAACAACCAAAGTCTGATTTTGGCAAGTGTACAAGACAATGCTGCTATATAATCCATAAATATCATCTATAATACCTTTCTATAATTGAAACACATTATTTTGGAGGGTTGCAATCATATGATTAAGAGTTTGTGCAATAGTAGAGGTATTTGGTGTAATATGTACAGTGATCATAGGATAGGAATAAGTATTCCTATATATCAATATAGATTGAAATATGTATAAAGGCTTTTGGTTTTGCCATACATTGGGTGGATATCATATGTATAACTAGAACTATAGTAATAATATCAATATTAATTTTTTAATTAATATCATAGAAAAGGGTAAAATTTTTGTAAATATATGGTAACTTGGGATGGTTTATTTGTTCATATCATGTATAAAATTACATCAATAATTATTGAATTTTGGTCAATAAATTTAGTCACTTGTATTCCACCATCATTATGAAATGTATTTATGTGAGGATGAATTTGGATAGCATCCCTTTGAGTATTATGGTCCCAAATGTCATAATAATTTCATCAAGTTGGTGTTTATTAAAGAGGCTATAACAACATTATTTTATTAAAATCATTACTTGAGTTCAAAAATAATAATAGCATTAATTTATTAAAGCACTATATAGTTTATAATATGAATGAAAATAAAAAAATCATGGTTGAATTTAAAACCTTGAGGAAGAGATCTAAAAAATATCGATAAAATAATGAAACCCTAAGTTAATGCTAGGCTTTTCTATTGCTTAAGTAATATACAGGTTGAACAATATGGTTACCTTATTTATCAGAGTAGTGTGAATCACAATAGTCTAAAATTGTAGAATTAATTTAGATTTTAATATATTATAATCAAGCATAAATATGAATTTAACTAACTTAGGATTATCTAATAATGTAATTTATGATATTTATAAAGTACTAATTATATCAAGATACTTATACTTATTATTTTACTAGTTGACTATGATTGTGTTTTGACAATGGAAACAAACATGAATTAGGAACGTGATTTATCTAGATTTGTAACTAAATATGAATGTACATAGGATAAATAATATTATGAATGGACAAAAACACAAATGGTAGTGGTTAATGCTAACATTACTATCATTGTAATTTTTTGTCTATTTATGATTGAACAATATAGTGCACTTCTTAATATGTCTTTATATGTGTTATATTTTACCATTAACTACATTAAAAGGTCTATAAATCAAATTTATTCTCATTTAAACCCTATGTCTTATTGTGAAGGATGATAACCTATTAAAAGTGATGAATTATGATTACAATCAACACACCCTGATCATCCCCACTAATGATTAAAAATTACATATGAATCCAATACTCTGAAGATGGAATTAAAGCCACACATAGTTATTACACTTAATATGAAATTTAAATTAATTTAAATATATTAAATTTTAAAGAACAAGGTTTAGGAGTACACTTATGTGTCAATGTAATAACCTTGCCTATTAGCCAGTTGATTTGAAAATAAATGTATCATTGTAGGGATTGAAACTTAGATTAAAAAAAGTATAGATAATCTTGAAAGTGTATATATCCAATGAGGTAGAGAGAGAGAGAGATATTTTGGAATTATCATGCCCCAAAACATGGAGAAAAAATGAGTTGCTACCTATTAGTTGAGATTAGCTCAACTATGCAACCCAATGATACTTATAACATGGTGAGTGTGATTGAACCAAATAACCCACACACTCAAATGGTGAGTTTCAATGATATTATGAATTCCAACATGAAAAATTATAAATATTGAGTGATTTGATGACCTTAAACATATCAAAAGGTGAACTAACTACTATGGCAGATTGGCTCAATATAGTTTAGAAAATCCAACTTATGGGTGGTGATAGTTGCTGAGAAAGTTTTGCATTATGAAAATGATTTGGATTTTTAAATATTAGGTTAATATTTCATATCATATTCACCTCATACATGTCTCATGTTGAAATTATGTATAACAATGGCACCAATATATAGAATTCTACCACAACTATGAATTTGAATCATATAACTATGCAATTTGACCAATTTTCATAACTGTGTAAGTGTGGAGAACATTATTAAAAATTAATCCCCCAACTATAAATGGAGAAAAATGAAAACTAATATAAGTATAAATGTGGAGAACATATCTCCAAATCATGCCCCTAATGTAATTTAGAGATGTTGAATACTAAATAGGTGTGGAGAACATGCTTCCAAAGCATGCCCCCATTGAATCTAGGTATTATGAATATGTGGAATCCATTCCCATATGATATTTCCACACTAAATCTTAAAAATAATATAAGTACCACATACTAAATGACTGTGGATAACATGCTTCCAAAGCATACCCCCACTAAATTTGGAAATTGTGCCAAGTGTGGAGAACATGCCAATATGACATGAACCAACTAATTTTCCCCATTTAATATGAATGAAATATATTAAATAGTATCTAAATCAACTAAAAATTATCATATAACTATATAATTTATGAATTTAACCATGTAACATATATAAGGAATATGTCAAGGTAGATATAGAATTGAACCACTTAGAACCAATGTGATCACATGAATACCTAAGATGCATGATAAGGATCATGAAAACATTTAAATAGTAAAAATACAAGATACAAATAAAATAATAACACACTTGAGAGTACTAAAAAAAATATGAAAGACAATGGTCCGAGGACATTGCAAATGAGTGGCATGTTCAAATGTAGCATAATCAAAGGGACATGACTGAGTCAAATATCCATAAAATCAAAGATGGCATATTAAAATGTCCATACATTAAACAATGGCATATTTAAATGTCAATGAAATCATACATAGGTGTAGACACCCGAAAACTACATGCCATAGTTCTGAATGTTGAAACACCCTTAGGACCCCTTAGGACCAATTTAACCCTTTCACCCCTAAACGAGCCTAACCATGGTCAGTCTTACCAACTAGCTTAACTTACCCTTTTACCCACTTTTGTCCTTTTACCTTGAACATCGATGGTAAGGTTTCACAACCTGAGCCACTAACATGCAACCCACTCTATCTTGCTTCTCTAAAAATAGCTCATCTAAATCTAAATAGGAACCATTAAATACACAAGTTATAATTAAAAGGCACAATTAACATCTTCATTAAAATATCCTTCCTTACATACAAAAAGGGAGGAGGAGGAGGAGGAGGTGAAAAAAGAGAGATCCAAAACTTCAAGGAAGAATAGGGTCATAAATCATCAAGAGCAGATCATATATATTGATCATCAATTTATTATGTAGGTACTTCCAGTAAGGCTTCTCAACAAACCAGCATCAACCATCAACATTCAACCATCAACCACAAGCTAAGCATTGCTCTTATTTAAGTTTTAATTATTTAGTTTCAACCTCAAACTTTCACCCATCTACCCACAACCTCTTTTGACCATCTAAACACTTGACCCTTAAACTAGACTTCTTAATTTTGACCCTTTTCCTTGCAACCAATCTCTGACCTAAACCTAACTACCAAAACCAATGTGACCTCCTTAACCAAACCTTTTATCAAACTACCTAGTCTTAAAGTAACCATCGATGGTCATCCTAACCACTGATGGTCTCCTTAACCATCGATAGTCACCCTGATCACCAATGGTCAGTGTGTAAATTTATTTACATAAAAACCAAAAACACTAACTTGACCATGACCCAATCTTTATTTTTATAGTTTAGCATTCACCTAAGAGTTATCTTGGTAATCTAAGCATTTATTTGAATATTATTTATTCCACCTAGATTAAGTGCTTTCATGAAACCTTATTTTATCAACATTAACTTTTTTTAAAGGTGGATTGACAACCTCTAAGGGAGTCATATACTTCTTAGATCTATCTTGATAGGAAATCCACCTTCTTGTCTAACTAACATAACCTTATTTTAGTTTCTTTCTTATGTAGGTCATCCTCCCAAGCCAAATAGGAGCTCTCACAACCATTTGGATCACATAATGCAAACCAAATTTAGGTTCTACCAAACTTACCCTTTTTTTAGTTTCTTCTTCTTCCCCTTTTAAAATATAAGCTAAAATTCACTTAAACATTTTGGCATATCTGATGGGACCCCCATTATTTCTTCCATTTTTACAGTTTGCATTTATATGCTCTCTTTGTTCTATGCTCATAAGCTAAATTGAAATTTCTTTTCAGGTTTAAAATAAATTGCATCCATCACTTGCTTTCATGTTTAGCTCATAGTAGCTTAATTAAGGAAGTAATTAATTATAACATCACTCTTATCACACCCAAACCAAACCACTCATGAATAAAACATAATAACAACATGACATAAGGCTTGATTAGGATTTCATCACCTAGCAGTCACCTTACCCTTTCACGACTATCCTACCTGGATTTCACCACCAAGGGGAGAACCAACTTATCTCTCTAGTCAAGTATAAACTTTGAAAATTAGTATATATTGGCTAAGCACCTAACACCCTTATCACTATAGTGTGTAAAGTGAAGGGGTAGGCCCCAATACCAAGTCATGTATTGATTCTAATATAGATTCCTTTTGAGTGTCTAAACACTACCTAAAACTTAACCATAGATTTATTATCTTCTACCTATTCTACCAAACCAAATTTGAGTCAAAAATTAAAGCTTAAAGCATAAGCCATAAGTGAGACTAAAGCTAACTTTAGGATTTGATGTACTTTAGAGTGTTTTCTATCTTTCTTGACTTTTTCTTGTCTTCTCTCTATTTGAGTTGTGAGAAAATTAAACTCTTTTTGGCTACCTTCTACCATTTGGATTTTATATACCTTATCTTCACTATCTTGATTGATGTGGATCTACTTATCATTTTAGCTTGAGATGCTAACTTTGTTAGATTTCTAGACAACCCTCTTGCCTTAACATCTTATCTTGCATCATGAGCCACTTGTGCTCCTAACCTCACCTAAAATCAATCAACTCTCAACTATAACCAACCAATAATCAATCAACAACCACCTAACCCCACATATAACCAATCAAAAACTTATCAACAACCAAATGATCATCACCTTAACTAACTGATAACCTACAACTAACTAGTAACCTATCAACAACATGACTAACCAACAACCTATCGACAACCAATAACCTATCAACAAACATTTAACTATTTTCAAAATAAACATAACCAAGTTTTGGGTTACCTATCCTAACCATCATATTAAATACCTCAACCTCATCAAACTTTTGACTACCTAAACCCACGTTATGGAAACCTTATTTATCTCAAAACCAAGATTTGGTTTACCCTTTTGGTTACTCAACCTATAACCATCAACCTAACCTATCCGTCAACAACTATCAACTTAACCTATTAACCAACAACCATTAGTCTAACCTATAGACCACTTTTTATCAACCTTACCTACCTTACCTAACCTATCAACCTTATCAAACCAACTAACCATATCTACCTTGCCAAACCAACCTACCATACCAAACATACCCAACCAATCAAACCAAACCAACTTATCATGTCAACTAAGCCAATCAAAGTAAACCAACCTATCTTATCAAAAAACTTTACCCAACCAACCAACTTTATCGAACTAACCAACTAGCCCACCACATCAAGAGCAATTGGTTCAACCCCTTCCTAGGTAGTATACCCCACTGGGGGAATCATATACCTCAATCCTCGATAAAATTTTGGAGGCTTATTTTATATGAATTCTTTTAGTCAATCCTATCAATACTTCTCCAACACTAATTTGGTTTGTAGAGAATGAATTTTATGTGTATCATCACACACATGGACATGACATAGATATAAGTTTAACTTTTAAGATGATCATCTAAAACCTTATTGATCATAAAGAGGTCCCTAAGGATAGACTCAATGTTCCTCCTAACCTAGCCTTGAATCTCTTAATATAATCAATCATTGAACCTCTTCCTTTACTCATTTTTAAGTAAAACTATGACCAAATCCCTCAACACAATGAGGTCCATCAATCATATTTGGCCCTTAGGAAACCTAAAAGTAAGGAAACTATATTCGCACCAACCTTAACCAATCCACTTATTGACCAAATGGAATGTTTACAATTTTACTTTAAAAAAACAATTAAGGAAACCAACCAACCTACTCCACTTCACTTTAGTGGATCAACCACCTGAACAACCTTCTCCACTTTACCTTTTAATGGACCAACATCAATTGATCAATCTAATTCACTTCAACTTTTAGTGGATCAACATCAACCGATGTAATATATTCCACTTCATATTTTAATGGATCAACCTCAATCCAACCAACCTAAGCCACTTCACCTTTTAGTGGATCAACCTCCAACCAATCAGATCTCACCTATAGTAAACCTAACCTCAACTACAACCAAGGCTACCCAATTATTTTGTAGCCTGCTCACCTTTTTCTACCTTATGGCATTATTTTTAGTTTAATTACCTCTATAATAGGGTCAAATCTTTGCCATCCTACCTTACCCAACAAACCAATCAACCAACTAAACCAAGCAAAGGAACCAAATAAACCATTTAATTTACCTATTTCAACCAAGAAAACAAACTAAATCAACCATTTAACTTACCTATTTCAACTAAGCAAACCAACCTTTGAACCAAATCAATCAACCATAACTAACTTATTAATCAAATCGAACCAAGATCAACCTGACATTCCACCTAAACCGTCACCTTTAACTTGACCTTTTCACCCACTAATAACTAACAACCCTTGGGGCATATATGAATTCATTTTCCTCCCTCTTAATCCCTCTTTTCTACCCAACACCTTTACCTTGGGATCTTTTTCCCACCTCAACTTTTTATGGGAAGAGAAACTATGGGAACTCTCCCTCCAAAATTCTATAACCACCTAACCTAACCTTAAAAAGTGACATTAACCCAACATTTACCTTTCAAATTATGGATATCACCTTTCTCCAATAACCAAACCCACCTTGGAAATCAACCTTTCTCCACCAGCCTTGACCCCTGACCTAACCTAACCATGGAGATCACCTTTATCCACAACCCTTACCAAACCAATTGAACCCACCTTGGAGATCACCCTTTCTCCACCAACATTGACCCTTGACCTAACCTAAACATGGATTTCACCTTTCTCTACAACCCTTACCCAACCAACCATTGGCCCTTTGGAGATTACCTTTCTTCACAAACTAAATCACGGAGATCACACTTTCTCCACCAACCAAACTAACCTATCAAATATCACCTTTCTCCAACCAACAAACCTATTTGGAGTGGTTTTATCTCTCTCAACCAACAAAACCAACCATCACCTAATCAACCTTTCCTTTGACCATTGTCCATCTAGCATTCTCTTTTCCATGACTAATTAAGCATCAAAAAGTAGTTGGTGGATATCTTCACCCCTGATTGGCCTAAACCATTTTCAAGAGTATGGATCTAGGGCATTATTCAAACCTAAGCCCCTAAATGCTTTATAATCATGTCGTGTTCTTTGGTTAAACCAAGTTATTGGTCATTTTGTGTCCAACTTAAGCTCATCCCTTGATATCAACCACCTTCATATCCTTATTTTGAGGATAATTGACTAAAATTAGATCAATGCTTATCCATCATAACCTTATCCTAATCATAAACATGGATACCATGACTCTACCCATGTCATGTTTCTCATGGTACTCTCCAACCTTCATAGGGTGGATTCCCATGGTCATTGTCACTTGAACCTTTTTTACCCATCATCAACCTTCTTATTTTATGTTTTTTCCTCCATGAAGCAAAGCCTTATGCCTATATATAATAATCCATGTCTAAAATAGATTAAATATTAATTTGGGATATCAAATATCATTTGGGACAAATCTCTAGCATGCAAACTTCTCCCTTGAAGGACAGCTACCCAAACCATCAAAATTACTTAATAGATTGCTCCCTTGAAAAATAACTATCAAATATGAATAACTCTATAAGCTTAGACTACTCCACTAAAATATGGATAAGTCAAATTTGTCAAGCAAGTAATTACCTAGAAGCTTCCTACATCAATCAAATTCCCTAAACCATCAAATCAAAGCAATCAAAAGACCCCATTATAAAAAAAATAAAAAATAAAAAGAGATAATCAATCCCCAGAAAGCTATAATCGACTTTCACAATAACATTAGTAGACTTCTTAAATCAATCAATCTACACCCAACATAAAATCATGGACTTATCTTTCATGGTTCCTAAGTTACCTATAGTAGGGGCAAGTCATCCCCATAATAAGGTCACACTACCACCCATTCACCTATCTCCTTTTTTTACCCCTATCAACCCAAGTGACATTTGAGCTTACTTGACACTTCATGATCAAGTTACCTTATTTTAATAAACCAACTAACAAAAACATAATCATGAAGGGTTTATGTTTATATGCCCACCCATCTTTGCATTATGGTCTTTGCCAATTAGAGTGTTTAGCCTTCTCCTTTTACCTTTCATGACACTTGTCAAGATGTATGTCATCCATTTTAAGGTATTTTAACCTTCAACTACCAATTTTTTCACCCTTTCACTAGGAAATGGGGCACCTTTTTGTTGAACCAAGTGGTACACCAAATTGGGCAACCTATTTGAACACCACACAACAACTAAGAGATCACCTTTTCTCTATAACCCTAACCTATTAGAGATCAACTTTATCCTTAAACCTTTAAACTTTGGAGATCACCTTTCTCCATAATCCTAACCATTGGAGACTACCTTTCTCCACCGACATTGACCTTTTGAACTAGCTAACCATTAGAGATCACCTTTCTCTAACCAACCACCTATTAGGGAGTAGCTTATTCTCCTCTGACCTTTAAACTAGGAGATTACCTTTCTCCACCAACCTTGGCCTTTTGAACCAACCCATTAGGGACTATAGATTATTCTACCTTAACCATTTAACCTTTGGAGATTACCTTTCTCTGCCAACCAAACCTTTTTGATTAACAAACCTAACCATTAGAGATTACCCTGTCCATCAACCATTGACCCATCAGAGATCACCTTTTCCAACCTCACTTGGGCTTCACCATTTTGACCCAACCTTTCATATATTTTTATGATGACCTTTCCTTACTCTATTTGAATGCACTAACTACATTTCCATGTTGGCCAATTTTTGAACATGTACCACCTTACATATACAAAACAAATTGGTGTCTTCTTGGGAGTAATTCCTATCTTAGATACCCATGATTATACCTAACCTATTTATGTTTTCCCTGAGAGCACTTCCTACCTTGGATACCCATTGAAACACTAACCTTGTCTAGGAGACTAATAGGTGTACCTAGCTACCATGCCTAAATGTGATCATGCAGTACACTGGTCACTTATCCCTTAGCATTAACCTTAATTTTTACTAATCATGGTAATGTTGTCTATGTATAATCTTGAATATCACACTTAGTTATATTTTATGCACTTGTTTAGGCTTTAATGCCCAACCTTTCACCAACCTATATTTCCCAACCTTTTATCATCAACTACGCACATATCAAATCTGCACTTGATTCTATTTTACCTCATCAATTCCCAATTTGAGGGGGAATGCCTCCTCTCATACTCAAGGAAACATTAACCTTAAACCAACCTTCACCCTCATCGACACTTGTAATCCTTTTTTTTACATCTTATTAATTCAAAACTACATAATAAAAATGGGGAAAATGTATACACCAAAAATATACACACCATAGTTCTTAATGTCAAAATACACTTGGACCCCCTTGGGACCAATTTAACACTTTCACCCCTAAATGAGCCTAACCATGGTCAGTCTTACCAACTGGATTAAAGTACCCTTCTCCCCACTCTTTTCCTTGGCCCTCAACTATTGATGGTTAGGATGACCACCAATGATCACCCTAACCATTGATAGTCGGTTTTTACTATTTGAGACACTAACATGCAACCCACTCCATCTTGATTTTCTAAAAATAACCTGTCTAAATATATATGTGAACCATTTCATTCATGATTTATAATTAAAATTCCCAATTAATGTCTTATTATAACTCTCCTTCCTTACCTATAAAAAGGGAAGAGGAGGAAGTGAAAAAAGAGAGATCTAGAACTTCAAGTAAGAATAGAGGCACAAATCATCAGGAATAGATCATCAATGGTGATCATCAATTTTTTATATAGGTAATTCTAGCAAAGATTCTCAACTAACCAACATCAAACATCAGCCACAAACTAAGTTTGTTCTTTTTTAAGTTTTAATTATTTAGTTTCAACCTCAACCTTACACCTATCCACCCACAACCTCTTTTGACCATTTGAATACTTGAACCTTGAACTAGACCTCTTAAATTTGACCCTCTCCCTCACAACCAATATCTAACCTAAACCTAACTACTAACACCAACATGACCTCCTTGACCAAATATTTTAACAAACTTCCTAGTCTGATAGTAATTGATGATGGTCATCTTGACTACTGATAATCTCCTTAACAGTCGATAGTCACCCTAACTACTAATGGTCACTATGTAAATTTATTTACACAAAAACTAGAAAGCACCTACCACATACCAACCTCAACCAAAACCTTGTTTTCTTGGCCCCTGTCATAATATAGACCAAAAACACCAACTTGACCATGACCCAAACATTCTTTTGATAGTTTAGCATTCACCTAAATGTTATCTTGTTAATCTGAGCATTTTTTTGAATATTATTTATTCCACCTAGATTAAGTAATTTCATGCAACCTTCTTTTATCAACATTAACTTGTTTTAAAGGTGGATTGAGAACCTCCAAAGGAATTGTGTACTTCTTAGATCTAGCTTGATAGTAAATCCACCTTCCTATCTAACTAACACAACATTTCTTTAGTTTCTTTCTTATGTATGTCATCCTCCCAAGCCAAAGAATAGATCTCACAATCATTTGGATGATGGAGCATAAACCAAATCTAGGTTCTACCAACCTTACCCTTTTTTCAATTTCTTCTTATTTTTTTGAAATATGAGCTAAAATTCACTAAAACATTTTGGCACGCCTAGTGGGACCCCCACCATTTCTTCCATTTTCATAGTTTGCATTTATATGATCTCTCCTTATTCTATTCTCATAAATAAAAATTTGAGTATAACAATAGGCACCAGGGCTATAAGTAAAGGAGCATATTTAGATGCTCGAGTAAGGAATATAATACCAAGGCAAGAGACTCAAAGAAGTGCATATAGTAAAGCATAAGAAACCAACATAAACATTTCATAGTATCTCATAGATCAAATATGTTATGAAAAAATGTCAAGTTTATAGCATATGAAGTACCATATGTAAGATATAATCATCAATAAAGGCATGTGTAAGTACATATGTAAGATCAAACAAGATAATATAGAGTGGTAATTAAATCATATAACTTGTGTGTATCAATATCAAATAAATAATATGCCCCTAATATTTTCATGACATGAGTAGAGGGAAGGCCCAACATATAAAAAAAATTGAATAAATGATGTATTTTTTTTGTTTGTATCACAATCAAATATAAGTGTGACACATGTGTGTATGTAGGATTAATTAAGTATGTCATCCATAAACATAGAAGTAACACATATATGCCAAGGATCCATTATAAAATGTAGGTTCCAAAAGTTTTTTTAGATTTTTGAATTTTTTTTCATTTTCATGGTATTTTTGGAATATTTGAAGAGTTTAATCAAGGAAGTCCTCATCATAAATAGGTTTAGGACCACCTAAAAAAATTTATCAAGATTTGTTTATACCACTAGACTAACACCACTTTAATGTTCTTATTTAATGTATTACCTAAAACAAATTGTAGAGGCAAATAATCATGGAAATAATTTCATATGTGAATTTTTGTATCCATATTAAGAAAACTAACACACATGTTTGTAGTATCTAGCTTACAATTTCACCTAGTTAGCCAATTTTTTCCAAAATTTATCTTCAAATATGGTTTCTGGTCTGATATCCATATGGTCAAAGTTTCCACACATGGGCCATAAGTGAAAGATAACCAGATGTATCCTTGATATTCTAATATTAATGGAAAGTATGTTAGTTCATATGTATAATGTCCCAATTTTTAAATAAAAGTGGAAAAAAAATTGTATCCCACTCATTATAAAAATAGATAGGGTGTAAATATACCCCATGAATACTAGAAGTAATGGTTAAATCCTCATGCTATGGTCACTTTGAGAGATAGTTCTTTTATGAAAGATAAGATGGATTTTTTTTTATCATGCTAAGGACAATGTGTGTGTCCTTCATTCTTATATTTTTAAAAAAATTTCTTCATTATCTCATATTTAATGGTATGATAGTCACTAATCCAATGATATTTATATTCTACTATGTGATCTATGTCTAGTTTAAGGTAAATAAATCATTCTATACACATGTAACATAGATAACAAGGTATCTGGGATAATGAAGCCCTTTGAGAAGACTCCACATTATTCACATGATGAATTTACATTTTAAACTTTTAAGGATGACTCAATATTTTCATCCAATATGGGTGTATGGAGTAACAAGTATTTACATGCTCACATTCTACTTTCATTTTCCCTTTATCTGGATTCAATTAAATACTTTATGCTAGTGGGTTTATCTTATATGTGCCACAATCCATAGGTTCAAATAAGTTATGTGGTAGGTGATCAAGTAGACTAAATTATATGTTTCACATTTTCTCATATGTCATATCATAGGTTAAATCATCATCACTATTATAATAATATGAAACATGGCCATAATATTGCTTAGTATTGACTAATAAATGAAGTAGAAATGTTGGGGATTATTGTAGTTTTTAAAATCTCTTTTGGTAATGGTTAATTCTCCTTAATAAAATCTCTGTGAAACTTAGAGTTTAGTGCCTTATTAACATCTATAAATAAAGGAGTCATTATACTTAACTCACATATTTATTACATATGGATATGCTTAAGAGAGATGGATTATTTATGTGGTACCACTATAAAGAATCTTTCATTTTTTGAATGTATCATTTAAAATAAAATTAAAACATTCATAAAAAATAGGCATGGATAATAAGGTGCCTTCATGTTTGAATTTTACACTTTGATGAAGTGTAGATGGGAAAAAATCCATTAAATTTATCCAAGTTATAACCAAAGTAAATTATAATGTAAGGATTGAGACATGACTTGAAAGGTAATTGAAATTAGTTTTGGTCATAAGCTCACATTTAATGTAATTTCACCAACTATAGGGATAGTGAATTTTTAAACCCTTTTATGAGCATAATTATGTTTTAAATAAGGTTTGTGTTAATGCCCACGGTGGTTAGGAATTATATGATACAAATCTTTAGACCCAATACATTATCAGTGAGCACTATTTTGATACTTATGTTGCATTGTCACTTGTATGAAATAAGGCAAATTCTACTCAATAATATATTTAGATGGTAGATATGTTGGATTAAATGTGATGAAATTTTTATTCTTCCTAATATATTTCATAATATCAACAAAATAAGTAGGCTCAATATCACTTAGAGCTTTTTTCTCATGCAATGCCTCATATATGATATATTTATAGACATTAGATTTCTTTAAAAGCTAAAGGATTTAAATGTTTGTACATATATTTCTCAATTGGTTGATAATGTCACATCCCTTAGATTTTATTAAAATATTAGGTTTCGGAGTCACTATTGTATATTAACAAATGGAGGAATAGGTTGAGAAAGCTTACCTTTTTTACTAGTAACAACATGGACCACTGAATCAAATATAAATCATGGACAAATAATGGGTGTGGGATGGTATGTATAATTTGATTAAGATTTAGATAGAATGAATTGTTGAGATAATGAAAATTGGAATACATACACTAGATATGTGGCATTGCAAAAGGAGTTGTGAAAAGATATCAAGTGTTGTTTGTGCTTTAAAACCCTCTTATTTCAAACATTAGAATAAGATAGAGCATGCATAGGTATAGGTTTTCAATCCATTATGGATCAGATAGTTTAAACTATAAAACTAATTTATAAAACAAAAACAACTATAAGGAATTAGACCATGAATTAATTTTCATAGATGTCCATGGAAAACATGATCGCAACATTATAATAATTAGCGATCAACAACATAAATTTTAGAAAAACCTTAATTAACATAGGATTTTATGTAAATTGGGGGTATCCTATCTTAGTGGTATAATAGGGTGAAGAATATAGGAGTTATAACTCACAAGGGTGATAATTAGATCTATACTAGGCCAATTAAATTGTAAATTCATATTTAAGCATACACTAAATTTATTATGGTGAGTATAGGATAAATATAAAAACTACATAAAAGTTATGTATGGAATAGACAAAAAAATTAATATATGTAGCCATTTTTAATGCTAACACATTTTTGGATCTAAAATATGCATAAATTAATCTATAAGGAGATTTTAGAACATCTATCAGGTTCTAGATTTGATACCTCTAGATCTATGTACACTAATACCATCTTAGGATAGTTATGTCAATGTTACTACTTAGGTTCAATGTAAGTTTCCTTTATGAAATACCTTCTATAAAATATGCAACCAATTAAATGATTTTGGGTTTGAATTCACCTTCACTTTGGTGCATTAAAATTAGGGTCATGAACTATTAATCCTCATGAATTTACAAAACCCTAGTTCTTTATATTAATAATGACTTTGGAGAAAATTGGGTTAGTGGGCACATGGTGTCTATTTGACCCCAAATACCTTACTATCATTGGGCACTTCCTACATATAAAATACTCTAGAAGAGGGCCTTAGACTTATGTAGTTGTCCCTTATGTATTGGTTTGTGTGTGAATCATATAATATGTAAAAAGTAAGTACAACAGTGACCTATCTTGTAACTTGGATAATCAAGCTCTTGGGATTCTCCTTTATTACTTAAAATTTATAGATATTTTGTACCTATGAAAATTATGGAAATAGGGAAGATTTATTTTATTTAATTATCTTTAAATGTTATTTGGTAATAATTCTTGGTATTATTCCCATGTTTCTAGGTATGAATAGATGAGGGTTGATCTTATATTTATGTTAGTCCTTTTGGATAAATAAATCAAATTAAATAAATTATTCCAACCATTATGATACATTTAATTTTTAGATTCTTTGACTTTACGGTTCTTAAAACTTGAGTCAGGTTAGGACACTAATGTTGACGCTAGTGTTTATCCCAGATGTTAGTGTTTAGGGAGTAGAAAAGTAGGTACAGGTTCATCACATTGAGAAGTGGAAGATAAGTAAATTTTAAGAATTATATGAAATATATAAGTCCTAGGTCATTAACATAAGACTATTCAAACTAAAATATATAGTCTAAGGGGCATAAGATAGAATAAACACAATACATGCAAAAATGGTAAAGGTCCAAAACTAATATGAACAACCATGGTTTTAGTTTTCCATGTATACAAGACCAAGGTTATATATAATCCATAAACATTATCTACATTAACTTTATATAATTTAAAGATATTATATTTTAATGTTTCAGTCATTTGTTTAAAGGCATGTGTAACAGGAGAGGTATATTATGTAATATTCATAGTGATCATAGGATTAGAATAGGTATCCTATATAGAAAAATGAATTGAAATATGTAGAAAGGATTTATGCTCCCCCGAAAATTGGGTGGATATCTTATGTATAACTATAAATATAAGAATACTATAAATAGTAATTTTTTAATTAATATTATAGAAAGGTTAAGATTGTTCCACATATGTGGTAGCCTAGGATAGTTTTTCCTATTTATATAATCTAAAAAATTGCATCAAACATGTTTTTTAATTTTGGTCAATGAATTTATTCAATTTTATTCCATCCTCATTATAAAATTTATTTGTGTGAAGATTAATTTGGATAGCTTCCCCTTGAGTATTTGTGGTCTCAAATGTCATAATAATTCCAGCAAGGTGGTTTTTATTAATGAGGATAAGGATAGTTTGTTATTATTTTTATATGAATATTTAATCCATGAGATCATGTAATTAATTTTAATAATACACATGAAATTAACACAACATTATATTATTAAAATAATGACTTGAGTCAAGTAATAACAATAATGTTAATTTATTAAATCCATATATAGTTTATAATGTGAGGGAAAATCAAGAAATCAAGGTTGAGTTTAAAACCCTTAGGAAGAGATATAAAAAATATAGCTAAAATTATGAAACATTATTTTAAGGCTAGGGTGTTTTATTGTTCAAGTAATATATGGATTAAAGAATATGGTTATCATATTTCATATATTAGTGTCAATCACAATTGGTTAAAATTGTAGAATTAGTTTAGATAGTAATATATCATGATTATAAATATGAATTTAACCAACTTAGGATTTTCTAATAATTTAATTTACTATATCTAGAATGTACTTATTATATTTAGATACTTATATTTATTGTTTTACTAGTTGACTATGATTGTGATTTGACAATGGGAATAAACATGAAGTAGGCATGAGATTTTCCTACATGTGTAACTGAATATGAATGTGCATAAGATAAATACGACTATGATTGGATAAAATCACCAATGGTAGTATTTGATTCTAACATCACTATCATTGGAATATTTTTTATATCATTATTGAATAGTATGGTGAACTTCTTAATGTGTCTTTGTATGTGTTATATTTGACCCTTAATTGCATTGAAATCTCTAGAAATTAACCTTGTTCTCATAGAAATCCTAGGTATTCTTATGAAGGATGAGAACATATTAAAAGTGATGAAGTGTAACTAGGATCAACATACCCAAATCATCCCCATTAATGATTAAAAACTACATATATATCCAATATTTTGAAGAAGGACCTCAAGCCACACATAGTTATTAACCTTCGTGTGATTATATAAATGTGTTCTTATTCTATATGAATGGACCTATAAAAATAGATTTTTCTTGATAAATTTGGTGCTTGAACTAGCTTGGTGTGTTTTAGACTTGGCTAATGGTTGCTCATAGTGATTTATTATTAATTTGGAATGAAAAGATTAAATTTTCTCAATGTTTAATAGTGTAATAGATAAGTAGTTGAGAATGGAAAATATATAATAATCCTGAGCTTATTTTGTATTTAAAATCACTCAATTAAGTAATTTACCATGCCAAAAACATGTTAGTTAAATGTACTGACATAAATAAATGAATTTATTTTGAAAAATATATATTTATAGGAGAAGGATTCTAATGGTGCCCTCAAGAGAATAACATCAATGTTATTGTCTAAGTTTGACATTATTATCTAGGAGATAGAAATATAAATGTGTTATTTTAAAAATGTATGAGTATGATACTTAATTGATTTAGTATCAACTTAATGTAGATGAACCTAGAAACTATCAAGTAGATGTGTGGGGATGTTGAGTGATATTTATTTAGAAATGTATAAGTCATGTAGGATAAGTTTAGATAAAGATTGATAATTCCATGTGTTAAATACAAAAATTTAGTGTCAAAACAAACCTAATTTTATATTATATAATTTTTAATATAATATTTATCATTACATACCTAGTTTCATTATTTATATTGATTGGTGTAATGTTTTTAAACACGTATGTGCTATTTTTGACCTTTTTAGTTAATCCATCATTTTCAAATATATAACCTTAGAACTTCATGATATCTTTACTTGTAGGTTTTTCTAATGGTTGTTTCACATTTAATTAATCTATATGTTATATTACTTATTAAAATAATATTTTCCCTTAGTTATGTTGCAAATGTTTCAAATTCTTGTGTACATTTGTGGGCTTATCCTTCAAATATATTATTTGAAGATGATGTGAATCATTGTATGAATATGATGAATTTTCATAATGATGTAGAAGATAACAATTTTAATTATTATGCAAATGGATTTATTGATGATTATAATTAAAGTGATATAGATGAGTAATTCTACAAATCAAGTTTTAATGACAATAGAAATTAAACATTGAAATCTATGGGCATCAATTTTACTTCATCGATTTCTCATTATTATGGAATGCCAAATTTTAAAATGCAAAAATAAATTCCTAATGAAATATTTTTTACTTGTAAACAATTAAAATAGATAAATTTGGATTTAAACTTCAATATATGAAATATGATGTTGATTATTATGTACAATACAAGGTAAATTAATAATATATATTCCTATAATGTTTTATATATGTGCAAAATTTCAATAGTGATCATATACTACTCCTTTATTTAATGTTAATTTCTAAAGTTATTGTGTTCATACTCTTTATATGAATGAAAAACTTAAAAAATATTGTATGGCCATACTTATCTACATGTGTATATTGATAATGATAAATAATCTAACGTTTCTCAAGATTAAAGCACACATGAGGTCCACTATGATTTTAAAAATTAAATTAATTCATCACATATATATAATATTTTATTTAAATTATCATAATTCATATTTTTGAATATCTTTATCATATTTCTAATATCATGGACATGTTAAAGTAACTAGCTAATAACAATTTTGATTGTGTTGTAAATGATGTTTCTATTATTTATATTAAATATTATATTTTTACATATAGTACCTATAATGTTCCCATGTTTTAAAGTAAAATAAAATAGATCCTTGAATATTCCTCTTTATATCTACATTTTGCATACTATTGATATGGTTTATATGATGCATGCCATTGCATAACTATAAATTAAAGTATATATTACATCTCTTTATCTTATTTCATCAATTTATTTAGATAATTAGAATAAAACATATTTAAAAAATATAATTAATAATAATATTGATTCCCCTTCTCAAATGTGAAAAATTACCTATAAAGGTTCTAGAATATTTGAATTAATTCTAAGGTTATAAGTCACATTCATTCATAAGAGAGATCAATGAAATATATAAAACAAAATAAAAATAAAATTTTCAAGGTCTAATGAATATAATCTAGAGTAAAATATTTAGAATAATTTGTTTATTTATTTATCAATATTCTCCACTATCCTTCTAAACTCTTATACAAATAAAAAACTAGGTTAGGGTTAGTGATTTGAGAGTGGTTTACATGATGATGAAGATGATGATGATGATGATGATGATGATGATGATGATGATGATGATGATGATGATGATGATGATGATGATGATGATGATGATGATGATGATGATGATGATGATGATGATGATGATGATGATGATTATGATGATGATCATCATCATCATCATCATCATCATCATCATCATCATCATCATCATCATCATCATCATCATCATCATCATCATCATCATCACAATCACAATCACCATCACCATCACCATCTTCTAAAGTCATTTATATAATTTATTTAATTTATGATATTTTATAATAACAATATATGGTTTGGAGACATTCTATTATAAAAATATATAAATTACTTAATTCCTATAAAATAATATTTAGTGCCTTGTAGATAGCATAGAATTCACTTATCTTGATTTCAATAGTTATCATGGTTTCCTAGATATAACATGAAACTAGGAAAACTACAAAGGACATATAAGGATGAGTATATGCAAAATAAATAAGGCTTCTCATTCTTTGAAAATATTATGCACCATCATCCAAATAATAACATCACTTGGTATGAATAATGAATCGATAATGATAAAGGGTAAAGAGTTGTAGTCATCTATGTTGAAGTGATATAAATATCTTGAGAACAATTAAAATTATCACAAAATATATCATGTTATTACTATGAAGTATAAATGCCAACAAAATGGTGTAATAATCCCAAGTTAGGCATTTAAAAATAACTCATCAACCATACATTCATATTAAATATTTTCTTGGCATAAATATATGAAATGATTCATACATTCACATAGAGGACTAAAATTAATAATTTCAAGTCTATTTTGTTTGTTTATAATGAAGGGTTAGATGACACTATGTAGTTAGGCATTTAAAAATAACTCAAACCATACATTCACATTAAACATTTTAGTGGTATAAATATATGAAATAATTTATACATTCACATAGAGGACTATAATTAATAATTTCATGTCTATTTTGTTTGTTTAAAATGAATGTTTAGATGACTCTATGTAAAATTTGAATTCATTAGAAACCTATAAACATTCAAATGAGAAGCTTGAGGAATACCTTTCAAATGGAAGCTATAACTATATTTATCACTTCTAACAAAAATAAGAGATTCACACATGTAGATATTTTATTTCATGTCTTTATATATAAAATATTTTTTACATCAAGTTAATCCACTTCAAACATTTTTATTGTAGTGACTATAAAATTATATTGAATTCTAATATATTAATTGGAGATGTTTAGGAGGGCCAGATGAACATATAACATAAATAATACAATATAAATTAAGACTTAATAACCATCCCTAATTTAAAAATTCATTTGTATCTTACTAATTATTATATTATATGTGTGTGTGTGTGGGTGGGGGGGGGGGGGGGGGGGTGGAATTTAGGATACAAACTTCATTTCTTGTATTTAATAGAACATTTTTAAATTATATAAATGATAATTGGAGGATAATCATTATAAATATGTTATTTTATATAATTATATTATAAAAAAATTATTATAAATAATTATGGATAATTATGAATACATAAGTATGGTCTTTATCCATAAAAAATATAATAAAATTGTATCTTAGACTATAAAAAATTGTAGGTCTAAATATATAATAACATCCCCACTTAAGATATACTCCATAAAAGAATAAGATTAATAAATTTATACTAGATTTCATAAACTCAAATAATTATTTAATGTTTTACACCAACACCCTATTAATAGGAAATTAGAGAAAGTGAGTGAATCTAAATAACTATCCCATGTTCAGAACCCTGGTACAAATTTTATTATTGGACATGCTCACTATATGAAATAGTGATTATAAGAATATTATAACCATAGAAAAAACTATTGATATGAATAATTAGAATAATCACATACATATCCACAAAAAATGTGGATAATGTTATTTTTTATGAGACAAAATAAGATCTTAATAGATATTAAAGAAAAACTTTGAAGGAGATGGTGACCATAGAGATTAGGTGCATCACAAGAGCTACATTATAAAACAAAAGTATATATCAATCCTTAACACTACTAATTGTGATGACACGTATGTTAAATTATATGAAATAACCATATTAGATATTTATGTTTTATTATTAGGTAACCACATATGCACTCTTATAATACCATGCATAATAATATAATGATAAAAAAATATAACCCATAATGGTTCCACATAAACATATGAGTCATAAAACCACCCATATTATTAATATAGTTAAAAATAACTATATGATTATAAAAATGTGAATTTATTCTAAAAATATTTATATGCCTCGATATACAGTAACTAAAGGGTGTAACATACGTAAATTATACAAATAATTATAAAATTATTCCAACCATTAAACACTTTGCGTGGGGGATCTCAACATTATAATTTCAGTAGGAAAGTGTAGCCATGATCATTAATATTTTCACCAAGAAAAACTTCTCATTACTCATATCCTTCGTAAGTGAATAAAAAACACTCTTATCCATGTCCACCTTATCCAATATTATCCTCTTCTAATCTACCATTTCCAAAATAATAACATATTAAACATCAATGTGTTTCATTGATGAGTGATAGTCATGATTATTTACCATAAAAATTACACTCTGATTGTCAAAATCAATCATTATCATCTTTTGAATGAACCCGATAGTGTAAAACTACCTTTTAACTAAAATCTATTTAATTATTGTATTAGTGGCATCCATGTAATCAACATTAATGGTGAATATATAAACATTTTATTATTATTGTTTCATCCAAATTACATCCCCATTGAACATGTTGAATACATATCCACTAGTATAGCTATAATAGTAAATATTTCTAGCTGAATTAGAATCCATAAATCTATGTAGACTCAATGTTTTGCTTTCATTAGGATTACCTTGAAAGCATATTAAATAATAAGGCATCCCTAATAAATACCTGATGATCCTCTTCACCAAGATGAAATGTTCCTTTTATACATTTGACATATATTTTATCAATACTCCCACTCCATGATTAATATTAGGTATGATAGATACCATTACATACATGAAAATTCAAACTAAAATATCATATAGAACTTGAGACATGTCCAAAATTTTTAACATATAGTTTTTGACCAACCATATAATGATTTCTAATGGGTTAATTTCTTACATTCTAAACTTTTAATAATAATATCAATTTTTTTCTTGATTTAACTATAGTTTTATGTTTACATAATCTCTTTTAATTTTGATGCCCAAAATAAATTTTATAGCACCTAGATCCTTAATATTAAACTGAGATTATAATTGAGACTTGACTAATCATTACCTTATTTTTACCAATTAATAATATGTCATCCACATATAAAATATTTATAAAAACAAAGTCATCTTCTTTATTAAAAAACATAGGGAACATATTTTCATCCATGAAGCTAAATTCCTAACAAATACCTAAATTTAGATTTATTATTTCACATCCTTGGTGATTTATTCAAGATGTAAAGAGAGATTTTTACCATGCACACCAAATACTCATTTACATTACCTAAAAACTATATGGTTTCATCATATATAGTTATTACTCAAACTCAACATGTGTCATAAATGTGTTTACATCCATTTATTATCTTTCATGATGAAAAGAAGAAATAATAGAAAAAATAAATATAATAAAATTTAACTCAACAGCAAGATAAAATATATTAGTAAAATAAATTCCCTCTACCTAATATAATTCTTTTTATAGTATATAATATATAAAATTATCCATTATTCCTTATGTGTTTTTGCTTCTTCTTGAATATCTATTTGTATCCAATAGGTTTCTTAATTTTAGGTAATTTCACCAAATCCCACATATTATTTTTTTAGACTCCATTTATTCCTTCATATCCTTCTTACAACACTTATTTTAATTTGATCCAAGTGATTCCTTTAAAGTGTTGGGGTCTTTATTCGTAATTGATAAAATAAATTCAAACAAAAATTATGATGACTATATCATTTTTATGTTTTTATTACTCGGTGTTCTTGTTGGAACTCCCTTTTCGGTTAATATTTTTTAATTTATTAGAATTGAAACAAATATTTTCCCTCTTTTAGTTCAATATGAAATTATTCAAATCCATCCTTTTGTTTTCATTTATGTTTTTAATTCCTCTTAACATCTCTAAATATTAAAAAAGATCTGTAAATATTATTATTCATTTCCGAGTTCAAAAACTTATATTACTTTCTACTTGTAATATATATAATAAATATAGGTCTTGATAATTTACTATACAAATTACTCTTTTTTTTCTTTTGTAATATCCATACAAGTATCACAACCAATAATATCAAGATGTTTGAGAAAGTGTTTCTTACCAATCCATGCTTCCCATGACATTTTATTGACAAGGGTTGATGTGGGTGATATATTAATCAAGAAATGAGTAGTTGTAACTAGTTGTCCCCAAAATTCATTTCTATTTTCACCTTATCCATTAGAGTCTAGTCGATTATTTTTAAAACTCTATTATTTTGTGATGTATATGTAGTATTTTTTCCCTTTATATTATACAACCTTTAGAAATTTAAAAAAAATAATAATGGAACATTATTATCAAATGTAATCACTTATTAAAACCTTAATCTTATTTTACATCTAATTTTAAATAAGAGCCTTAAACTCCTTGAACATATTAAAAACCTAAAATATATTCTTGATACAGTAAACCCATGTTTTTATTATGTAATCATATATGAAATAAACATAATACAAAAAATTACTAGATATGTAACTTTCACAAGTACAAAAAAAAATTATATATTAAATGAAAAATAAAATTGTATATAGTAACATTAATTTGAAAATGTACAAGGGTTTTCTTCCAAATTGCATAATGTTCACATAATTCAAAATCTAGAAGATAATATAAAATAATGTCATCCATACATTTATTTTTTAGTGATCTAAGGTGGTTCTCTCTAATATGACCCATCCTATGATTCCAAAGAATTTTATTTTTTGTAAGTAGTGTAAGATTTATATATGGTCCCTTTATATCCTTTTTAACATTGAATGTATATTACACCTATAACTGACAATTTTTGTCTTAAGATTGAACAATTTTCTAGTGAAAACTTCTCATGCCAATATGATGTCCACAAATCATCTCTCATATTTCCTTGTTAGATATCACATGCATGGACATATTATTCCTCATACTTATAGACATAAATTATATTTCTATCCAAACCTAGAATGTGTAGAGCACTAAGGAGGGTTATCACCATTGCATATTTGAATATAATTTTGAATCTTCCTTGAGAAATAATATTTTAGGTAGATTTTTATAGAAATAATAAATCACCTCCATTTTTATTTCATATTTATAAAACCACCTATTTTGATTGTCATATGAAAAGAGGCATATATTCAATCAACCATGCATCACACTAGATCCCTTGAGACTTCACTAAGGTTCTTTGTTTACACATATTATGATTCATTAGATGACTTACCAATTTAATCCTTTTTATATTTTAAAAAATTCCCTATTTTTAAACAATTTAAACATTTCCTCTTATCTCTTTTTGTATTTTTAGATTACCCTCTAGACGTTGAATATCTGAACATATATTTATTTATCTCTTGTTAATGACATATCATGAAAAATTAATATTTTATTTTTATAATAATTAATATATTTACACATAATTTATTTTTATAATAAGTCTCCTAATATAACCTCAAATTTTAATGTTGATATAGTACATTTTATACCTATAACTAATGAATCCAAAAACTAGAAACTCATGAAAATATGAAAAGGTGTAACACTCATAATTTCAAGAAAACATAATCTCATTTATTAATATCTAATTAATAAATTCATTAATTAAATTTTTAACTTGAAATTGGAGTTGAAATGTAAAATTAAAAATTCTAAAAAAAATGAAAACTGCAGAGTTAACTAGACCTGCTATAAGTAGGCAATTGCTTAGTATAAAAAAATCAACATGTAATATTTTATGGGAATAAACTATCAAAATCATACTATAAATAAAAATTACATGATATTAAGAGGGTTTTAACTCAATTTTACATCTAGTTACAAACTTATTTCATTATTGCTATTTTTAACATGACTAAAAATACTAGATTATAATTTTAGGGTTCTAGATGATATCATCCATCTCGTAAAACATATTGGAACAACCCCTAAATGGTTTATAATTTTATGGATGAATTAATGTTTATTTTATATTCATTTTTATGTGAATGCAATCTCAATTAGGTTAATGATTCAAAAGGTATGGCCTCTAGATGTTCACTCTCCACATCATTCTCTTTTGGTTGAAAATAACTCAAATCTAGTGAGTTGCCCTAATTATATTCCTACCATTTATTATTTTAAATTTTATTAAATTATAATTATAAAATATAAATGTTTTATTCCTATTGTATTCCTTTGCACTATATCAAATACCCATTATAACTCTATTATCTTGTATTTGTTAACTCTTATCTAGAACCTATGCTATCTTTTATTTATTCTTATTCGGTACCTATTACATCCAATATACTTTTTCATATTATTCCATTTCACCATATTCGTCATTAAAATCATATAAATTTGAAAAATTAAATACTATAGAGATATAAGACTTTTGTGGTAAACTACGTCATAAGCATTGTCATTGATTTTATTCACCATATTCTACATTAATATAATATAAATTTGAAATATTAAATACTATAGAGATATCAAAATTATGTGGTAAAATTACCTCATAAACATTGTCATTTATTTTCTTCAAAAATGCTCATAGACTAATTTTCTTATACTTCAACTTGGTGTATGTCCCTTTTGAAAATATATCTTGACTCAAATATACCATCACCAAATTTCCTTCATAAAATAACTTTGACCTTATTATTACATCTATAGTTACTTTATAATTGACATTAATTACCTGTATATTTATTCTTACTTTTTCTTGTAACTATTGTATGTGCTCTGAAAATGTTTTGACATCATCACTAACTCAATTTGCAATTGGTAATTGCACCAAATGTAAAATATACATATGATTTATTCCATAAACAATCTAAAATGGTGATTTTACTATGGATCTATTAAATTAAATATTATATGTAAACTTAGCTTGTGGTAAATCCAAACCCCATTGCTTGGGTTTCTCTCCAACAATGCATCTCAACAAATTTCCTAGGCTCTTATTTATAAAATTGGTCTATCCATTTTTTTATGGGTGTTATGCACTACTAAATTATATCTTAGTTACCAAATTATTAAATAAATTACTCTAAAAATGATTTATACATTTTGTGTCCCTATCTAATGTAATAGTTTTTGGAATACCATGCAATCTTACAACATCCTTTCAAAATAGTTATGTCACTCTAGTAGCATCATTGGTTTTCTTACATGAAATAAAATGAAATATCTTAGAAAACTTGTCTACAGTGACAAAAATTGAATCATTATCTTTATATGTGTTTTTTAACCCCAACACAAAGTTCATACTCAAATCTATCAATGGTCCTCTTGGAATCGATAATAGTATGTCTAGCCCTATATTTTGTGCATGGCCTTTATCCATGTGACATATCCTACATCTTGAAACATACCTTGACAAAAAAAATTCAACTTTATAAAAAATACTTATCCTCCACCAAAGTTATTGTATTAGTCTTACCAAAATTTCCACCCAAACCAACACTATTAAACTCTCTTATCATATTATCTCTTAGATACCCAATGAGAATACATAATTATTTTCCATTGAAGATATAATCGTCATGTATAAGTTACTCATCATAAATACTAATTATCTCACATGTTAATGGATTATTTCATTCCTCAAATATATTTTTGAAATTTGTATTAGTATCATATAGTTCCTTAACAACTTCAAATTAAACTACTTCACTCACCATAGTAGTTAACAATGCCACTCTTTGACTTAAATAATCAACTACTTGATTCTGCTTTGCTGATTTATGATTCAAAATAAAATTGTATTCCTATAAGAAAGACACCCACTTTACATTATTACTATTTAACTTCTTTTTAGTTTTCACATACTTCAAGGCCTTATGATATATAAATAGGATAAAATCCTTAGGCACCAAGTAATGCCTCAAATGTCTTAATGATTGTATAATGGCATAAAATTCAACATCGTATGTAGAATACTTATGTATTTAATAGTTTAATTTCTCATTAAAATATGTTATTGGCTATCCTTCTTAACTTAACATAACACCAATTCCCACATGTGAAGCATCACAATGAACCTTAAATACTTTTTAAAAATTTGGTAATGCTAAAATGGGGTTTTCTGAAATTTTCTTTTTCAACAATTGAAAGCTCTTTTTTGTTGCCTTTTTACATACAAATTATTTTCCTCTCATGTAATTTGTTATTAGTTGATCAATACTACTAAAATTAATGAAAATTTTATAATATTTTTCTAAACCATGGGAACATCTTACCTCTAAGATACACTTTAGAATAGGCTACTTAATAATTTATTTTAACTTTTCTTCATCCATTTTAACAACATATGCTAAAATGTAAACCCAAAAAATACCAATTTTTTAGGTATAAACATGCACTTCTTTAAATTTGCATAAAGCTTTTGATTTATTAAAATATCTAGTGACATTCTTAAATGCCATAATTTATATTATTTAATTTTACTAAATATCAAAATAAACAACCATAAATGTACCAATGTAACCTCATATAACTATGTTGATCACAATCATAAATGTGTTGGGTGAATGAGATAATATTAATGGCATCAACATCCACTCATATAATCCACCCCTAGTATTTAATTTTATTTTACATTCATCTCCTTCAATAATTTGAATTTAATAGTAACCACTCCTTAGATCAATCTTAGTAAAGTATTGTTCTCTTGCAATGACATCAATCATATCATCTAAATAAGGTATGGGAAACCTATATTTGATGATAGATATATTGATTTGTATACTATCCACACACATCCTCCACCCTCAGTCTTTATTTGGAGTTACAAATGTTGATGTTACACTTAGACTCATACTCTCCCTTATTATACCCTTGTTCAATAATTTAATAACTTTATTATTCAATTTTGAATTTTTTTTTGGACTCATCCTATAAGCTATTTTATTAGGTAAAGATAACCATGTAAATAAACCAATATGATGTTAAATGTATCTCTTTGGCGGTAAACCATATGGTAACTCATTAGGTAGAACACCTACATGTTATTTCAACACTTACATTACTTTTGATGGTATTTGGACCACTTTTGTGTCTTCTTTATTTTTTATTAATTCATAACAACAACTTTTCAACTTCATGTATTTGATAAATTATTTTGTGTAAAACATGATTTTTTCCTTTCTTCTTCTTTAAGAGGTATTAATGCTTTTTTTAAACCACATTTCTAGAGATTATATGTATTCTTTACTCCATCACAAATTGATTTTTATCATATTGCCATGACCTTCTTAACAACATATGGAATGGATCTATTGGAATAACATCACACCATATTTCGTATTTGTAATTATTTACTATAGAAAACTTTATCAAATCCCTTTTATCTATTGTAACTTCCTTTTATTTCTTAAACCATGAAATATCATAAGGATAGGGATGTTTTTCACATTGCAAACTTAGTTTCTATACCTTTATTTATTAACCATATTTTAAAACTACCAACATCTATAATTAATTTTCTTATGTTACCTCTTAAAATGCACCTTGTTTAAAAAATATTGGCGTTCATATCCATGCATCACCACCTTATTTATTATGCACCTATTATTTCCTTAGATAAATATTTAGTCTCTTCATCACAATATCTTTTCCAAGTTCTGCTAATGCAACTTATTTATTTTGATCTTCAATCTTAGCCTCTACTAGATTCAATCTTGGGTAGTTCTCTTCCTCCTTTTTTGTTCATGATAGTGTGTATACTCAAAATCCCTATGCCCTTATTCTCCACATATGTAATAAACATAATACCTGCATTGATTTAAAAACCATACTCTATCACTACCGTACCATTTTCCTCTATGAAATATTCTTAAATTTTTTTGGTTTTGAAACTTTTATCTATTATCTTATTACTTTTCTACACCACATTTAGATCCTCTTCTAGTGGAATTAGACCTACCTCATTCCCTTATTAGAGGTGATTTTCCTCTTCTTCGAGCATTTGATCTTATAAAAATGTGTTTATTTAATTTTTATTTTGGCTTCAAAGCTAACTAATAATCCTCATCCATGCAAGGTATTCTATACATGCTCAATTAATATTGAATAAAAAAATTTAAACCATTTATATAACTTGTGCCCATCTATTTTTTTTATTCCATCATGTTTCATTCTTATGGAAAGTTTGTAAAATTAATCTATATAATATTCTATACTTTCATTATTTTGTATTTAATTATATAATTATATATGTATGGTTTGTGCATAATCCATGTGAATAATTTATTCCTCACCTTCTTCACCATCTTGTTTCACGTGTTGATCTTATATTTACCCTTTCTTTATCTCTTTTCTACAGGTGATCCCACCAAATCATTGCATGAAAAATTTAATTTATTATCTTCTCTTAGAGTTTTAATTTTAAAAACATCTCCATTTTGTTTAGATAATATATCAAATCCTTTAGTTTTATACTTCCTCCACAATTTGGAAAATGAACCTCAATTCCTTGGTTCTTTACCTCTAAAACCCTAACCATCCTCTCGTCCATTTATGGTGGTTTTTCTAATTCCTCATATTTATAAATTTCATATTCATTATCTTTTTATTCCTCTATTTCATATTTAATTCACCTTTTTCTTTGATTTATGACACTTGTAATTAATTATTCAACTTGCTTATGTAGTCTTGCATAGTTTTATTCATCTGAGTAAATCTTGCTCATCCTTGTCTTATCAGCATATATTAATAATGTTTATTTAATAAAAAATATTCTACCAAAATATAAAAAAATTCATTCATAGATATATTACCTCTAGGATTCAAACTTGCTCTAATACCAAATGATGAATCCATAGACTAGCAAAGCATGAAAATATCAATGTGCATAAAACATAGAATTTCATGAAACCCTAATATTCATTGATTCAAACTGAATGAATAAATTTAATTTTATAATATTATTTTAATATATCTCAAATATAAATTGGATTTGACATGTAAACTATTTTTTTCTTAAAAAATGAAAAAAAAATAGCTAGAGTTAATTAAACCTACCATAAATAGGCAATTAATTTTCAAAAGAAATTTAGAACATGTCTTATATTTTATTTATTATTATTTAGTACTTGTTACTTCAAAATAATTTTATATACTCTTCCCCTCACTATATTATCCATTAAAATCATAAAAATCATAAAAATTAATACTAGAGGGATATTAAAACTACATGGTAAACATAACACATAAGTATTGTTATTGATTTTATTCATAATTATGCACGAACCAATTTTATTTTACTTCAATTTATTCTATGTCCCTTTTTAAAATATTTATTTCCTAAAATATACCATCAAAAAATATCCTTATTCAAATAAATTTGGTCTTCTTGTTACATATGTTTCTTTTTTATACTTTTAATTACCTTCATACACCTTTCTTCTTACATCATATTGTAACTATTATTTGTGATCTATAAATTCTTATATATAATCACTAACTCATTCTACAATTATCAATTTCACCAAATAAAAAATACTAATAGTATATATGCCATGAAGAATATAAAATTGTGATTCTCCTATTAATCTATTCGCTTTTAACTATTATCTGTAAACTCATCCTGTGGTAAATCTATGTGCTATTGCTTGGGCTTATCTCCAAGTATATATCTCAACAAAATCCTCAATCTCATATCTAAAACTTTTGTCTGTCCATATGTTTTTGGGTGGCATTTAATACTAAATTTTAGCTTAATTCCCAAATTCTTCCATAAAAGTCATCTAAAATTATTGAGAAATTTTATCCCTTTCTGATGTAATGGTTTTCGAAACACCATGTAATCTCAAAACATCCTTAAAAATAGTTCTTGAACTCTAATAACATCATTTATTTTCTTTCATTAAATAAAAATAAACATCTTATAA
This sequence comes from Torreya grandis, assembly GCA_037957365.1. Classification (NCBI taxonomy): domain Eukaryota; kingdom Viridiplantae; phylum Streptophyta; class Pinopsida; order Cupressales; family Taxaceae; genus Torreya; species Torreya grandis. Next base: position 1,468,203 of record JARHVA010003968.1, on the reverse strand, counting down.
AACATGTCTACAACAACAAAAAATGAATCATTACCTCTCTATGTTTTTGGTAACTCCAACATAAAGTCCATACTCAAATCTTTTAAGGGTCCTCTTATAACTAGTAATTGAATTTATAGCCCTATATCATTTGCATGGCCTTTATCCACTTACGATATCCTACATATTGAAACATACATTTACACATCTCTCTTCATCTTTGGCAAAAAATACTTCTTATCTACAAAATATATTGTCTTAGTCTTACCAAAATGTCCACCTAAACCACCACTATTAAACTCTATTTTAATATTTTCTCTTAGAGACTAAAATGGAATACATAATCATTTTCCCTTGAAGATATAATTATCATGTATAAGGTACTCAACATAGATATTACCTATCTCACTTGTAAATAAATTCTTGAAGTTTTCAAATATCTTCCCTTAATATGGATCAATATAAAATAGTTCCCTATTTACAAATCCAACTACTTCACTCACCATAGTAGTTAATTGTTCCTTTATAGCTCTAAGCATCATCCACTTGATTTTTTTGTCATGATTTATGATTCAAAACAAAATCATATCCTTCCAAGGAATACACCCACTTTGCATGTTTATTATTTATCTTATTTTATATTTTTCACATACTTCAAGGCCTTGTGATATACAAATATGAGAAACTCATTATGCATGAGGTAATTCCTTCAATGTCTATATTCTTATACAATGGCATAAAATTAAACATCATGTTTAAAATACTTTATTATTTCCTAAATTAATTTCTCATTGAAATATGTTATTGTCCATCCTTTTTAACTCAACATAACACCAATTCCCACATGTGAAGCATCTCAATCAAACTCAAATATTTTATTCAAATATGGTAATGTTAAAATAGGTTTTTTATGTAATTTTATACTTAAACAATTAAAATATATTTATTTCTACTTTTGTCCATACAAATTATTTTCCCCTCTTGCAATTTTTAATTGGTGTAAAAATACTACTAAAATTCTTAATTAAATTTATTTAAATAATTGCTAAACCATGGAAACTTCTTATCTTTGTGATGTTCTTTAGAATAGGCCATTGAATAATTGCCTTTAACTTTTCTTCATCCATTCTGACAACATCTACTAAAACTAAAAATCATAAAAATACAATATTATTTTATATAAACCTACGCTTATTTAAATTTGCATAGATATTCTCCTTAATAACTCTAATACCATTATCATATGCCTTAACTTATCTTATTCACTCTTTTTTAATATCAAAGTATCATACAAATAAACCACCTCAAACTTACCAATGTAAAATTTTATAACTATGTTTATCACCCTCATAAATGTGATGGGTGCATTAGATAATACAAATGGCATTGCCATTAACTACTAGAATCCATCCCTAGTATTGAATACTTTTTTTCATTCATCTCCTTCATGAATCTGAATTTGATAGTAACCACTCCTTAGATCAATCTTAGTAAATTATTTTTATCCTACAATAACATTCTTCATATTATCTAAAAAAGATATAAGAAATTTGTATTTGATGGTAAATTTATTGATTTTTATACTATCCACACACATCCTCTACCCTCAATCATTATTTGAAGTTAGAAATGTTAATGTTTCAAATGGATTCATACTCTTCCTTAATATGCAATTTCTCACTAATTTAGCAACTTGTTTAGTCAATTAGGCATGTTTTATTGGACTCATCCTATAATATAATTTATTAGGTAGAGGTAACTCTATAATTAAATCGATATGGTGCTAAATGTATCTCTTTGGTGGTAAACCATTTGGTAAAACATTAGATATAACATCTACATGTTATTTCAACAATTCTATTACTTTTGTTGTTATTTCAACCACTTTTATGTATTCTTTATTTTCTATTTATTTATAACAATAACCTATCATATTCATGTTTTTGATAAATTATTTTGTGGATAAGATGACTTCTACCTTTTTCTTATTTTAGAGGTAGTAATACTTCATTTATACCACATTTCCAAAGAGTATATGTATTATTTATTCCATCATGAATTTATTTTTTGTCATATTTCCATGGCCTTCCTAATAACACATGGAATGGATCCACTAGAATAACATCACACCATATTTCATATTTTTAATTATTTATTATATAATACTTGAACAAACAAATTTTATCCACTTTTATTCGTTTCCTTTATTAAACCATGAAATATGATAAGGATAGGGATGATTTTCACATTGTAATCCTGGTTTCTCTAACATTTATTTAGAAACCATATTTTCAAAACTACCATCATCTATAATTACTTTGCATATGTTCCCTCATGTAGTTCACCTTGTTTGAAAAATGATTTTTAGTAGCCATCCATCACCACCTCCCTTATTCTACAATTGTTATTTACTTAGAGAAATATTTATTATCCTCATCATTATATTTTCTCCATGTTATACTATTTCAAGTTATGTGTTTTTATTTCATATCCTATCCAATATTAAATTCACTATTGGGTAGTCCTCTCGCCTCCTTTTTTATTCATGATAGTTTTGAAACTCATATGCCCTACATCCTTCTTCTCCACATATGTATCAAACATAATACCTAGATTAATTTGAAAACCACCCTCTATCATAACCATAGCCTCATCCTCTCTTAAATCATCCTCCTCTTTGTTTGTATTGAAACATTTGTCTATTATATTCTTATTTGTATACACCATGTTTTGATACTCCTCTAGTGAAATTAAACCCACCTCATCCCCTTATTGGAGGTGATTGTCCTCTTCTTGGCCCAATTGATATTCTAAAAATATTTATATTTTATTTTTCATCTGGATTCAAATCTAATTGATAATCCTCCTCTGTCAAAATTATTTTATGTATGCTCAATTCATATTGAATAAAAAACTTTAAACTATTTACATACCTTGTAGCCATCTATTCTTATGTTTTATCATGCTTCACTCATATGGAGAGCTTTTAAAATTCATTTGTATACTCTTGTATAAGGTTTTAATTTTTAATTAAATTATATAATATTCTTTATAAATTTTTTACATAATCTAAAAGAATAAATTTCTACCTCCTCTTATTCTCCATCTTACTCCACATGTTGATCTTTTGTTTGCCCTTTTTCTCTATCTCTTCATATAGGTGATCCCACCAAATTATTACATGAAGCTTAAATCAAGTGCATGAAAACTTTAGTTTATTATATTCTCTTAGAGTTTTGTATTCAAAAATTATCTTTGTGTTGTCTATCCAATCTATCAACTCTTTTGGTTTTAAACTACCTCCATAATCTGGAATGTCACCCTTGATTCTTTCGTTTCTTCCTTTAAAACCATAATATTATCTTTTTATGGTGGTTTTTATAATTATTCGTATTATTTATTTTAATATTTATGATATTTTTCTTCCTTTATTTCATATTTCACTCACTTTTTTCTTTGATTTATGACAATTACAGTTAATTGTTCAACTTACCTTTACAGGGCTACATAGTTTTGTTCATATGAGAAAATCCTTCTCGTCCATTTAATGCCATTATATCTGACACATATTTATTCAATCATATAATATGATACTAAAATATAAACACATCAATTTATAAATATTACCTCTGATATCTGAACTTGATTTAATACCAAATGATGAGTCCACATACTAGCAAAACATTAAAATATCAATAGGCATAAAACTCAAAATTTTGTAAAAACATAATATTCGTTGATTCATATTGAATTAATAAAATAGTTAAATAATATTTTTTAAATATATTTCAACTCTAAATTTGATTTACGTACAAAATTAAAAATTCTATTTTTTTTGAAAAAACTACCAATAGTTACCTAAACTTGTTATAAATAGATAATTAATTTTTACAACTAATTTAAAATGAAAACATGGATGGGCCCAAAATTTTAAACCTATAATATATTTATGAAATCCATTATGTTTTTTGATTTACAACTCAATTCCATGTTTGGTTACAAATTTAATGTATTTCCTCTATTTTTAGCATGACTAAAAATACTATAATTTAATTTTGGACCTATATATGATAGCACAACTAAAAATACTAGAATTTAATTAAATGTATAATGTATGTTTTTTAATTAAATTCTATAATATTATTTATTGGTTTTATGCATAATCCACAAGAATAAATTTATACCTCCTCTTATTCTCCATCTTGCTCCACATGTTGATCTTCTCTTTACCCTTTCTCATAATCTCTTTTTATAGGGGATCCCACAAAATTATTATAATAACCTTTAATTAAGTGAATCAAAACGTTAATTTATTATATTATATTATATTTTTGCATTTAAAAATTATCTCTATGTTGTTTAGCCAATTTATCAACTCTTTTGGTTTTAAATTACCTCCATAATCTGGCACATCACCCTTGATTCCTTTATTCCTTCACTTTAAAGTCGTAAGCTTATTATCATCCATTTATTTTGGTTTTTATCATTATTCCTATTATTTATTTAAATATTCAATATATTTTTATTCCTCTATTTAATCTTCCACTCACTTTTGTCTTTGATTTGTAACAATTACAATTAATTGTTTAACTTACCTTTACTAGGCTTACATAGTCTTGTTCATCTGAGAAAATATTCCTCATCCTTATCATGTCATCATATATGAAACCTATTTACTAAATATAATAATATTCTACCAAAATATAAACACATCAATTCAAAGATATTACATCCAAGATTTGAACTTGCTCTAATACCAAATGATGAGTCCATATACTACCAAAACATGAAAATATCAAAGGCATAAAACTCAATTTTTTTCAAAACATAATATTCATTGATTCAAATTAAATTAATTAAATAATTAAATAATATTTTTTAAATAAATATCAATTCTAAATTCTATTTAACATGCAAAATAAAAAGTTCTATTTTGTTTTGAAAAAACTACTAAGTGTTACCTAAACCTATTATAAATAGACAACTAATTTGACATGAAAAAATAGATGGGAATAAAATTTTTAAAATATAATCTATTTATAAAATCCATTATTTTTGGTTTATTACAACTCAATTTGATGTTTTTTATGAAGTTAGAAACTATCAAGATAATAAATTTACCAATAGGCCAAGATCTGAAATAATACTTTGAATTGATTTGTATTGAATGACTTTAAATAATAACAAACTCAAATCATTATTAAATAAGACTCAACTCATAAATAGATTTGACATGTAAAAATCCAAAAAAACTTATATTTTTAGTAGTTGTTATTTATAGTAAGTTTCCCATGCAAGCACGTGCAACTCTAAAAATTTATTGAAATATCCTAAATGCTAAAATTATCTTATTGAATAAAATTTAACTAAAGTTAACATCTGGTCCTAAAAATATACAATTTCTAAAAATAGGAAATTCTAAAAAAAAATCATTAAACAATAATTTTGGACCCTCAGATGATCATGTATGGCCTTCAAAAAATATTGAAATCAACTTTAAGTGGATATGACATCCTAAGACAGCATCTAACTTTCTGTGATGGTCATTTTGGCATGTAGAAGAGTTCAAATAGTGTTATGGGTCAAAATTTATGGCTTATAGAAAATTGGCCTATCTTTTTGCATCATTTCAGTTATTTAATTTATCATATTTCCTCTATTTCTAGAATGACTAAAAAATACTTAAATTTAATTGTGGACCTATATATGATATCATAAAGATATCTAAACATGATTTAATATTACCTAAATGGTGAATAATTTTATGTATGCATGCTTATTTCCTTTATCTTTTTTTTTTAGCATGAATGAGAGTTCAATCAGTTTAAGAAATTATAAGTTACAGCCTCTAAAAGTTCACTCTCCACATCATTTTCCTCTAGTTGAAAATAACTTTTCTCCTATGAGTTGGCATGATTATATACCTACCATTTATTCTTATCAATTTTATTCAACTCTCATTCTAAAATACAAATCTTATCTTCCTATTTTAGTCCTTCCCATTCTACCAAATAATTGTTATAATTTTATTGTCTTGAGTTCACTATCTTCTTATTCAGAACCTATGTTTTTTTTTATTTCTTCTTCTTTGGTATTTGATGTTTCCAATATAATTATTCATTTTTATTCCCCTTCACCATATTATACACAGAAATCAGATAAATATGATACCTTAAATTATATATATATATATATATATATATATATATATATATATATATATATATATATATATATATATATATATATATATATATATATATATATATATATATATATTCTATGGTAAACTTTCATCATAAGCATTGCCATTGATTTTCTTTATAATTCTACACCGACCAATTTTCTTGTACTTCAACTTGTTGTATGTACCTTTCATAAATATATATTTCATAAAATATACCACCAAAAATATCCTCATTTAAATACCTTTTACCTATTTGTTACATATGTTACTGCTTTTTATTTTTCATTACTTTCCTGCAACTTTCTTCTTACTTCTTGCAACTGTTGTTTATGTTTTGCCAATTTTTTGGCATCATCAATAACTCACTCTATAATTGGTAATTGGAATAAATATAAAATACCCATAGTATGTTTACCATAAATAGCTTAAAATGGTGATTTTATTATTGATCTATTCACTTAAATATTATATGCAAACATAGCCTATGGTAGAGTGAAGTCCATTGCTTTAGCTTCTCTTTACCTATGCATCTCAACAAATTTTGCAAGCTTGTGTTCATAACTTATTTATATACATATGTTTATGGGTGCTATGAACTATGAAATTATATCTTGGTTCCTAGATTCATCCATAAAGTACTCAAAAATTGACTTTCAAATTTAATGTCCCTATTTGATGTAATGGTTTTGGGAACACCATGCAATCTCATAACATCATTTAAAAGCATTTATGTAACTCTAGTAGGATCATTGGTTTTATTACATGGAATAAAATGAAACATCTTATAAAATTTATCAACATAATAAAAATTGAATCATTACCTCTTTGCATGTTTTGTAACCCCAACACAAAGTCCATACTCATATTTTTTCATGGTCCTCTTCAAACTGGTAATAACATGCGCATTCCTATGTTCTATGCATAGATTTTATCCACTTGACATATCTTACATCTTTAATCATATATTATCACATATTTATTCATCTTTGGCCAAAAACACTTCTCCTCCAATGAAGTTATTATCTTAATCTTACTAAAATGTCCACTTGAACCACCAATGTGTATCTCTCTTACAAAATTATCTCTTATAGACCCATATAGAATACATATTTTTTTTCCTTAAAGAGATAACTATCATGTATAAGGTAATCATCACAAATATTACTTGTATCACCTATTAATGGTTCCTAGAATTTCTCAAATATCTTGCCAAATTCTAGATGAGTATTATATAGTTCTTTAATAACTTCAAATCCAATTACTTCACTCACCATAGTACTTACAATGGCATGATCCTTCTCAAAGCATAAACTAATTGGGTATTCTTTGTTTATGATTCAAAACAAAAGTATATACGTATAATAAAAACACCCACTTTGTGTGTCTACTATTTAACTTCTTTTGAGTGTTCACATACTTCAAGTCCTCATGAAATATAAATAAGATAAACTCCTTAGACACTAGATAATGTATCAAATGTATTAATGAACGTGTATAATGGCATAAAATTTAACATCATATGTATAATAAGTGTTTCTTACATCATTCAATTTCTCACTATAAGATGTTATTGGCCATCCTTCGTAACTTAACACAACACCAATTCCCACATGTGAAGCATCACAATCAACCTCAAATAATTTGTTAACATTTGGTAATGTTAAAAATGGGTTTTTATGTAATATTCTTGTTCAACAATTGAAATATCTTTGATGTTGCCTCTTTCCATACAAATTATTTTTCTACCATAAAAATTGTTATTGGTGAAATAATACTACTAAAATTCTTAATAAAATTTATTTAAAAAGTTTTTAAATCATGAAAACTTATTACTTCTATGATGTTCTTTGGAATAGGCAACTTAATAATTTAATTTACATTTTTCTCATCCATTCTAACATGATTTTTTAAATCTACAAACCCTAGATATAAAAAATTATTCTACTTAAAGTTGCACTTCTTTAGATTCGCATAGAGCTTCTCCTTTATTAACAACTCTAACACCATTTTCAAATGCCTGAAGTTCTCTTATTTACTCTTAATTAATATTATAATATAATAAAAATAAATCACCATAAACATACCAATGTAATTTTGTATACCTATTTAATCACCCTCATAAATGTGTTGGGTGCATTAAATAATCTGAATGACAACCATCTACTCATATAAACCATCCATAGTCTTGAATGTTGTTTTTCATTGATATACTTCACAAATCTAAATCTAATAGTAACCACTCCTTAGATCAATCTTAGTAAATTATTTTGATCATGTAAGAATATTGATCATATTATCTAAATGAGGTGTAGGAAATATGTATTTGATGTCAATTTTAGTGATTTCTCTACTATCCACATTCATCCTCCATCTTCCATATTTATCTAGAATTAGAAATGTTGGTATTGCACATTGACTCATACTCTCCCTTAATACACCCTTCCTCACTAATTGAGTAACCTATTTATTTAATTTTTCATGTTATGTTGGACTCATCCTATAATCTACTTGAAACAACACACACACCAAAAAAAATAAAAATAAAATAAAATAATTGGAATAACCTTTAAGAGTAAATAATGGAACATCAAAAGACCCCACTACATAACAATAATGCAATACAATGCGTACCAATAAACACTACATGAATCACTAGTAACCAATAACCATCATCCTAATTTTATGAAATGGATAATGTTATAAACAACTAGAATATTATTAATCACATCCAAATATTTCTAGTTAGCCAATTACTATATAATAAAATAAGACATGATAGAAGTAAAATACTTAGGCATGAAGGTCCAAATGACCAAACATAAGGATCCATCTCACTAACTTGCTTAGGCAAGTCATATCACATCATGAGATCAACAAGTGGAAATCTATAATCCATTACTAAATCCAACATACCAAAGCTATTGAGTTACAATAGAATTATAGTATCTACCCAAGTAAAGCATCAATCTATATGTTAACCCCATTGGATCACTATACCATGATCTGAGTTCCTTAAGGAACATTTCACCTTCATTCCTTACTTGATAAAGGTCATACATAAGATATAAATCCATGATGAAGGATTATTTTCATTGAATTAGATGAGTTACAATATACTTAAATCAAGGTTGATGTCATCACACACATTAGCTTCATATTGAAAAAGTGTACAATTAGCATTGGGAAATCAATTACTTCTTGTGATATAGGAACATCATCTTGTAAGTCTACCATAGTGTTATTTACACCTAGATGTTACTTACTTATCCTTTGGTTATCATACCTTGTTACTATATAAACATAGGAGTTCACACTATTTAATTAGCATGCATATGGCCATGCAAGAGTTCATTACTTAAATAGTCTCAGGCATTAACTTATGTTTTCATTAAGGAAAATTATGATTTACTAATTCATTTCCAAGGTGTATTATTTAATGATATAACCAAGTGTAAAAATTAATTTTTCCATAGCTTAATAAATTCCCATCCTCATTTTGGGATTATTTACCAATCATAAATATTATTCACATCTTAATAATCACAACACAATGTATATCAAGAATTTCATTGATAAGGTATGCTTATAATTTTAAGCACACATATCTACTATAACCAATGACTATATATTCTCATGAAATCATTAATGAAAACATAACCAACCTTCCATTAATCAAGTTCATTTCATTATAGTCACTAAATTAATGGAATTTTTGAAAACATGCCATATATCTAAATCACTATAACACCATTAATGGTATAATCCATAATCCATAATATAGACCCACATAAGAAGATCATTAATTTGTCTTACTTCATTACGTAATAAAAATAAGTAAGCTCACTTAAAATGATACTATGACCAATAAACATTTGTTTCCATAATATAGTAATGAAAACATATGGCTTTGAGAAAGTAATGGACTATTTGCATAATCTATTTACAACATCTTATTTTCAGCCAAGGTTATAAACATGTTAAGTTCCATGTGTTCAATAACAATTCTAAAAGTAAGGGATGTATTATATCATCATTATATTGAAATAAACAAGAGGTAAGTGTGCATACTAGATAGACATTCCATGCCATGAGAATGTCACTAGATAATATTCATCATGAAATCTATGTAAATATATACATAACTCCACCAAGGAAATTTACAACCTCTATCTACTTCTATCAAACCATAGGGAAACACCATATACTTTCATATAAATTCAATGTTAAATACACTATAGTTAAAATTGTTCCAAAAATAGCCTTTTTACAATTTTGTGCCTACTTAAAATTAACATGTATATCACTAAGTTGTATACATACAACACTATATAAATACCAAGTATAGCATAATTCATTCTAAATACACTACCACTCATATGGTAAATATATCTCAATATAAATTTGTACCAAAGGAATAAGTACAGTTGGTTAAATATGCAAGAACCAAGCAACTATCATCAAGGATGATTCCAATGTTAACTTCATATCCAATAATGTCATTTTTCCAACATAACAATATTATAAAACTACATAATGTAACAAGATGCAACTACAAAATAAAATGAATAATCAACCACAACCCATCATTCCAACATCATACATCAATAAACATGGGCAAGAGATAGGCTACCATACAAAATCTAGGTGCATCAACAAAGAAGGACAAAGACTACAAAGAAGATATCCCTCAAAACCATCCCTATGATTCCATCCATCAGTGGCCCTTACCACACCAACCATTATCTTGGTGGATATTTTTGGTAGCTAGGTACTCATGTGAGTTAAGAGGTATACACAAGAAATTGAGCCACCAATAAAGACTTATAAAAACCATTAACAAGGAAAAAAGAAGTAATGTAGTAAATATAAAACCATAACACTCAGCGAAACTAGTTGGCCTAAATAATTCCCAAGGCATACATTAGATCTTTATAGAGGATGATTTACAACATAAATCAGGGTCTATTATATCTAATTCATAAGACCAAAAGTTATATCCAATGTCCAATACTCAGCCCAAGAGGCTTATCCAAGCTTAAAATAATTAAAGTCAATGGAAACAACCCCCAATAGCCACATAAAATCAATCAAATCAAAATAAGAAAAAGTATAACATTCAATAAAATAAAATAAATTTGGGTTGGCTTAGAAGTGACCATGTACATCCAACACTATTTCCTTCCATTAATTAATCAAATCTAAAATTGAGTAATAAAATGATCTCACTCAATCCAAATGGAATAACCCAATTAGTAGTCTAAGACTAGTAATTTCAATCCAATTGGTTTGAGTTAAAATCCTCTCAAACCAAAGGAGTATAACTTGGGTTTACAATCAACATAGATAAACCAATTTTATTTGAAAAAATTAAACATAAAATCTAGAAATGAGATATGCATAACAAAGGTATGGCATCAAGTGATATCCAAAACTTTGTGAAGTATATTATAAATAGTATTTAGCAACATATCTAAAATGGAATAACAAATATGGAAGTTGCAAGCCTTAGCTAAATCTATCCATTTTACATAAGATAACTGGTAATACATTACCAATGTAATCAAGCCCATAATAATGAACCCAAATGGGAACCAAAATTGGAATTGAATAACTGATATCCAACCAACATTATCAACAATGGTTCATTAGAAAATAGACCCACCATAGAAAATAGGCTCATGCAAAGAGGTCAAATTAAGCATTATGATTATCATGCAATTTAAATTAATTTAGAGGAAACATAAGTGCTCGGTTTAGTGTTGATATTAGATAAATGTTTAATTGTTAAAAATCCATGGTTACTCCTCTCATTATTATTTTCTTGACAAATAAAGACCCAAAATCATAGCCTAACTATATCTTTTAGTGCCCAAAATAATTATAAACATGTGCTTACTTCTCTAGGTGAAATGTGATCATAACTATAAGGGAATACATCTAACAAGAGTAAGTAGTTTGATCAGATTGGCCATTAAATTTTGTTACATTATAATGGTGGAAAATAATAATTAACTAAAATCTTGATATAAAACCCAATGAAATAACTTATCTGAAATAGGTAAGTGGTCATGGACAACATCATGGTATTTAGAAGGGTATGGCTTTGTTATTTATAGTAGGATACTCTTGTCATATCACCCACCTATTTACCCTTTCTCTCTCTCCAGGGAAAGTGCTTAAACTCCCAGCATTGACCCCTCACCATACTTTTTTTTAGAGTAATGAGAGATCCAAACACACAAGAAGCCATATGTAATTCCCAAGAAAAAATAATGTTTTACCCAACTATTGAGAGATTTTCACCAACAAACCATTGTATAATGATCCAAGTCAAAACATATTTTGCACAAACACTTGATCTTACATTCCAGAGGAATGAAGTCCCCTTCATACATTCTAATTTTTTCCAAAACTTGAGTATACGGAGCATTCCACTATAGTTATGGATCAAGGAGAGGATACAAAAAAAAACTATTTTAATTTGTTTTCCCAACATAAGCATTCTAAGAATACCCTCCTCTTTCCCAATGCCAAGTAATAAATCCCCCTTAAATCCATATAACCTATCACAAAAATCCCCAATGGGGAAGAGGGATGGAGTCTCCCCAAAATAACATATATCTCCCCAGTTTTGATCCCTATCCCCCCTTTTTTTAAAGCAAAAAGAAAAAATGGAAAAACTCACCCTCTTAGTCATTGCAACCCGCTCCCCAAAATGGATGCCATAATAAAATTCAAAAACCAATAATCCTCCCCAGGGATCCTTCAAAACAGGGATAAGAGAGAATATATATATAGCTTGTGGAAGGAGCTTTGTGCCCCTGATATATATATATATATATATATATATATATATATATATATATATAAAACAGGGGCACAAAGCTCCTTCCACAAGCCAATAAAAACAAAATCATAATAAATTAATGTTTACCCTAAAATCCTTAAGTTGATTCATGAAATAATAAAATAAATAAATCCTTTAAAATAAATAATGAAAACAAAATATTTTTAAAACAATAATAAAACCATTAAATAAATATTTGATAGTAAAATCATTAAAATAATTGATCAACAAAAAGCATGAATTGATTAACAGATAAAATAACAATAAAATCATTAAATAAAAATAATTAACAAAATCAACAAAGTTAATAAAATGGAAGGCAGTGCTCGCTCGGACGTCCGTCCTCGGAGTTAAAACCCCTGGAGGCGGCCGCCGGGCGTGGAAGATGAGCATTATGATCACGCACGAAGGTGGCCTGGAGGGCAGCGAGGCGCTAAGAGTGTTGGATGTGAATGGCGGAGGGATGATGAGGCCATTTGAGGCATCCATGGCCAATCCCAATGCCCAGGATGCACTTGATGAGGTCCGAGGGTTTGCTACTTTTGTCCACATTTTGGGATCTTATCTCACAGATCCTCAGATCCATAACCTTGATTAACGGATCCGACAGAAAATGTGTGGAGTTTGCCCTAAAAAGAAGTTTTAGGCAGATTTGATGTCATTGTCAGCGAGTCAAAACTGGTCGATGGTCTTGGCGGGAGCTTCAAACTATATTGTGGATTTGTATTTTGAGATGCCGATTAAGGATGCCAGGGCTACGGGCAGTGCATTTTTAGGGTTTGAGGGCATGGTGGAGCACCGCCTTTTTCTCAACATGGCTACAATCGTCATTATTGCTGGATCTAACGGTGTCTCCATCAAATCAAAGGGACAGAGAAACCAAAGGTATTTTGCGTACCGATAAATGCTTGTGTGTCGTTATTGTTTATTGCAATGGCAACCTGCATTGTTGGACAGGCAGAATGCTAAAGATATATATATTTTTAGCATTCTTTACCCTATGCTGTAAGATCTTTGAGGTTTCAGGTCCTTGTAAAACCTAGGTACTTTTATTGGACTATGTTTGTGGTTTCAGGTCCCTGTAAACCCTGATTTTGATGCTGTTTTTTAGTAGGTTTCAGGACTACTTTTCCTAGTGGTTGTTAATGCTTTATCTTTCTTGATTCTGTTAAAGGGTTTCAGTGTCCCTTAAAAACCTACTTTTACCGTAATTTAAAACAAAGTTAATAAAATGATAATAGTAATTATCAACGTCTTTAAGATAATAATAATTAATAAAATCATTAAAGTAATAAAGATCACTGAAATCATAAACTTGAATAAAACCTTTAGCAGTCACTTATCTATGAAGGGGGTTACCAAGGATGTTTTTGGAGGTCGAGATACTGATATACAGTCTAGCCAAACCAAGCATAACAGGGTAATAAGATAAGCCACTTCCTTATGGCTTAATCATCAAGTGTTCACAACACCTAGATAGTATAACTAAAACATGAAAAATGACCTCAAACACACAAGGATAGGCAAGAGGAACAATGATGTCAAAACCCGATAATCCCAATAGGGAATAAGAACAAAACATACATGCTCAAAATAAGGCAAGACCAATAATGATGAAAATAAATTACATAATTAATATAAACAACATTAGTTTTGTACTATATAATATATGTCATACCTATTAGAGTGACATTTTGACTGCTCAATTACCCTTGAGTATACCTAAGATGTTTGAACCTAATGCCAATCTTAGCTCATGACTTGGTTCCTGTATCCACCAAATAAGACATCAATTATACTTGAACAATGTCAATAATAATAATAATAATAATAATAATAATAATAATAATAATAATAATAATAATAATAATAATAATTCAAAACAAATGATTAGACATGAAATGATAAATTAAGTATAATCATCTATAGCTATAAAGGGACCAGACCCAATATTGATGACTGTGACCCCAAGCATGCCTTGTGAACATAACCAACAGATTCAAGAGAAATCAGTGTCAATCCCCATCTAGTAAAACATGATAGATCAATAACATATAGTAATGTAACTAACTAAAGCAGCATATACAGATAGCAAGATAAAAAATTCAATATAGGTAGTATGCATATCAACATATAATTAATTCAATGTGAGCATCAATCATGACATAATGTATCACAATGACTACCCAAGGTTTATTACATCACAACCATCTGAAAATAGTACCAACATCAATAGTCATTAGTCTAAGTGCTATCAAAACTTGATAAAGGTTACATTTCAGTATCCATAAAGGCCACAAAGTTGGTTCATGATATCATTCCCTTCTTAAAGAGAAACTATCCTGATGACCATCAACAATCAAAAAAAAAATTCTCAAAAAATGCCCAACTAAATCAATTAACACTAATATATAGCATAACAACACTTATATTATACCATATAGTGGAATATTCAACCCAAAAATCTCAACTTGGTTGGAAATTTTCCAATCTCATGTCAAAAAAGGCCATCAAATTACATTAAAATTTAACAAAACCAGTTACAAATAGGTTCACCAAACAAATATGCCTACAAAAATCAACAAAATTCTACGATAATAGCTATTTATTTTAATATAGCACCATTGATATAACCATCCTAGACATTTATGAAGGTGGTTATAAAGCATCACAAGTATACAGTATCGCAAAACACAACGACTAATACTTACCTTAATAATCTCCCTAGTAAGAGTACTAACAACACTCCCAAGCTACAAAATATAGATAAAGAATCACAAGACATGAAGTGATGTCTAAACTAGATTAACAATTTGAATATAAAACTTTACTAGGATCATAACCACTTGTATCAATATATACATACCTGCAACATGAGATCAACAAATATAATCATCTAATCCCACCAAATTGCAACCAAAATGTAGACTAACAGTGGAAATCTTGCACTAAAATGTTATGTTATAAGCATAATCCCAAGAGCATTCATCATAGAATGTCATAACATAAGGATAATAATCCATACTATTATGGTTACTCTACTACATCATCAATCATTCAGGGGTTAGTGCAATGTCCCATACCAACCACACTAAATAATGGAAAAGTCATACCATGCATCACATGCAACCCAAAGGATTACAACATATTCTTCAACACACACACAATATTGCACAATGGTCTAAGGATACCAATCCCACCATCTTAAATTAGCCATCTGAGGGCATCACCCAAATTTTATCACTATATCCAAGAGTCAAGTGGATACCTAGGATTTTAAACACCACCTAATCAGGGTTTGTGTTGTTATATCTAATCACAAAATCAGCATACATTTTAGTTATGCTTCTAAAATAAAATAAAAATATTCACCCTAGAATATTTCTAATAGGTATAACAATAACAATACCTTAACCAAAGCATGGTTACACCTATAGGCCAACAGATGCATGCATTTTAGCAAGTACCACCTTGCTGATTTACATAAATATCCAAGTCTATAGAATCAATTAGTACTTTACAAGGGGTAAAAAATAGAATTTCAAAAAGGTTACTTTTACCACAACCATCAAGAGGTGACTAAAGGAGTGCTAAATCCATAAAGTGACCATTATGCACTAAGATTCCATGGTGAACTCATGGCACACAAGGTACACACTTTGAATGAATTAGGTGTCTACTTGTGTAAAGGAGAAAAGTGGTTTTTCAACCTATGAGAGACTCTACTTCCTAGCCTATACTCAGTTAAAATATTTATGGATGTATTTTTTCTCTACCCTCAACCTCATACTAGCACCAATTCTCATTACTAGAGCAATGATGCAAGATTAAACCAGACAACACAACATTATACATTCATAGATTTTACTCAATATGAGTTAGTTTCAAAAGGGGAGAGGCACATCACACAAGTAATTTATGGCCACATTAATTCATACACTTTTTAACAACATGGAGTCACATTTATTTCAAGACATGTACACAAGGCGATCATATAATATATTTTTAAAACATATATCAAGTAAGGTTCACATGGTTAATTTTATAAGTGGAAGACTCCCTTACATAGTGATTAATCACAATTCTTATGTTTTATATTTAACAACATATATGCACGTGTATTGAATGCTCATAACATAGTGATGATATCAAGATAAGAATGTGAAAGTACACAAGGTTAATTATATGCACAAGTATAGTAAAGACACAAATTTACATGATTTATCAAAATCAATGAAAAATAATAATTACGCAACACATAATAGTTTAATATACAAGGAAGAGACACATGAAGACAAGTCATGCATATGTGTTTCAAGTGTTTTAATCATTTTTCCAATGTACATTCACATCACAATATTTAACACACATGGCATAAATCACAAGGGTCCATAACTCTCATTAGGTCACTTAATGTCTATATCCCATTCAAATGACACCAAATATCTATCATATAATACATATAATCAATCTTAAGGATATCAAATCATGATCACCTTCCTTCTAGGAAAGTTGTGTTCTAATAAGGCCTATAGAACCTATCTCCATGAGTTTCTAAAAAATTTACCAATAATATTTTCACATCATAGATAGATGTCTCATGCTAACCAATAACAATAATAGATCCCAAAACCATATAACTTGTTGAATCAAGTCATCACACTCACCTGCTAGACCCTCCATGCTAAAATTGTACCTTTGGTCCTCCCACATTATCATACCTCAACATCATTGGATAGCTTGCCCATGCAAGTTATCAATGGCCACTAATGTATTATCTCATGATTTAAATAAAAATCTTATATCATTATTCTTCTAGTTGACTTGATCTAATAAGTGAAAGGTTAAATAGTAATGTTTGTTTTGATGTAACATCACTTTTGGGAAAGGGTGGACTAAGACAAAGCACAAGGTGAATGCTATAGCATTACCCTAGAAAATATAATTTCTCATAATCAACAAGTTTAATTTAACTCATAATAAACATCCACATAGATGTAGGGCATATCTATATCACTATAGACATCCCATGGGTGCAAAAACATTACCATATTTTCAAATATACATCCTCATGGATGCATAACTCAGCCAGAATCAAAATAAACATCCCCATAGACATAAAAACATGTACATGCCTATCATAACATCCTTATGGAAATAAAGTTATCCATGATCAAACTAACCATCATAGATGCCAAACATATCCATGATCAAAACAACATCATACATGTTAAACATATCCATGATCGAAATAACATCATAAATGCAAAACATGATCAAAATAAACATTTCACACACTAAATAAAATTTGGCCTTTTGGAGTTCTAAATCCACATGCTTCTTTAACTGACTCAAAATAGTTCAAATGCATATACATGACCAAACTCTAATTTCAGCTCATATGCTCCCTCATAAGCAAAGATCACAAGCCTTCCTAATTTACCCATATAAATCAAATACTCTCATTTAATAAAACCCTCCAATTTTAAGCTTAACCCTCAAGCTTCCTAAAGTCATAATGTTGTAAGTATCTACTGATGACTCACCCATACAAGTCAACAATATATACTGAACATTATTCCCTTAATTCTAAAGGTGAAGTGATGATCACTAATCTTCCATCGACTTACCCATATAAGTCAACAATTGACAGGTGATGCTTGCCTTAACACAACTCTATTAGGGAAGGGTTGAACCAACCAAGGCTATGGGTATGTATAACAAGGTTATTTACATAAATTTACCAATTTACACACACACACACACACACACACACACACACACACACACACACACACACACACACACACACACACACACACACACACACACACACACACACATTCAATAATACAAGGACTTTACATAACTTCAAGCTAGCATAATCAAAGCACTATTCAACTCATCCAAGAGGTTAAGTGACTTTATAAAGGTCACATAATACCCTTGTCAAGAATTTAAGACATCTATTATTCTATACAAGGCATATAAATCCAGCCATGGTTTGTTATGTATGTTATCATACAGGGTTTCAATTTAGTCTTATCAAGACAACATAGACATGCAAGTGACATTCAAATATCACAAGGCATACACATACATGCTGATAAAATAATCCCCACAATATTAGACACATCTATGACATGTTTAATTTTTACCATCCCAATATAAAATATGCAACACAACTCTTGCAAAGGTATGCACAAACACACAAAATCTCCACTTGCTTTCAAGTACAAGTTAAAAATTAGTGTAATGTGTCAAAACTCATCCAAAACCTTTAAGCACAGGGTCTAATACTAGATGAAACAACCCCAAAATAAATTTTTTGATTACCTTTCAAATTACACAAGGGAACATCAAAATACCCCATTACATAACATTAATACAGTGCACTATATCCCAACAAACACTATAGGAAACACTCATAACCAACAAATAGCATCTCAACTATCCAAAATAGATAATGATATAAATAAATAGGATAAAATTAAGTACATCCAAGGATGTCTAGTTAGCCAATTTCTATATAAGAAAATAAGATATGATAGAAGTGAAATACTTAATAACAAAGGTCTAAATGACTGAACATAAAGATCCATCTCACTAACTTTCTTAGGCAAGTCATAGACATTGTGAGATTAGTAATTGGAAATATCTTATCCACTACTAAATCCAACATGGCAAGGCTATCGATTTACCATAGACTTATAGGACTTATTCAAGAAAAGGATCGATCTATATGATACCCCTATTAGATCACTATACCATGATTTGAGCTCCTTATGTAACATCAAACCTTCATTCTTTACTTAATGAAGGCCATACATAAGGTATAACTTCATGATGAAAGATTGTTCTCATAAAATTATATGAGTTACAGTATACTTAACTCAAGGTTGATGTCATTATACACATGAGCCTCTTATTGAAAAAATGCATATTTGGAATTAGGAAAATAATTGCTTCTTATGATACAGAACATCATCCCATAAGCTTACCATAGGAGCCTTTACACCTAAATATTGCTTAGTTATCCTTTGGTTAGCCTACCGTATTATTGTATAAATATAGACATTCATGCTATTCAATTAGCTTGTATATAACCATGTAAGAATTCATTACTTAAATAGTCTTAGGCATTAACTTATGTGTTCATTAAGGAAAATTTATTATTTAGTAACTCATTGCCAAGGTGAACTATTTAATCATATAAACAAGTGTAAACATTAGGGTTTCCATAGATTACTAAATTCTCATCCTAATTCTAAGATTATTTACAAATCACAAGGATTATTCACATATTAATAATCATAACACAAGGTATTTCAAGAAATTCATTGATAAGGTATGCTTATACATTTAATCATGCATATCTACTATAGCCAATGACTATCTATTCTCATGAAAGCATTAATAATAATATAACCAACTTTCTATTAATCAGGAGTTGCATTATAATAGTCAAATTTATATATTTTTTGCAAAACATGCCTTATATCTAAATCACTATAACATTGTTAATGGTATAATCCATAATATGGACCCATATAAGAAGAACATTAATCCATCTTAATTCATTACTTAAGAAATAGAAATAAGCTCACTTAAAATGATACTATTCCTAATAAACATTTGTTGCCATAATATAGTAGTGAAAACATATATCTTTGAGTCACCAAGGGACTATTTGCATAATCTATTTGCAACATCTTATTTTCAAACAAGGTTATAAACATGTCAAGGGCCATGTGTTCAATAAAAAAGCTATAATTAAGAGATGTCTTATATCATTAATTTATTAAAATAAAAAAGAGGTAAGTCTACATACTAGATAGACATTCCATGTTGTGAGAATGTCACTAGATAATATTCATCATGAAATCTATATAAATACATACATAACTCCATCAAGGAAATTTACAACCTCTAACTATTTATAGCATACCATAGGATAACACCATCTTAATTTCATATAAATTCAAGGTTAAAGACACCATAATTATAGTTGTTCCAAAAATAACCTTTTTACAATTTCATACCTACTAAAAATCAACAAGTATATCACTAAGTCATGTAACATAATGCATTCTAAATACACTAATGCTCATATGGTAAATAGACCCCAATATAAATGCATACCAAAGGAATAAATACAATTGGTTAAATAGATAAGCACAAAGCAACTATCATCAAGGATTCTTCCAATGTCAAAATCATATCCAATAATATCATTTTTCTAATATAAAAATATTACAAAGTTGCATAAGATAATAAGATAGAAATATAACATAAAATTGATAATCAACCACAATATATCATGTCAACATCATACATCAATAGGCACAACTGAGAGACAAGCTACTTTATGAAATCTAAGTGCATCAATAGAGAAGGACAAACACTATAAGGAGGACACCCATCAAAACCATTCCTATGATCCCAACCATTATTGGCCCTTACCACCTCAACCATCAGTTTGGTGGATGGTTTCAACAACTAGGTACTAAGGTGAGGTAAGAGGTATACACAAGATATTGAGCTACCAGTAAAGACTTAATAAAACTATCAACAAGAATAGATTAAGAAATATATTAATTATAAAACCATAACACTCAGCCAAACCAATTGGCCTAAGTAATGCCCAAGACATGTATTGGACTTTTAGGAAGGATGATTTGTATCATCTATCAAGGTCTATTATATCTAATTCATAAGACCAAAAGGTATAACCAAGGTCCAATGCTTAGACCAAGAGGATTATCTAAGCATAAAATAATTAAACTCAATAAAACCAACCCCCAATAGCCACATAAAATCAATTGAGTCAAAATAGGGGAAAGTATAACATTCAATAACAAAAAATAAATTTAGTTTGGTTTAGAAGTGACCATGTACATCCAACACTATTTACTTCCGTTAATTCATCAAATATGAAACCAGGCAATAAAATGATCTCGCTCAATCAAAATAGAATAACCCAATTAGCAATCGAAGACTAGTAATTTCAACCTAACCAATTTGATGGAAAACCTACTCCAACCATAAAAGTATAACTTGGGTTTACAATCAGCATAGATAAACCAATTTTATTTAAAAAAATCAAACTTAAAATCTAAAAAAGAGATATGCATAGTAGATTTATGGCATCAAGCGATAGCCAAGACTTTTTGAAGTATTAACAGAATCATAAGTTGTGAAGTCATAAAGATTTTGAAAAATCTATTCATATTATAAATAGTATTTAACAATATAGCTAAAATAGAATCACCAATATAAAAGGGTTAATCCTTAGTTAAATCTATCTATTTTACATAAGATAATTGGTAATACAATAACAATGTAAATGAGCCCATAATAATGAACCCAAATGGGAACCAAAATTAGCGTTGCATAAATGATATCCAACCAATAATAGTGGTTCATTATAATATAGGCCCACCATAAAAAACAAGCTCATGCAAAGAGTTAAAATTGATCATTATGGTTATCATGCAAGTTAAATTAGTTTGGAGGTAGCGTAACTACTCAGTTTAATGTTGATATTACATAAAATGTTTAATTTCTAAAAATCCATAGTTATTCCTCTCATTATTATTATTTTTTTATAAATAAAGATCCAAAGTAATAGCCCAACTATATCTTGTAGTGCTCAGCAAAAATTATAAATCCATAGTTATTTCTCTAGGTAAAATGTAGTCATAATTAAAAGGGAAGGCATCTAGCAAGAGTAAATGGTTTGATCGGATTGGCCATTAAGTTTTGTTACAACATAATGGGGGGAAATAACAAGAACACTAAAATACCAATATAAAACTAATTGAAATGACTTACATATAATAGGGAGGCAACCATGGACAACATCGTGGCATTTGGAAGTTTATGGCTTTGTTATTTATAGTAGGTCGATCTTTCCATATCACCCACCCATTTACCCTTTCTCTCTCTCCAAGGAAATCACACAACCTCCTACCATTGACACCTCACCATACTCTTTGTAGAGTAATGAGAGATCTAAACACACAAAAATCCATACAAAATTATCCAAAAAAATTAAAGTTATGCCCAACTATTGAGAGATCTATACCAATAATTTTTTGTATAAAGATTTGAGGCAAAACCATAGTTCGATCCAACACTTGATGTTACATTCCATAAGAATGGAGTCCCCTTCATACATTATATTTTTTTCCAAAATCCAAGTATTTGAAGCATTCTAACATGGCTATGGATTAGGGAGAGGATATAAATTTTCTTTTATTTTAATTTGTTCTCCCAACATAAGCATTTCAGGAACACCCTCCTCTTTCCCAACACTAAGTAACGGATCCTCCTCAAATCCCCACAACCTAGTAGAAAAATACCTAATGGGGAAGAATGATGGAGTCTACCCAAAACAACATATATCGCCCTAGTTTTAACCCTTGTCACCTCCCTTTTTTAAAACTAAAAAATAAAAAATAAAAATGGACAAAAACACCCCTCTTGGTAAACGTAGCCTGCTCCCCAAAACTATATGCCACAATAAAATTCTTAAACCCATAATCCTCCTCATGTATTCTTCAAAATAGGGATAAGATTTTATATATATATGTATATATATATATATATATATATATATATATATATATATATATATATATATATATATATATATATATATATATGTATATATGTATGTATATGTATATATGTGTGTATATATGTATATGTATATGTATGTGTGTGTGTATATATATATATATATAATAAATTAATATTAATGTTAAAATCCTTAAGTTGATTCATGGAATAATAAAATAATGAAATCTTTTAAAATAAATAATGATAACAAAATATTTTTAAATCAATAATAAAACCATTAAATAAATATTTGATAGCAAAATCATTAAAATTATTGATAAAAAAATAATGAATTGATTAAGAGATAAAATAACAATAAAATCATTAAATAAAAATAATTAACAAAATCAACAAAGCTAATAAAATGATAATATTAATTATCAACTCCTTTAACATAATAATAATTAATAAAATATTTAAAGTAATAAAGATCACCAAAATTGTAAAATAAAATAAAGCCTTTGGAAGTCACTTGTCTACAAAGAGGGGTTACCAAAGATGTTTCTCGAGGTTGAGAGACTCATACACGGTCTAGTAGAACCAAGCATAATAGGCTAATAATATAATCCATTTTCTTAAGGCTTAATCATCAAGTGTTCATGACACCTAGACATGATAACCAAAATATAAAAAATGGCCTCAACCACACAAGGATAGGCAAGAGGAAAAATGATGTGAAAACCTGATAATCTCAATAGAGAACAAGAACAAAACATACATGCTCAAAATAGGGTGAGACCAATAATGATAAAAATCAATAACACAATGGAATATAAATGAAGGTGGCTCAGTACCATATAATACATTATATACCTATCAGAGTGACATTCTAACCGCTCAAGAGCCCATGAGTATACTCAAGATGTTCAAACCCAATGTTGAGCCTAACTCATGGCCTAGTGCCTACATCCACCAAATAAGAGATCAATATTACTTGAATGATGTCAATATAGTAATAATAATTGAGAATGAATCATTAGATATGAAATGATAAATCAAGTATAATCATCTATAATTATAAAGGGACCAAAGTCAATACAAATGATCATGACCCCTAACATGCCCTGTGAACATAACCAACAGCTACAAGAGTAATTAATGTCAATCTGCATCCTTTAAAACATGATATATCAATAACATGTAGTAATGTAACTAATGTAAGTAGCATATGCATATAACAAGATAAAATAAATCCAATATAGGAAGTATTTATATCAGGATATAATGAATCTAATGTGAGCATCAATCATGACATAACATATCATAATGGCAACCTAAGGTATCCTCCATCACAACCATCTAAAAATATAAGTAACATCAATAGTCGTTAGTCCAAGTGTTATCAAATCATGCTAAATTATGATATAATCTAGTATCCACAAGGTTAGTTTGTGACACTACTTGATTAGGTAGAGTTGATCCTATAATTAAATCAATACAATGTTTAATGACTCTCTTTTGTGGTAAACCATCTGTTAACTCATCAGGGGTAACATATGTATATGCTTTCAACTCATTTTTCTCTTCTAATGGCATTTTGACCAGCTTTGTGTCTTCTTTCTTTTATATTAATCCATAACAATAACCTATCATCTTTATGTCTTTGATAAATTGCTTTTTAGACAACATGCTTTCTATTTGTCTTTCTTCTTTAAGAGGTATTAAAACTACATTTGTACCAACTCTCCAAAAAGTATATGTATTATTTCCTCCATGATGAATTACTTTTCTATCATAATCCCATGGCTTTCCCAAAACACATGGCATGCATCTATTAGAATAACATCAAATCATATTTCATATTTGTAAGAGTTTTCTATAGAAAACTTAATAAAAATATCTTTTATCTAATATAAATTCATTTCCTTTATTTAATCATGAAATCCGATAAGGATAGGGATACTTTACACATTACAAACTTGATTTCTCTACCATTTCTTCAGAAACCATATTTTCACAACTAACACCATCTATAGTTACTTTTCATATATTACATCTTAAAGTGCACCTTGCTCCAAAAATGTTTTTTTACATCCATAAATCACCACCTTCCTTATTTTTCACATGTTATTTCATTGGATCAATCATTGTTCTCCTCATTATGATATTTTCTCTATTGTCTATTGCTACAACTTCTATATTTTTCTCTTCTCTCTCATCATCTACTAAATTCATTTATTGGGTGCTCCTCTTCTTTCCTTTTTTTGTTTAGGATTGTGTGTACACTCAAATACCATGTTACCTTATTCTCCACATAGATAACAAACATAATTACTTCATTTATTTAAAAACAACCTTCTAGCACCACCATGTGTTCATTCTCTCTAAAATCCTCACCAAATTTATTGGTATTGAAATGCATGTCTATTATATTATTGCTTTTTGAACCATGGTTAGATCCTCCTCTAATGTAATTAAATCCACCTCATCCCCTTATTGGAGGTTATTTTCTTCTTATTTTCCTAGTTAATATTGTGAAATTTTATCTATTTCATTTTTATTATGCCTTCCAAGATAATAAACAACCCTCTTTCATGAAAAGTATTCTATGCATCCTCAATTCATATTGAATATAAATATTTAAACCATTTACATACCTTTCACCCATATTTTATTATTTTGTCATGCTCCACTCCCATGGAAAGCTTGTAAAACTCATTTTTATATTCTTATATAATGTGATCCTTTTTCCTTAAATTATATAATCTTACTTATAGGGTTTGTGCATAATCCAATGGAATAAATTTCTCCCTCAGCTTCTTCTTCATCTTACTCCACATGTTGATCTTCACTTCATCCTTTCTTTGTCTCTCTTTATGTAGGTTATCCCACCAAATCACTTAATGAATCTTCGATTACATGCATGAAAACATTACTTTATTATATTCTATTAGATATTTCCATTTTAAAAACACCTATGTGTTTTTACCTAATCTATCATCTCCTTTGGGTTTAAACTACCTCCATAATTTGGATCATCAACCTTGATTCATTTGTTCCTCCCCTCTAAAGATCAAACCATCATCTCTTCCATTTATGGTGGTTATTATCATTCATCCTCTTATTGATTTATATATTAACGATATTTTTATTCTTATGTTTCATATTCCACTCACCCTTTTCTTTGATTGTAGACAATTGCAATTAATTTGTTCAAATTACCTTTGTAAGTCTTGTGTAGTCTTGTTCATCTGACTAAAGTATCATCATCCTTGTCCTATCACCATATCTTACACCTATTTATTCACTAACAATATATTATGCCAAAGTATAAACACATCAATTCACAAATATATTACCTCAAATTTTTGAACTTTCCCTAATACGAGATGATGAATCCACAAACTAGCAAAGTATGAAAATATTAATAGGCTTAAAACTTAGAATTTCATCAAACCATAATATTAATTGAATGAATAAAATAAGTACATAATATTATTTAAATAGATATCAACTCTAAATTGGATTTGACATTCAAAATTAAATTTATTTTTTATTTTTTAAAAACTACCTAGACTAACTAAACCTGTTATAAATAGACAATTCATTTTCATGAAAACATGGGTATTGAGGATAATATAGGAATAAAATTATAAACATATCCTACAAATAAAAAATCCAAAATGGTGGGTGAGTTTCAACTCAATTTGATGTTAGGTTACAAATTTATTATATTTATGCTATTTTTAGCATGACTAAAAATACTATAATCTAATTTCAAATCTATAGATTGTCACGTATGGCTCTCCAGATATATTGTAATAACCCATAAATGGTATATCAGATTATTTATCCATGTATCTCTAATTTATATTAATTTTGACATGAATGATAATTCAATCAGGTTAATGCATCATAAGTTATTATCATGGAAGAGGATTATTTATTATCTTTGAAGGCATAATAAAAATGAAATAGATAATATGATTGATATATTCACCTTCCTAGATAATAAATTATCCTTCACAATATGATTGATATATTCACCTTCCTATTGATATTTTATGAATTTTTTTCCTTCATACATGTAGGTTTTACTCCTCATATGATAATCCACTAATCTGGGTTGATAAGAAAATATTACATCTTATTATTCCATAATTAAATATGTTCAAAATTTAATTTTACATAATTATTAATGTGATTCCCACTGTTATATTTTACAAAAATATTCTAATGATAAAAGGTTCCACTTTCAAAACATTTAACACATAAAAATTAAAACCTAACTCTTCAAAAAAAACTAAAATTGAGCTTTGATAGCATTGCAATAAAAAAGATATTGATGAAATATTTGTACTAACATTTGAATGATATAAGTTTCAAAAACAATATTTGAAAGTAAAAAACATTTCATTTTTTAAACCCTTATAGAAAAAACCCAACATAATAACATACTTTTATCACACCACATTTTCTATGTCATCATATATCTTATTTTAGATCTAGTTACTTCTGGGTTGTATAACTAATAAGGATCATACAATATGATAAGAGTTGATATTATCCATTATCGATGGTTTTGACACATTTGAGATTAATTTTTTCTATTATAATCATTCAAATTAGATTGACTAATCTATAATGAGGACATTTTTGTGTTGTGATTTTAGATCACTTTATTCCTATGCTATTATGTGACTAGTTTTAATTAAGAGGTAGTTTTTTTTATTCTTGTAAATACACATATTGAATGTATTCATTTTATTATCTCATTACAAGAAATATTATTAAATTCATGGTTATGACACTAATTAATCACATTATCTATTGTATTATCTCTCTTTATTTTTCTCTCTCATTATTGTGATATGATTGGAATATATTGTTGAACAAAAATGTACTTATGTGAATGTGTTATGTTGGTATACAACTAGAATGTACTAACCATGTGATATTTTGAGTTAACATTGAATGATTCATGAAGTGTTTTTTAGTAGGTGACAACATCACATATTCATGTGCTATTGGTTTTTACTCTAATGGCATGTGTATGGGTTTTTGAAAATGTGCACTATCATGATACCTAGGTGTAACATGATAACACATGGGTTCCACTAGTTATCCTAGGATCATGTAGAGACTAGCGGATTATGGGTCCAACACTAACTCTCCCATACATTTTTTATAAAAAATTAACCAATATTCATGTTTTTAATACTTTATACTAGAAACTTCCTCCTTGAAAATTTATTTTCTTGCAAGACAAGATTCCCTATGATGAAATAGTAATTGGAGTTCCACGTAAAATATATGTTATCTCACATGGATGGTGTTCATAATACAAGTTTTTCTTCATATTTTACTTGATTATAGTGAATGGAATCCTTAGTGAAATAGATATTAGCTCTAGAGGATGTTAGTCCTACTAGGAGTTGTATTCTCTATATTGCATTTCATTGGTGAATAGAGTCTTGTGTGATATAAATATTATCTCTATTAGATTGTGTTCTTGATATGATTTAAATTATATATTTTAATTCATGATAGTGGCTAGAGTATGGAGTAAAATAGATGTGGGATCTAGAAGATAGAAAATGGATAACTGATTAAAAATAAATTAGCTCTAGTAGATGGTGTTTCTATTATGAGATGTATTTATTATCTCACTTAATGATATTTAGTAATGATAGTGACTTATTATATTTACATGACATGTGGATTATGATTATTGTGATTAACCATTTTAATCCATTATGGATTTATATGTATATTGTGAAGAGATGTTATTGCATAGATTTGTTTTGTTTATTTAGTGATTTTGGTTATGATTTGATGATCCATTTAATTATGTATTTGTATATTTTAATTTTATGTGATTAATTATAGCACTAACCATGCATGAAACATATTTGCTACTAGAGTCATGGTAGGAAAGTTAGATAATAAATGATAAGATTTTTTTCCTTAAAGGAACATGTATTATGTGTCTAATTTAATTCTCACAAGATTTGGAGAATCTCAAGAAAATTTATACTATTATAAATAAATGTGTGTGTGTGTGTGTGTGTGTGTGTGTGTGTGTGTGTGTGTGTGTGTGTATGTGTGTGTGTGTGTGTGTGTGTGCGCGTGCGTGCATGCGCGCGTGTGCACGTGTGTGTGTCTATGTGTGTGTACATGATGATTATGATGATGATGATGATGATGATGATGATGATGAAATTTTGTTTTGTTAATTATTATATTATATTATATTAACATTTAAATACGTAAGTCAAATATGTAGGTGACATATGGATGTTGGGATGTATGGGAAGGATAATAGGTGCCTGACTACCCATCTACATAATCATTTTGACTTGCATAAACCTTGACTACATGTATACCTCATGTGCATGTTCCACCCATTTGATTTTTGTGTGCCTCCTTGATAACCCTTAGTTAAAATTGAAATTATGTCTAGACAACTCATTATTAATTTCCTTTGTACATGATCCATTGACAAATAAAACCTTGATTGAATCCATTTTCTTTGAATTTTTTAGATTCCTTAATGAGAAAATTTTAAGAATGTTTAAAGAATATTTTTCTTAATTTTTATAGGTTAAAAACAGATGCCCCATCTATAATTGAACCCAAATGAACAATGAAATGTGTGTAAAATCTAAATTTTTCATTTTCTATGAACAACTTAGGAAAGGTTGGAGATATAATAAAGGACATTTGTCCTCCTTGTATGGGATGAAAAATACAACCACCCCCATCCTCCTTATGTAGAAAAATATGCATACTGTCTTAGGTGTTCAAAGTTATAAAATAATATCTAAAGAATTAAGCATAAATTATAGAGATTGGGGGGAGTGAGGACAACAAGTTGAATAAAATCCTAGATTTCAATAAATTAAGTTAAGTTCTTAGTCCTTTGAAATTGTGTATTAATTTTACTAGGTTTCAAGGTTTTTAAGGAATTTTATTGATAGGAATGTATGTTGTTTATTCTATTTGGAAGCCATAGTCTTATTGTCTATTATTTATTAGCCCATATCTATGATAAATGTGTAGGAGGTAACCTCTTAAAATTAGGGGTTGATTGGGTCATTATATGCCTAATTATGTTATAAGGTTAGGAGGTAAGTACAACTCCCCCCTCTTGTTTTGTTGTCATGGTATTATGGATGAAAAGAAAATTATTATGTTGTTATGAAGATTGTTTGAATGTCCTAAGTAGTGGATGCATTTTTTTCAAATGTTGTTGACCTAAATAAACACCTTCATATTTTACTAGGATGGAGTTTATAAGAATCATAAAATCTATCATCTAATGTGATATAAGAAGTAAATATTATTGAATTTTGTATATTGCATCATTAGTCCTATGAGTGCTTGTCACTTGAGTTATTGTCATTGATGAGCTTGTTATTATTTTTGTTTATTTACATATTTTTTAATATAGTGTATACCTATGACACATTGTTAAACTAAAAACTATACATTTTTGGGAATAAAAATACAAAATGGTTTTCTATTGCATGTTTATGTGAACATTTACAAATGGTTACAAATGGATATTGTGATTATGTTGATATAATTTACATGATTGAATATGAAATATGCATTGTTTTGGTACATAATAATTGTGTAGCTTATATTTCAATTTAGCTTTATAAGATCTATAAAAACATTTTTTAATAAATGTCATACACAAGCTTATTTTTAAATTGTTACTGAATACATAAGTCTTACAACATATTATATAATGTATAAATGGAAGTATGTATGATGATCTATTTTTAGCCTTTCTCATAAGATTATTGTGAATATTATAACTTTGATTATAGAAACTCGATCATGTTTCAAATTCATCTTATATTGTATCTATAAAACTTCTTCCAAGGGAAGAACTACCATTTTCAATTCAATTCCATGTGAAGATAAAAAGATAAATTAGAACTACATAATAATTGCCAGAAATTAGAAGTAAATAAATAAGAAAAATATTAAAAAATAAAAAATTATAACTCGGTTTCATGCATTCTTAGGAAACACATTTAAGATAAGTGAAAATTACCACTAGAGAGTGACATTTAATATTATTTATCCTACTTAATCATGGATAATAATATTTAATATTACATGTCATGTTTTAGACAATGGAAAATACCCCTTAGGGAATAATATTAAAATTCACATGTGAATAGAATGTTAAGTTAGAATAAAATCATGTTTTTTTTACATAGGATCCATGTGTGTGTGTGTGTGTCTTTTAATTTTTAAATATATTAAAAAAAAAAAATCTAAATAAAAACATTATAATATTAAAAAAAAATGGGTGTGATGAGGCTGAAAACCATCCCTTGAAAGTATGGTAAAATAGTGGGATGGTGTCAAGGACACCTTCCCATTTGAAAAAGGGATGCAACAAGGATGTAGTCATAATCGATGGGACAACAAACAACTATAATTTGGTATGTCATTGTGGTAGCCTCATAACATAAATAAATCCTTATATTTTTTATATTCTTTCCTTAACATTCACTCTATTCATTATTAATTTCACACACACACACACACACACACACACACACACACACACACACACACACACACACACACACACACACACACACACACACACACACACACACACACACACACACACACACACATGTATGTATGTATGTATGTATGTATGTATGTATGTATGTATGTATGTATGTATGTATGTGTGTGTGTGTGTGTATGTATATATGTAAGTACTATTAACTAATTTTGTCCCCCAAGGTCATAATGTCAAACCCTATATAAAAAAACATGATTGTCATGTGTTATAAACTTATTCTTAGATTTATATTTCCTTATGTGGTCTCACAAAGGTATTTATAAAATGTTGTTAGCATAGTTTAAGGTTTATTTGACAATATTAAGGTAATGTTGTATCTTGGTCTTGTGGTATCCTAAACATGTCATGAGGTAGAAAGGGTGAATCCAAGATGTGTCATAGGTCCTTAGGTGTCCTTCAAAGTCATTCCATGCCTCTACCAACTTTTATAAATATTTCATGATTGTTTTGAGAAGTTAAGGTTCTGTTACAAAATATAAGTTAATGTTTTATGAGAAAAAAGTTGACTTTTACTAACTCCAATGTGTGTCAAATCTCACAAATTATAAAATATTTACAATACACTTTCAAATGTTATTGGAGGAGTTATATAATTATCACATATGTCAAGATGTCAGCCATTAGCCATAATCTTACATTTCAATGCCAAAGAAAGAAGTTTCACTCATTTGTGTAGACTTATGAGCTCATCTTCCAGTAAAAAATGCTGCAAAAGTTTCCATTCAACTTATATAGGTGAAATTCACATTTTTATTGTAGGGATGGGTCTCAAATTTTCAAATGTTGCCTCCTTTTCTCCATTGCTCTCTTAACAAACTTGCAAAGGCTAAATTTAAATGCTTGGTACGGATAAGAGAGAGAAGACTAGGACCTAAGATATTGAAAAAATATGGGGACCCTAATAACCTTTAAAATACATGAATTAATTAAGGGTATAATTCCTAAGCTTTATGAATGATTGCTAAGAAGTTAACCTAGTCTAAAATAGCCTATGAATCCCACAATCTCATTATTTCTCCTCAAGATCATAGTTTAAAAAATAAATAAAGCATGAGAGTATTTTAAAAATATCCTAAGAGATATACACATGCATTTCACACCTTCATCTACTGGTTTGACACATGTGGGAAGCCATTTGTCAAGAAACGTTACTCTTTTGCACAATTTATAGAGTTAATTGTTATAATTCTTGTTTGATCTAGAGTTTTAAACATTTTAAAGGATGAAATGAAGGTATATCACCATGTTTAAAATCTTATAAATTTAACTCCAAGTCCATAAATGTCTATATTGTGTTCTCCAACATATCTTCTTCAAGTAGCATGCATGATATTGGTTTTAAATATTGTGTTTGGCTCTACCTACAAAGATGTTTCCAAAGGTTTTTATCATGTTTTATCAAGGTTATCTAGATATCATGATCTCATAAGATGATATGAATAAATTTTAAAGATGAGTATCTAATTGAATATTATCTCACACTTATGAGATCAAACCTATACCATTTCAAAGACTTAAGCATATAGATTGTAGACCTAGAAGTCTGCAGACATGTAGATTTGTGTTTTAAAGAGAAATTACTTGAAATAAAAGTCAAGTTTAGATGTGAATTAATAAGGTGAAGGTAATTATATTACTTAAACACTTGTAATATTTCATTGGAAAATTTTAATGAATGAATAGAATCCAACTTTTATGCATAAATCTTATACATGAGCTAACTTTCTATAGACATGTATATGTGAATGGGTAAATTTGAGGTTATATGGTTTTATAAATAGTTATACAAACTATTTGTTAGATTAAATGAAAAGTAAAAGATTTTAAATAACCATTAAGATGACTAAGACTCAAGGAATTGTTCTTAGCAGTCCATACAAATAAAGAAACAGACCTATAGGTTACAAACCTATAGATCCTCATTTTGAACAATAAAACCAATGGTAATGTAAAGAGGATGGATGCGGAAACATGAATCAAATAAGGTATAATATAATTGACATAACAGTTTAATAACTAAACCATCTAAGAATCATAACATGTTTGAGATGACTATTGTGATAATCACTATGAGAGTGTACAAACCTAGACACTTATACAACCTAGGCATGAAGACAAGAAGACAATGAAAGGTTTCTTTATTGAGATTGAGTAGATATAAAATTCATTAAATATACTAAATATAAAATATACCTAAAGGAGATAAAGATTAAACTAACTAAATAGGACTCTTTAACCCTGCACACGTAGTTGGTATAATGCATATATGTCTGCCTAGTCAAGGTTGGAATGCCTAATTGGTTTGAATTATGAGGTATATTGGAAGATAAAAACCATGATAAAATGACTATATAATGATATTATGGCCTATGTATGGTATTCATGATCTTTGAAGACAAGGGCAAGGATTACAAAGATCTGCCTAGGCCTAGTAAGCCTGAACAAACACACAAGCATGTATGTGTTAAATGGTGAATAAAATGATTTATTAAAATAACATTATACCTAAATATATTTGGGGTGATGATTATGGAATTTTAAAAAAGTATTTCATAAGGATTTAAAACACTAAAATAGTGAGAAATGGGTCCTATGTAAGCTGTTAGGGTCACTTGTAATGGCTAGTTTGAGAACCTTATGTATGAGTTAAGGATAGTCACAATAGGTATAGAAGATAAATGGAAAATTTGAACACTATAAAAAATGATTATGCATGTAATATACCTCATTAAGGTATCTATGACCCAATAAAAACACTATTAGCCTTTTTTTGTAGACTAAAACTCACTTTTAGACCTAAAGAATGCAAGTTTAGCCACCTGAGTAGCACCAAATTTTGCTCATATATTTCCTAAAAATTTTCATGGTGTAAAAATTATTTTGGAGGATTTTGATGGTTTTATCTATTCCCATATTATGGTATTGTTTAATAGAAAGACGATTTGTTCTTTATGAATAATCCTTAAGAATAAAACAAATCTAAAACTCTCTTAAACCCCTTCTAGTGACATAATGAGAGGAAAGTGGATCTAAATGGTATGTAATATATTTATATGGCTATAGAAACATTTTTATAACCATTTTAGGTCCTCTTTGCACCACTTCAAGGTATTGGTTGGCAAGTATACAAGTACAATTATATGAAGTATGGCTAAATACATGGTTACATGCTTGTTTATGAAGAAATAGAGTATGGGGTGGTCTCCAAACTAATATCATTGGCATATTATTAATTAATAATTTTCCTCAGCCATATACACACCATTTTAGGTTTACTAAAAAATAAACTTGGCCAAGAAGGGAGAAATGCATTGTTTTACAAGTCAAATGACCTACCTAATGACCTATTGAACACTTTAAGAGACATATCCTCATTGGATTGAGTTGTGTAATTATGTTTCATAAATAAATAAAATCATTCCAATCACTATATCATACATATTTCTTTCCAAACACTTCAATTATCTCTCAAGTGTATGCAAGTGCCTAGACTAGGGTTCTTGACCATTTCATGGCTTACCCATCCATACAATGTATCAAGAGATGAAAATTTGCATGGAGCATGGTATTGGCATGGGAAAAGTGAATCAAACACTTCCTATAATTTACATGTGTAGGAGTTATTTTGTTCCAAAATTCAGTTCTTAGGTAAGGATGCCTAATTGAGGCCTAATTAAGGAGAGAGAATATCATAAAAATGACACTTCTAATTAGAGTCAGTATATGAAAATTTACATTGATATGTAAGGGTATAATGGGTCCTCAAAAATTTCTTAAATTTCCTAATAGCCTTCGTACATTCCTCTACACAAGGAAGTTTACACATTTTTAGGGCTACAAAGAATGAGGCTAAATGAGACCTTTTAGTGCAAAATGGAGTCTTGGAGACATTTTTATGACTCCAAACAAGTTTTTATAGTTTTTATATGATCTTAATAATAAATCCATAGAGAGATAATAGCTTGATGAAGATGAACTCAAGATTTGACACTTGTAAGCAAGATTGGTTTAATGAGATGGAGTTTCAAGATACCTAAGGACATAGATGATGATTGCATCTAAGATGTCAGTTTGGAGACATTTTAAAAATTATGAAAATTTTCAATTGTATAGATATAATGTAACTCAATATGATATGATGGTGAAGAGTTCCACTTTACCATTCACAAGTCAAGACAATGGGAAGTTTTTGAGAACAAGGCAAGATGTCAAGGAACCAAAATAAACTCATGTCATTTGAAGGATAAGAGAATATCTATAGTATCAAAACATTTCCTCAAAGACCTTTATATATAGTTTCATAGCCATTATTTTGGTTGTAACTCTTTTAGACACTTGTCACCCTCTCTCTCTCATATGCCCTTCTCTTTTATCTCTCACATTTCTCATGTATTCAACCTTGATAAGATATATTTATATCATCCACCTAGGTATGTTGAATCCTTACCCATTTTAAATCCTTTGATAAATGATAAAAGTCTCTCTTTACCTTCTCCTTTGACTAATTTGATCTTATCAAGTGATTATATTTGCTTCCTTGGTATGTTGTCATTTCCTAACATTCATGCTCAGTTTGGAATCATTTTTGTAGGTCTTATGAAGTTTCTAAGTTAGGTGTAAAGGTTGAGTGAGTTTTATTTTAATTAGTGGCATTTCATGATTTCTTTACTAGTACTCCTATCCCAAGAATTATTCACAACCTTCATGAAAAATGTTGATTTATAAAGGTAAATTTTGAGTAGTGTTTGTTGCAGGTTAGTCTCATGTTTGAATGGCATTTACATTTGGTCAGTAGTGTTCAAACTATATTTGGTGCATCACCCCCATTATAGTATGTTTCTCTCTCTTTTCCTATCAATTTTGTGGAGTAGTTTGTGAGCCTAAGTCATTAATCAAGGGGAGTCATCCCTTTAACCTTGAGATTCAATACAAATTTACGCAAACCACAACCTATAACTGTTTCCATGTTATTCCAAATTTAGAAGGCTTAAACTACCTTCCAAAGGGTGAAAATTTGGTTGATAATGATTTTATCACACCTAGTGGGATTAATGTCCAAATTATTGGAAGGATTTTTGGTGTTATTCTTCTACATATCAACCTTTGGAGGCATTTAAAATAACAATGACAACTCCATACTTAATTAATTATTTCTAATCTCTCAGTAAATTTTTTAAAGTAAGTTATATATTTAATTCATTATTTTATGAGGTTTTTATGGAGAAATTTCAAGTAGAGTTAAATTTCATGTAAGTTAATGAGGAATCTGAAGCTTATGGTATTCCATATCATTCCTGTGATGAGTCTTATCAGCCTCACTATGATTCATATTAGCCTTGATAAGATTCATATCAGTTATATGATCAACATATATTCACCTTAAATGACTATGATATTTCATATGATCAACCTTATCAAGTTCAAGATGTCCCTAGGAAACATATCCACTTATCAAATCAGTCCATTTCAAGTTTCAAACAAACTATCTTTAGATACCAAAGGTATATGGTAGGGCTTAACATACAAAGGGAATATGGTCAAGGTATCCCTAGACATATCATTTGTAATATGAGAGACTCATTGAAACTAACTAAATAATAATGGGCACCTATTGAGAGAGAAAATTGGAAAGGCATCTTAAGTGAAATATTAGATGTTAAGTGGTCTCATTCAAAGTATATAAGATAAGCTAATAGTTAATGAAAGATAACATGTTCAATTATATAATCCCTATATGTCTTCATATTCACCACCTCAAGCCTTGTATGTGCCATTCATTCCTCCCCAAGATACCATTTTAAGTGAGCTTGAAAGCATTCTAAGTCCTTCATATGTTTCTCAAACTTCCCTTCTTGTAATTCAATCTAAGAGATCATTCAAATAAATGAGGAGATTCTCATTGAGTAGCCTATATTTGAGAACCAAAATTCTACTTCTCTTCGTCAAGAATGCCCCAAGAAGCTTTTCAATACTCCAAACTGGAATCAAGTGGTGAAATCATGGAGTAATCAAGGTGAGACAAGCATATATTGGGGATTTGAATTCAAGGAGAAATTTGAACCTATGTAAGTCCCTCCCATCCCTTCTCGAGATCCCTTTTGTATCTCATATCAACCTTGTTATGTTATTTAACCTCATGAATTCACTAACCTCCTTCAATAAAATATATTCCAAGAGAGTATAGACAATCAAATTGAAGAGTTAGAGTTTAAAATGAGAAAAGAGGTAGAGAGCCAAGATCAAGAGACTGAAGTCAAAAAAACCCTTGATTTTATTCAAACCCCATTTCCTTCATCTTAAGAACCTCTATCTTTTCCAACCTGTAAGTCTATCCAATAGGATATCCAAAACAAGGATTTCCTAATTGATAAGTTTAAAAACCAAGTTGTAGTTAATGAAGATCTTATAGAAGGCTATGATAAGGACAAAGTGGTTGATGAACAAAATGAGGCACTAATAGCATAGTTAAACCTTTTTTTCTTCAAGATTTCCTATAAGAATCTTCCATTCCTAAGGTCTCAATTTGTAAGAAATATCCTTGCATCCTCGATCCCATTCATGATCCACCTAGCATACCCCATATTCCCTCTCAAATCCATGAGCATATTCCTTTCCCTCCCACCATCTCCCTTCTTGAGAAACAACTTGTCCTATGGTAGATAAATAAAGAAGTTGTAGCTACAATTGGGGTGCAAACAAAGTGTGTTGAAGTTTCCTTAAGTGAGTTTTATGAGGATATATTCATTGTTACTCCACTTGAAGAAGAAATAAATAAATCAATTTTCAAATATAAGGTTCTAGAATATGGTCTTGGGGGCATGCTTCCAAGATAATATCTAATTCCATCTACTCTTTTTGAGTTTATAGTTGGCCTTGATATTGAAGGCTCTCTAAGAAAACAAGCTAAGGTTATGAATGATGTTTACATAGTTAAAAATGAGAAATAAGATGAACTTGAATAAACTAAATTTAAATCACATCATGACTACATAGAAGGATTTGAAACTCTTGACATCCCTATAGCTCTTGATAAGAAAGATGAATATGATTTTCTAGTTGGT
This sequence comes from Torreya grandis, assembly GCA_037957365.1. Classification (NCBI taxonomy): domain Eukaryota; kingdom Viridiplantae; phylum Streptophyta; class Pinopsida; order Cupressales; family Taxaceae; genus Torreya; species Torreya grandis. Next base: position 1,428,946 of record JARHVA010003968.1, on the reverse strand, counting down.
CTTGCTCATATTGACCAAAGAGAAGAGCCAACATATGATTATTAGCATTATATTTAACTACTTTAAGATAATTAAAGCCTTTTCAAATGTACAAAAGACCATGATGTAGCAGGACTTAGTATGCAAATTTCCTTAAAGAGCTTGATGAAGTTATAGAAGATGATAAGAATTATGAGGTCACTAAAATGTCATGAATTCCCAAAGGAAATGACTAGATGGAGAATCATTGTATGAGGTTACAGATAATAAGAAATATGATAATAATATTGATGCACAAGATGAGTATGTGTTCATAGGTGATTGGTTTGTTACCATTCCTTCATTTGAAAACATGCCAAGAGGAGTGACATTAAAGAAGACGATGAAGACAACAAGAGAAAGGTAAAATAGGCATATTTAGTCATTTTTTTTGTCATCTCATGGATTATAATATATCATAAGTTTCCCCTTTGATCTATATGGAAGAAGAAAATCTCAAATTAATTATATATATATATATATATATATATATATCAGTTTACTTATATTTATTATGTTCCCTAAGTTTTGGTGAGAATATGTGTGTGTTTTGTTTCTTTTTCTTATATATGTTGTATTTATTTTATGTGTTTTTAGTTCCAATTAGTTTTTTTTTATCATTTTAAAGGTCTGATTAGGTCTAAGTTTGAGTGCAAGTGACTCCATTACCTAATAGAAGGGCAAGGCTATTGGTCTAGTAAGCATATCAAGCATACTACCACTATGAATTACCAATTTTTTGACTAATTTTGAACCCCAAGGTTAAAATTTCAATGATTATAGTAAAAAACCTATTTTTCATGTGTTAAAACCTTTTTCATATCTTTTACATGACCTATGTGGTCTCTCAAAGGTTTTTATAAAACCTTGTTAGCATAGTTTATGGTTTATTTGACAATATTAGGTTAATGTTATATCTTGTTATTATGGTTGTATAGACATTTCATGAGGTATAAATGGTGAATAAAATAGGTTTAATGGGTCCATATGTGTCCCTAAAGGTCATTTCATGCCTCTACCAACTTGTATAAACATTTTGTGATGGTTTGGAAAAGTTAAGGTTATTTTGCAAGCTTTAAGGTAATGTTTAATGAGTACAAAGATGATTTTTAATAACTAAAACATGTTTAAAATATCAAAAATTATAAAAATACATAATAAACACTTTAAATTTTTATTTGAGGAGTTATATAACTATCACATATGTTAGGATGTTAGACATTAGTCAGAATCTTGCATTTCAATGCCAAAGAAGGGAGTTTCACTCATTTGTATATACTTGTGAGCTCATATTCAGGTAAAAACATTTCATAAATGTCATTTTAGATTATATAGGTTAAATACACATTTGGATTGTAGGGATAGGCCTCAAATTTTCAAAATTTTCCTCCTGTCTATTACTCTCTTCACAATCTTGCAAAGGCAGATTTCAAGTCCTTGGTACAAATAGGAGACAAGATACCAAGTCTTGAGATCTTGACCAAATATGGGGACTATAATTACCTTTAAATTACATTAATTATTTAGGATTTTAAGTGGATAATATTTATGAATTATTTCTAAGAAGTTAATCTGGTCTAAAAATGCTTATGAATCACATAGTCTCATTATTTCTCCTCAATATGGTGATTTGCAAAAAAATTGAATCATGAGAATATTTGAAAAATATCCTTAGAGGTATGATCATGAATTTCACACATTTATCCACTATTTTTTCACACGTGGGAATCCATTTGGAAAGAAAAGTTACTCTTTTACACAATTTATAGAGTTAACTATCATAGTTATTGTTTGCTTCAGAGTTTTCAATGTTTGAAAGGATAAAATGAAGGTATATAAACATGTTTAAAATCTTCTCAATGCATCTTCTAGTCTACCAATGTCTTTATTATTTTATCCAACATATCTTCTTTATATAGCATGCATGATCTTTGTTTTAAAGATTGTGTTTGACTCTACCCGTAAAGATGTTTCAAAATATTTTTATCTTGTTTTGTCAAGGTCTTCTAGATATAATGATCTCATAAGATGATATGAATAAATTTGAAATATTAGGATCCAAGTGAAGATGATCTGAAGCTCATGAGATCAAACCTACACCATTTCAAAGCCTTAAGCATAAATAAAGCAAACCTAAAGGTTTATAGACCTATTTATCTATGTTTTAAAAAGAAATTATTTGAGATACAAGTCGAGGTTGGTTGTGAAGGCATAAGGTGAAGGGAATTGAAATGCTTCAACAATTTTATTAGTTCAAGGTAAATTTTGAATGAATGAATATAATCTAACTTCTATGCATAAACCTTATACATGAGATACCTTATTATAGCCATGTACATGGTAATGGGAAATTTTGAGGTTATATAGTGATAGTAAGAGGTATAAGAACTATTGGGTAGATGACAAGAAAAGGTCAAGAGTTGGAATAACCATTAATATGACTAATACTCAAACAATTATTCTTAGCAGTCCATACAAACAAAGATACCAACCTACATGTTACAAACCTATAGGTCCTCATTTTGGATAATAAAACTAATGGTCATGTAAAGAGGATGGATGTGGAAACATGATTCAAATAAGGTGTAAGATGATTCACAGACCAATGCAATACCTATTCCATTTGAGATTCATAATATGGTTGAGGTGACTAGTGTCATAGTCACTAAGGGAGTCTACAAACCTAAAATCTTATATAGCCTATGCATGAAGACAATAAGACAATGAAATATTTTATGATTAAGACTGAGTAGATATATAAGTGTTTGAAGAAACTAAATATCAAAGAGACCTAAAGGAATTACAAAGGAAGATAACCAAAAATCACTCTAAACCTACACACATACTTGGTTTGGTACATATTAGTTTGCTTAGTTAAGGTTGGAATGCCTAACTAATTTGAATGATGAGGTATTTTTTAAGAAATAAACCATGTGAAAATGACTCTATAATGATATGTTGACCTATGTATAGTCTTCAATATATTTTAAGGCAAGGTTAGGGTATAGAAAGATATGCCTAGGCCTAGTAAGCCTGAACAAAGATGCAAGCCTGTATATGTTAAATGGTGAATAAAATGGTTTATGAAGATTTGATGAGACATAAATAGATTTGGGATGAGGATGAGGTAATTCAAACAAGAATTTAATAAATATTTTAAACCCTACAATAGTGAGAAAAGGGTCATATTAGGTTGTTAGGGTCACTTGCAATATTTATATTGAGAACCCTAAGTGTGAGCTAAAGATAGTAATAGCAGGTATAAGGGAGAAATGGAAAATATGACCACTTGAAGACATTGGTAGTGGTGTAAAAAACCTCATTAAGGTATCTCTAACCCAATCAGACATTGTTACCCTTTTTTTGCAAACTAAAACTCACTTTTAGACCTTGTGAATTCATGTTCAACAACTTAAGTGGCACCAAATTTTTATCATATCTTTCCTTATAGTTTTCATGGTGTAAAAATGAGATTTTAGGAGTTTTATGTGTATATACACTCCCATATTATGGTATTGGTTGAGACAAATAAGATATGTTCTTTATGAACAATCTTTAAGAATAAAACAAGTCTAAAACCCTCCTAAACCCCTTACAGTGACCTGATGAGAGGAAGGTAGATATAAATGGTCTATAATAGATTTATATGGCTCTACAAACATTTGTATAAACCTTTTAGGTCCTATGAGCATAATTTCAAGGTATTGGTTGGCAAGTACCAAGTAGGATATATGGAATAGGGATAAATATATTAAAGTAGGTTTGTTTGTGAAGTCAAGTATGGGGTGTTATCCAAACTAAGAGAAGAGGTCTATCTAAACTTAATAGTGTTCCTCAACCTCATACATAGCCTTTCAATTCTCATAAAAAGTTGTTTGACCTATGCAAGTCATTAACTTGGCCACAAAGGAAAAAATGCAATGTTTTGCAAGCCAAATGACGTACCTATAGACCTATTGAACACTTTAAGAGACATATCCTCAATGTATTTAGTTTCCTAATGATTTTTTAGGACTAAATAAACTAATTCCAAGCACTAGAGTCTGAAAATTTATTTTCAAACACTCCAACTATTTCTCAAGCCTATGTAAGTGCCTAAACTAAGGTTTTTTGACCATTTCATGGTTTTCCCATCTAAGCAAAGTCTTAGGAGCTTAAAATTATAATGGATCATGTTATATACATGGGTAAAGTGAATAAAATACTTTCTAAAATTTTCACACTTTTGGGAGACATTTTGGGCCAAAACTTAGTTTGTAGGCAAGCATGCCTAATTGAGGCCTTATTGAAGAGATATAATAGTAGAAAAAGGACACTTCCACATAAAGTCAAGAAATTAAAATTGGAATGGAAATATAAGTGGATAATATATCCTCAAAAATATATTAATATTACTATTATCCTCGATACATTTTTATACATAAGGAGGTTTACATTTTTTAGGGTTATAAAGAATGAGGCCAAATGAGACCTTTTGGTGTAAAATAGAGTCTTGAAGAGAGTTTCAAAACTCTAAATAAGCTTTTAAAAGTATAATATGAATTTAATAAACCATACATGGAGAGAGACTACTTTTATTAAGATGAATTCAAGATTTTACACTTTTAAGAAAGATTGGCCTACTAAGATAAAGGGGTTTCAAGACACCTAAGGAGATGGCTAATGATTGTCACTGAGTTGTCAATTGTGAGATATTATAAATTAATGAAAGGTTTCAATATAAAATATTTAATTTAACTCAACATGATTTGATTTTTAATAGTTCCATTTGTTGATTCACAAACTTAGATAAAGGGTAGTTTTGTAGAATAAGGCAAGGTGGCAAACAACCAAAATAAACTCCTATGCCATTTGGAGGACAAAAGCATCTTAATAATATCAACACATGTCCTTCAAGACCTATTTATATAGTTACATAAGCCCTCTTTTGGTTTTAACTCTATTCAACACTTGTCACTCTCTGTCTCTTATGTCCTCTTTTCTCTCTCACATTTCTCTATATATTCGACCTTGTTAGGCTATGTTTCTATCCTCCACCTAGGTATGGAAAATCCCTATCCATTTTTAAGCCTCTTATCTATGATAAATTTTGGTTTTTCCTTCTCCTTTGACTAGTTTCAATGGGTGTGCATGACTATTTTTATCTTATCAAGTGATTAGGTTTGCTTCCTTAGTATGTTGTCCTTGTCTAGCATTCATGTTCATTTTGGAATCTTTTTTATAGGTCTTGTGAAGTGTATAAGTGAGGTTTAAATATTTAGTGAGTTGTATTTTCATTAGTTTCATTTCATGACTTCTTTAATAGTCCTCCTATCCTAAACATTCTTCACAACCTTTATGATAAATGCTGATGTAGATAGGAAGATTTGGAGTAATGTTTATTCCAGGTTAATCTCATGTTTGAAAGGCATTTTTAACTAGTTGGTAGTAATATAAATATATTTTATGCATCGCCTCTATTATATTAGGTTTCTCTCTCTTTTTCTATCAAGTTGTTCAAGTATTTTGTGAGCCTAAGTGATTCATCACAGGGAGATATCCCTTTAACCTAGAGATTCAATCCAATTTTAAGCCACCCATAGACTAAGATTTTTTTCAATGTTATTCTAAATTTTTAAGGCTTGAACTACATTCTAAAGGGTAAAATTTGGTTGATAACATGTACATACAACATAATTATATATAATATGTGTGTGTTTGCATGCACACATACATGTATGTATGTGTGTACATATATATGTATGCATGTACAAATATATAAATATACATACATACATCTATACAAAAATATACACATACACATATATATATACATGTGTGTGTGTGTGTAAAATGTACATATGTGTATATGTAATCTCTCTCTCTATATATGTGTGTGTGTGTGTGTGTGTGTGTGTGTGTGTGTGTGTGTGTGTGTGTGTGTGTGTGTGTGTGCGTGCATCCATGCACATGTGTGTATATGTATATGTATATATACACATTTATAAACACACACACACACACACACACACACACACACACACACACACATAAACACATAGAGTTCAACTCTATATGTTTAAATAGGATGTACTACATGTACAAATATAAAACAAAATATTAATAATTAATTAAGAATGGATTTTAATATATTCCTTTTAACATACAAAGAAATAAATTAAAATCATATTAAAAAGGGGATATCAATATATCTATTTGAATACATAGGCATTATACCTATGTTTAGATTAAGTTAATCCCACTTTTGGCTGGTGTGAGTTGGGGTCCCAGCCACATTTGACGGCCCAGGTCTACCCAAAAATATATGGACATGACAACAAACCCATTCCTAAAACATGCACTTACTAATTTAAAAATAATAATTTATTATTAATATCCTCCCCTTTGACACATCACCTATGACACCTCGCCTTGGACTATTTCCCACCCTATGACTCACCCAAGACCTATTCTTACTTCTCTCTAACCGCCTAACCAACTCTCATGCGTATTTAGCCCAACTTTTGACATTCTCCAACGGATAATGCACTTGGCGGATGAAAAACGGGCTTGGTGGCTCTTTTTTCCATTCTGCACCCGCCGACGTCGGTCAAATGTCGGCCGACGCCAGCGGAATCGCTGACATCGGTTATACTTAAACAAATTTTCTAACCCTTTGACAGGATCTTAATCACAAATCGATTAATCTGGGGAGCTAATCACGAAATCTCGAATCTTCTTCCGGTGAAACAAAGTTCTCGTGCTTTTGCTTTTCAGTGTTCTGGGCTTCTTGGTGTTCTTGCAGGGATCAACATTCTTGACAGCACTTTCTAGGCACTAAGGTCTTGCATCAAACATTCTGCACAGGGATTGCATGATATCTCCATCACCAGCAACAACCGAAACACAGCTTCTGCACCTTTGCCAATTCGTATCACAGCTAAGTATTTGTACTGTTTTCATTTCAGTGTCATTTATAATATATTAGCATTCTGTCTATTGTCTATTCCAAGCATCCTTGACCCAACTTTCCCTGTTCTTCCCGGAGAGGCTGAAAAGCCTTCTCTCACCCCTTATTCCCTTTTCTTTGCCTCTGACACTCCCTTAGTCTCTCTTTAGACAACACCCTCTGTCCAATCAATTCAGCACAAGTTATCAAAGACCCACAGACTATCTTAAGAACAATCTAATCAACCTGACTAAATTGATTTATGAAAAGGCTGAAAGGCCTTTTTCCTACCCCTTACCCCTTTTCCTAACAACGTTCTCAGTCCATTAGACCCCAAGCAGTCCCTCTGGATCCCTCATAGACCATCAGACTCATAGACAAGACCACAGTCCATCTTGCAAACCAAAAACTAGACTTGTAACCCGTCCTTGGCCATTACCCCGACCGACCTCATCCACTTCCCCTACTGACATCGGCGACCTTCCTGACCGACGCCGGCAATATCACCGACGTCGGCGACTGTGTTAAGCAGATTGCAGCTTATCAGGTACGCATTTGCTTTTAGTTCTTTCTTTTCAAGTCTTTTATTATTTCTCTTTTCTGTCTCTGTCATATTCTGTTTTAAACAGTGGATTGTCATCCTCCAAGAAGCCTTAGCGCTTCTAGGACCAAGCTTTTGCTTGGCAATCCACCCTCTTATCAACTAACATTTTTCGTGTTTTAGTGTCTGTCTCTTTCAAGTGTCATCCTCCACATATTGAATAAATCGTAGATCACTTGATGTTACACAACCAAACCACGTGCACTAAATTAAACATCAAACTCACTTGAGACAAGGCCCGACTGGGATTTCATGACCCAGCGGATACCTTACCCATCCCGGTGATCCTACTTGGATTTCGCCACCAAGGGGAAAGCCCAATCTGTTCTCTGGCAGAGTCTAATCTATAGGGAAAGTATATTTTGGCTAAGCGAGACCAGCTAACCACTGGAATCATGAAGTGAGGGGAGCTTGCTCCTTAGCACCAGGCCATGTACGGAACCTAACACAGACTTTTGAGCACCTAAACATACCTGAAACCATCTTTAGACTACTTATTCTAGGACCCTTCTAACAACCAACCTCCTCAAACATCACTTTAACGCATAAGCCACACGATCCTAATAAAATTATTTCTAGGGATTTAAAGCTAGGATCTGCCTGTCCTCATCTTATTTTTTGTTTTTATCTATTTTTTTGGAGCTGGTAAGGACATCTTCTTTATTTCCAAAATTTTTTTTTTTGAGTTTCTGGAAAACACAGTAACCAACATCGGTTTTGTAACTGACGTCGGCAACTTTTCTCCACCGGCATCGGTCATCTGACCGACATCGGTAGACTTCTTCGCTGACATTGGTTTTTGTACCGACGTCGGTCACTGTCCAATTTATTTCTTCCAAAAACAGCAAGCTTAAAATCCAACTTTCTTGCTGTCTAAACATTCATTCTGGTTTTCTGAGACTAAAAAAATAGTTTTCTGAAATCTGACCCTTTCTTTCCTTGAATGGTTTTGACACGCAGTCAAACCAAGGCCCTTCTTGACCACGCTAGTCAACAACCACTTCCACCTTCACCATCTATAACCAGTCCTATAATGGAGTTCCACTCGGAGACTGAAAGAACTCCTACTCGCCCAACCCCGCCTCAGACTTCTATTGTCCCAGAAGGGGACCAAGATTTTGCACAATTCTTGGACCTCAACGTTAAAGCCTTACAGCACTATCTCGCGCATAGCCAAATGCGAGACTCCCTAGGCAACCCAATATATGGGATGCTGACTTCCTTAGTCGAGACAAGGATCACATCAACATCACCTATAATTTAGCCTCTAGACAATCAAGTCAACACCTCCACTAATAACCCAACCATGTCCTACCTTCAAAACTTAGCCACTCCTTCTAAACCTACCTCCATGGGGGTTCCGGTACTCCCTCAACCTTAAACTACCCAACCAAATCCCACACCTTTCCAAAACCTACTGGTCTTTATCCCCCCTACTCTTGCACCTATCAACACAAGAGTAATTGTTTATCCGTTAACAAGTGTGGCCACTCCTCAACCATCTTTGACGGCCCCTATCCAACTTGTGCCTACCAACCCCATAACACAAGTGCCCTTGGCTCCAACTTTCACTCCAATAACTAGCTACCCATATGTTGCGTCTACGCAACCAACCACATCATATGCCCCACTCAATATCTTTCAAACACCTTATAATCTAGGGGGCGCTCCACCCGCCAATCCATCAGCAAATATCATCAAAATGCTGATGGACAAGATGTCTAGCCTAGAGACCTCCGTTTCTGGCTCACACAATGCTCTCTCATACGAGCAAATTTGCAATGAGCCCATTCATCCTTCTGTCTCGATTAGACCATACCCCAACCAATGGGAGCTTCCCAAATTTTCTCGCTTTCAAAGCAAGGAAGACCCACAGCAGCACTTACAGGCATTCAGACATGCCTGTTACCTTATTGCCCACAACAATGCATTGCTCTTGCGCACATTTCCTATGTCTCTTTCTGGCGCTAAGCTTGACTGGTATAGCTCTATTGCCAGCCATTCCCTCTTCACCTTTACACAGCTAGCCCAGCTCTTTCTTGATCACTTCTCCATTAACATCACCAAGAAGGTCTTGATCATAGACCTCTATACTATCTACCAATTCGAGGATGAATCTATATCTGACTTCATTGCTCACTGGAGAGGCCTCATCAATCAACTCTCCTTTTCCTTACCTCAACCCAAACTTATTGAACTTTTCTCCTGAGCCTGCACCAAACATATTTCTTCCACCTTACGGGTTCAGACTTTCCACACCTTCGACGAAGCCTTCACGATGGCCCATAAACTTGAATTACATGCCGTCAAGGAGAATAAAGTCAAGTTTCAGAGCAAGAATCCCAACTCTAAGACTAATGACTCTTCTTCTTCTAAACCTTCATCATCCAATCCTAAGTCTAAAGCTTCAGCTAACGCTGTAGTCGTTAGACCTTCGTCCTCTTCAACTAATCAGCCTGAGCCATCCACATCTCAGAGCGCCACCCATCAATTCTAGTAGAGATATGTACAACAATAGTATACTCCTCTTGGAGAATCATACGCATCTATAATAGAAAAACTTGTTAAACAGGGGATTCTCAACCTCCCCCAGATCCGACCACCTCCACAATTTGATCCCTCACCCACCATCCCTGCGTGGTATAGGGAAAATGACTTCTGCAATTACCATCATGTTAAAGGTCATGACATGAGAAACTGCAAAACCTTTAAAAACATAATCCAAGACATGCTTGAAAAGGGTGAGCTTGTCCTAGATAATCCAAATGCACCTCCTAATCAGGGCATTGACATCTTCAAGCAACCATTCCCCAATCATCCACCAACTCAAAATAATGTCCAGACCTCGATTGACAACACTCATGAACACGACATTCGAACAGTCAATACGGTCTCACCCTTCATCCCCGACCAACCTCAAGAGGGTAGTCCATCTATCAGTCCATCACGTGTGGATGAACCTCTTTCCCCGTTTAGTTCTATGTCAACCTCTCTTATCTTAGAGGATGCCTCAACCTCACCGGCACCACCAGTCTCACCATCCTCCTTCCTACTGCCTATGGAGGACCCGACCTTACCTACTCCTCGACTGCAAGTGGAGGGCACCATAATCCCTGCCCTTTACCCACTTGAGGAGTCACATTCTTCAGTTCCTTCTCCACCAAAAGAAGAACCTGACTCTCCATCTTCTTCAATCAATGACAATCTAGTTATAACTCCCACACACCTTGGGTCTGAGACTACTGCCACACCTAACACATCTTCTCAAGGACCCAAAACTCATCCAACATCTTCTCAACCATTTTCTTGACTAGTGGAGAAAATCAAACTTCTCCCTTCAAGGAAAGTGGAACATCAGGGATTGTGGGAGCGTCTTAAAGCTCTTCAACATCCCCATGCCCTCTCGTCTCATGCTGCCACTCCTCCCAAGGTAGAATCTCCCAAGACTCTCAACAAAGACCAGACTTCCTCTTTTAAACCTGCATCTACCCCATCTAAACTGATCAAGTCACTCAGCATTCACCCTATCTCTACCCTCACTCACCCTCAAGTGAAGGTGGACTTAGACCAGACCTCAACCAATAATAGTCTTCCAACCAAGTCGAAGAAGACTGGCAGACCACAAAAGCGAACCCCTCCTCCACTGTCAACATTACCCTCCATTTTAGGTCCTCATCCTTCTACCCTAATCGGCGTGCTCCCTATTCTGACCCTTAACCAAAACAAATTACCTCCATTACTTCCTTTGCCAACCACAAGCCTACCCCTCTCAAAAATTTGGCACCTCTCACAAAGAAAGTGCCGTCTTCACATGTGGCCACACCACCAACCCAAAAGGTGGTACGAAAACCTTATTCAACATCTCCCAAGCAAAAGTCACTAGCGCGTCATGCATCAACAAGCGCGGACCCCTTAGTAGGTTCATACACTTTGATATTACACCAAATTTTGTAGACTTCTAGCATAACCCTCTCATCTATCAAGCCATTCCAACCCCTCGAGTCAAAACCTTCCTGGTTCGACGATACAAAGATTTGCTTATACCATCGTATGCCAGGACACGATACCGAGACTTATTGTGCCCTCAAGGCAGTCATTCACTGCTATATGGAGAAAGACACTCTTTTCCTTGAAGACACTCTTGACCGACCCTCAACATCTTCCCATCTAACCTCTTCAACCACATCAACATCTCACCAGCAAGTCATGAACCCTTCTTCACCTCCTATCTTTGAAATCAATGCTATCCACATAACCACTAGGTCACAAAAGGACAAGGCAAAAGAAAAAGCTGCTATTCCTTGGACCTATCCTTTTGTCCAGGTGCCTCAACCACTGAAACCCAAGATTTCCATCTTAGGTGCATCTCAACCCCCTTCTTTAGAGGCAATCAAAGACTATATGATAAAATGACTTCACCAAATGCCTATGAAGATGACCTTATCCAAAGCTCCCCCTAGCATTGTCAGGCTTTAATCAAAGACTTACAGGTAGCGAAAGTCCAACCTAAAGACCCTCAACCACTAGCTGCCCTAGTCCATTCTTTATCCCCCATCGCCTCTATCACTTTCAGTGAATCTGAAATTCCTACCTCCACCTTAGAAGATCAGGATGTTGTTCTTTTCATCACAGCCTATGTTGATCAAACCCGTATTAAATGAGTTATGATTGATGGGGGTGCCAGCATTAATATCATTTCTACCCATGCCTTTGATCAATTGGCTCTTCCCAAGAATTGCATATCGAAAATTGACGCAATCCTTAGATCCTTTAATGACACCACCGCTAACACTATTGGCACTATTATTCTCCATATTCGCATTGGTCCACGCACAATTCTAGAGCTCTTCTACATTATTGAGGGAGAATTCCAATATAACATGCTATTAGGATGACCTTGGATTTGCGCCATGGCTTGCGTCCCTTCAACACTTCACCGTTGTGTCAAATTTGAACATGACAAACAAGTCCATGTCATTCCTGCTGACCCATCCCCTTTTAAAACTTGTAACACAACCTATCAACCCAATGACATCCTTATTCCTCTCAAGGCACCAACCCAAACATCGTCTCCATCTGTGGAAGCTTCAACTAGTACACAAACAATGGTTGCCATCACATCACCTTCCCAAGAAACAACCAAGGACCCCATGGACGATATCTTTCAAAGACTTTCACTTGGGGAATATCACCTACTTACTCTAGACATGTTCCAGACTCCTCAAGAGTATGGATAACTTCATCAAAATCCAAGCTATGACCATCGGATTGGAATGGTCATTCCTTATGGTCCTCCTAGCCTTCAAACCAATCTCGTCTATGGGGGGTTGGATCAAGCTCCTACTGAATCAAATCCTTCCTCCTCACCTCAAATATTCACATCCAATTTCTCCTTTCTTGGTAACCCTACCTTTGCACATACCTACCTTTATAGGTGTGCATGGAAGGGTTTTGGCTTTGGGCACTACGAACAAGGCTCCCATCGACCCATCGAACCACCCAATGATGATAATGCCAAGAAACGGTATGGACTGGGTTTCCAAGGACCCACCGAGGCTTCCACAAACCTTTTCCCCAAACCAACCATTGACTAATCTCTTCCAGACTCACCTATTCTTCCATCCTCACCTACGGAGTCGGTGGTTTCCATCCCTCCTAGTTTTTTTTTGCATAAACACCATCCGCTTGGAACCCCTAACCTATCAGCTCAACGGGGTTTCCAAGTCTCTCCCTCTCGTTTATCCCAGCATGATAGACGATGAATCGGTAACCATCAACACTATCCACTGCATAGATGATGATGCCATTCTTACCTATATGGGTGCCAACAATTCTTTAATTCAGCGCTCCCTCCCTTCTAAAACATAGGTTATGTTAAATGAATCAACCATTGACATTAACCTTTCCTCTTCTGGTGTTCCTCATGTCTTAAAGATTGGTTAATCTTTAGACACTCAAGAGCAGATCAACTATACCACATTTCTCTCAGACAATCGCAAAGCCTTTGCCTGGACCTATGCTGACATGCCTGGCATCGACCCTAACATTGCCAGTCATAACATTGTCACAAACCCAGAGGCTAAGCCTGTTAGGCAAAAGCTTCACAAAATGCATCCTCATGTTGCACTTCTTGTCAAAGAAGAGCTTCAATGCCTTCTTTCTGTCTCCTTCATCCAACCCATTGATTATCCGTAGTGGGTCTCCAACATCGTTCCTGTCACCAAGGTGACTAGGGGGATCGAGATTTGTATGGACTATCGTGACCTTAACCTAGCTTATCCCAAGGATGACTTTCCTCTTCCAAACATTGACCAACTTGTTGATCTTACAGCTGGCCATGAGATGTTATCACTCATGGACGGATTTTCAGGATATAACCAAATCCTGATTACACCGAAAGATCAGCACAAAACCACCTTCATTACACCATGGGGAACTTTTTGCTATTGAGTCCTGCCTTTTGGTCTGAAAAATGTAGGTGCCACATATCAACGTGCCATGACTTACATCTTTCACAATCTCCTCCATAAAATCATGGAGGACTATGTAGATGACCTGCTTGGCAAGTCTAAGCTTCATCGTGACCATTTGACTATCCTCAAATTCATCTTCTCTCGCCTTTTTCAGTACCATGTTCGTCTTAACCCCAAGAAATGTGTCTTTGGGGTCCTCTCCGAAAAGCTCCTGGGATTCATTGTCTCTCTTCGTGGCATTGAGATAGATCCTACCAAAATCCATGCTATCCTTGAAATGCCACCTCCAACTAATCTCAAGCAACTTCGTAGTCTACAAGGGAAGCTCTAATCCATCCGCCGCTTCATTTTACAGCTTTCTGACCGCTGCCAACCCTTTCATCACCTCCTTAAGAAGGATGTCTCCTTTAAATGGGATAAAGATTGCCAAGAGGCTTTTAAAGCCCTCAAACACTATTTGGTTTCTCCACTAGTCCTTATTCCACCAAAGGACGACCAACTCTTCTACCTCTACATCTCAGCAACCAATCATTCATTAGGTGCCATGATCGCGCATCGAGACGAGCAACACCGTGAGCAAGCAGTCTATTACATAAGTCGAACACTTGTCGATTACGAAACTTAGTATACTCATACCGAGAAACTCTGCTTGGCATTAGTTTTTGCCACTGCCAAGCTCCGTCACTATCTTCTCAATCACAAAACCTTTGTCATCACCCACACTGATCCTCTTAAATACATGCATTCTAAGCCATATCAAAACCAGCGTATGGCTCGTTGGCTCATGCTTCTTGCTGAGTTTGACTTAGAATTTGTCTAGCAAAAATCTATAAAGGGGAAAACAATCACTAACCAACTAGCAGATGCCCCTCTTCCTGACAATCAACCTTCTCAGTGTGAGTTTCTCGATGAATCTATCACCACTCTCTTGACTGATGACACATTCTACCAAATGACGATGTTCTTCGACGACTCTAAATGTTAACTCAGTGGGGGTGCGGGGGTCATCCTCATCCCACACGAGGGTGAGCCCATGCCCTTGTCTTTCAAACTTGACTTTGAATGTACCAATAATATGACCGAATACGAAGCCTTAATTTTGGGACTTCAAACTGCCCTTTCTTTAAACATCAAGTCCATCAACATCTTCGGTGACTCACAACTTGTCGTCAATCAAATCAATGGTTCATATCTTTGTAAAAATGAAATATTACAAAGATACAGGCACCGTGTTGACACTCTTCTAGCATCTTTTGACCATCACTTATTGCAGACTATTCCTCGATCTATGAATAAGTTTGCTGACACCATGGCTTCCCTCGCCTCGCATATTCCTTCTTCATCATCATCCTCATCAAAAATTTATGTCATGGTACATCGTGTGCCATTGCCTTCATACATTTCCACTGACATCAACCTTGTCCACACCATAGACTATAGTTCACAAGATGTATGGTATAAACAACTTGAGGACTACTTGGCTCATTCTATCATTCCTCCCAACCTCTCTAGCAATGCACGGCGGGCTTTCATCAAGCGCACCGCTCGCTATACCATGCTAGGGGGCCTTCTCTATAAAAGAGGTTTTGACGGCCTTCTTCTTCGCTGTTTAAACTCCAATGAAGGTTCTCATACTGTTAAACAAGCCCATGACGGGATTTGTGGTAGACACTTCAGTGGTAACTCGATTGCCAAGCGCATCCTTCACCTGGGTTATTATTGGCCCACTCTTCATCAAGACTGTAGCGATTATGTTTAGTGTTGCATCAAGTGTTAGCAGCATGCTAACTTGCTTCATCTCCCTAGTCAAACCTTATAATTCGCTCAGGATTTCTAGCCTTTTTCACAATGGGGCTTAGATCTCATCGACGAGATTAACCCTCATTCGTCTCTTCGTCATCAATCCATCATCACTGCCATCGAGTATTTCACTAAATGGGTGGAAGCTATTCCTCTCGTCTCCACAAAAGTTGACAAGATTGTCGACTTCATCAACACCCATATCATCTATCATTTCGGTGTACCACATAAAATCATCACCGATAATGGAAAGTCATTTAAAAACAAAATTGTACAAAAACTTTGTGACTCCTTTGGCATTAAACTCAGCTTTTCTTTGCCTTACTATCCACAAGCAAATGGGCAGGCCAAGGCTTATAATAAAATCTTAACTAAAATTCTCATGAAGGTGGTCAACGACACTAGAAGGGATTGGCACGTTCACATACCCTTCACTTTGTGGGCCTACCGTACTAGCATCCAAACCTCTACACGTGTTACCCCTTTCTCTCTAGTGTACAGAATAGAGGTTGTCTTACCTCTCGAAGTACAAATCCCATCTCTTCACATTTCTCTCCATGACATTCTTTCTAACGATGACTTTCATCAAGATCGATTAGCTCAACTTGAGTTACTCGACGAGCGTCGTCTTGCTACCCTCAACCATCTCCATGTCTATCAAAATCACATCAAATGAGCCTATAACAAAACTCTGAGAGAATGAGATTTCAATATCGAAGACCTCATCCTCAAAGAGAACCAACATGTGACCAATATGGAATGGAGTAAAAGAGGCAAATTTGCTCCTAATTGGCTTTGACCTTATATCATCATGCACAAGTATGGATCAGGGACTTATCGTCTGTCTTCTCTTGAAGGCCGACTAGAACCTGAGCCCCTTAATGCTTTGCATCTATGACCATTCTACTATTAGTCGAGTACTCATCCACTAAACATTTAACTTAAGCTCGTCCCTTGAGAAATCCTTGTCCTTTTAATCCTTTTAACTCTTTCCCCCCTTTTTCCCTTAACAAAATCCTCTATAACCCTTTTATAAAGTATGGATGCTTTGTCCTAATAAAAGGGAGCCCTTGACCATCTATAAGTCTTGTCCATGACTCCACATTCTGTCAAAAATAAATCAAGATGTCAAAATATCCAAGGTCACAAAACCAAATCAAAAAGTAGACCACTCCCTCGAAGGACAGCTATTCAAAAGCCCTTAAATCTATAAAGCAAAATATAGACCACTCCCTCAAAGGATGGCTATGACTAAATCTTACTACAAACAACACTTTCTTAGAAGCTTCCCGCATCGATCAGCTTCACAAATGACCACCAAACAAGTGACATCTTTATGTGGACTTCCCGCATTGATCAGTCCGCTTTAAAAAAAAAATGGGTCATGGACTTGACTTGTAGTTGTCTCAGGGTCTCATATAAAAAGGGGAAAAGTTATCCCTACTCTAAAATGGGTTACCCTCTCCTCCTATCATATCACCTACTCAAGGGACTTCGAGCTCACTTTAATGTCGAAGTGATTCGATTACCGCTCTAACATAACTTATGGTCAACGATGCAATGCATGAATGGGGCTCTTGGTTCTAACAACCCCTATCTATGCTGTCATTTTGGTCCTTATCAATAAAAGGGCGCTTATGCCTTTTACTTCCTACCTACACTTTGGTCACATTCAACCACATCATTTGTCAAAATAATTCAATCCAACTTTTTTTCAAACCACTCACATAGCCTAATCATTCTGGTTTCCATAGACATCAATACACATGAAAACTATCAACCACACAATTTATGTCAACTCTCTCTACTGTGAGGTACATCTTGTAGCAGCCCGTACTAGTGCCACACTCTCTCTGCTGGGATCCTCTCCAGCTCACCTGCCTCTGACCCATCTCATACTCTGAGTTCTGACCAGCTGTTCTCCCTGATCTCTAAATGCTAGATACCCCAAGTATGGTCTCCAAATGATATCTGTAGGGATGAGGGCCTCTAGTACCCCTCGGTAGTGGTCAATATCCCTAACCACTTCATCCACCTACGTTTGTGCCATCACCTCACGCCACCGCCTAAATTTGACCCTGAAGTTGGCCTGAATCGCCACTGGGAGGCCGAGAGGTCGTGTGACCATGATGTGCTCGTAAGCCCAGCAATACAAAAGGTGGATGATGCACAAGCTATACCGCTACCATTGACTGATGCCCCACAGCTCTCTATACACCTGGGCCAAAAACACTAGTGCCCAGGCAAACACTATCTACTGCTCTAACATATCTGTCAAAACTCTGGTCATAACAAATGGAAACCTGCCTCCCTCTGCATCTAGCAATGCATAGACCGTGATGCCTATCATCATCAAGATCACCAGATGATGGGCATCCTTATCTGCAGTGTAAAGGGGCTCATATGCAAAACTGGCTAAGTGATAACTTGCCTCAGCTGCATGCTCTCCAAATAGTGTCACCATCTGAATATCATGCACCTCTCTTGAGCATGCATATAACTCTACTCCGTGTACCGGCAGCCACAAAATTCTGTATACATCCTCCACGATCACTGTCATCTCCCCTATTGGCAAGTGGAAGGTGTTGGTGGAATGATCCCACTGCTCAATCAGAGCCACCATTAGGCTCATGTCCCTCACCACCCGACAGTAGCGTCGCAGCCCGCCTAGTCCAACTGCGCTCATCTGCACCCACTCCTCCCCTATGATGTCTCGACGCATCCATATCAGCAATGTCGACAGTCGATCTCACAGCATCAAAGTTTGCCTCGCTTGCATCCACCCAAGTCAATCTCATTTTAGCAATTTTCCCTCCTCTCTCTATTTTGACGAACCTATTTGACCATCTACAACTGACCCGACATCTGAGAAACCCTTGGCATAGCTTCGACCTCTCAACTTGATCATATTTCATCCCTCTTTTAATCTGGTAGCCACCCAACATCGGTTAGCGTGCTAGTGATGGCACTCACTTAACCGATGTTGGTCACTTAGTGGCTGACGTCGGTAGGTTAGTCATCAACGTCGATAGAAGGTCGGCCAATGCCGGCAAACACGTCGACGTCAGTGACTGGTTCGGCCCTAGGGCCGAATGGGGTGATCCCTAAATTTAGGGATTCCCCATTTCTCCCCCCAAACACCCCCCAAAACCCTCTCAAAACCTCCTAACCTATCCTAGATCCCTTCCCCACCCTCCTAGCTACCCTTCCCCCTCAATTTCTGCCTATATCAACAAAAATTTCAAAAAACAAATAAAAACAAAAATCTAACCAACTAGGGCTTAGAGACCCTCCTACCTCATCTCGGCATCACCGACATGGTGGCATGATGGGTGCCACTGGTGGTGGACCTCCCATGGGTCCTCTACTGCCCTCTACCATCACTTCTACATCAAGCTCCTCCTGGCCCACACGCGTCTCTGCAGCCTCCAATCTCTCTCCACGCGTCTCTCTCTCTCTCCACCAATGTTTCTTTGACACCTCACACTACTCCTCGGTCAACCTAGTGTCACTTTTACTCACTAGGCTCTAGAGCTCTTTTATCTTAGTCAACTAAATCACAAATGACTTCTGGTCAGCTGCCAATCTGGTTTTGTCAGATTTGGCAGGCCACCGACATCGGCATAATTGTGCCCTAGTCCACCGACGTCGGCTGATATCCTGTCGACGTCAGTCCCTTTATGTCTCTGATGTCAGTTTTATCACCAACGTCGATAACCTTCAAACCTCCTTTTTCATCACATTGGCCCGAAATCATGTCCCCAATCAGTTAGAACTCTAGTACATGTCATTTTGGCCCCCTGGGGCACACTTGAGATCACTTTTGCCTCCATCTATTGACCACCAGACCTTGGAGATCATGACCATCTCCTCTAACCATGACTACTTCCAAACTGATTTTGCCTTGGTTGTTTTTGCATGTTTGTTACCTCATGATTGGTTAGTAAAATTGTGCACATATTTTTGACCTTCACAAGTATAGGATCGCAAGCCAGTTGATCCCCACTACTTGTGACATTTTCATGTTTTTGGGAGCACTTCCTAAACCTAGGATACCTAGAACATGATGACCATTGGAGCTTCAACTTAGATTGAATATTCCACTCAGTAGATGACTAAATGCTAGGGCTCAGTTATTTCAATTTTGGCACTCCTTGACCCTCGACCTGCGACAATTTGACCTCACCATCTCGTGAAGTGGTGTACATGCAATCACAACTTTTATAGCATTCTCACTCTATCTTCACCCCCTTTTCATCCAATCTTTATCAAATTAGCACCCGATTCCAAGTTCCCTTCTCTCGACTCCTGCTTTGAGGGGGAATACCTCATTCCATACCTAGGGCAACCAACCCTCCCATTTTTGTCTTGCAGTTTACTTGAATAACTAACAAGATGAAATCAACCTTATCCCATACCTGGGGCAACTGACTCCTGTTTTTGTCTTGCAGTTTATTTAGAGCAACCAACAAGACAAAAAGGGGCAAATGTAGACACCGAAATAGTGTCTAACCCTTGGTCACCTTCCCCCTTGGTCCTTTCTTAACCCATTCCTAAAACATGCACTTACTAATTTAAAAATAATAATCTATTATTAATATTCTCCCCTTTGACAACTCACCTGACACCTCACCTTGGACTATTTCCCACCCTATGACTCACCCAAGACCTATTCTTACTTCTCTCTAACTGCCTAACCAACTCTCATGCATATTTAGCCCAACCTTTGACATTCTCCAATGGATAGTGCACTTGGTGGATGAAAAACAGGCTTGGTGGCTCTTTTTTTTGTTCTGCACCCGCCGACATTAGTCAAATGTCAGCCGACACTGGCGGAATTGCCAACATCGATTATACTTAAACAAATTTTCTAACCCTTTGACAGGATCCTAATCACAAATCAGTTAATCTCAGGAGCTAATCATGAAATCTTGAATCTTCTTCTGGCAAAACAAAGTTCTCGTGCTTTTACTTTTCAGTGTTCTGGGCTTCTTGGTGTTCTTACAGGGATCAACATTCTTGACAGCACTTTTTAGGCACTAAGGTCTTACATCAGACATTCTGCATAGGCATTGCACAATATCTCCATCACTAGCAACAACCAAAACACAACTTCTGCACCTTTGCCAATTCGTATCACAGCTAAGTATTTATACTATTTTCATTTCAGTGTCATTTACAATATATTAGCATTTTGCCTCCAAGCATCCTTGACCCAACTTTCCCTGTTCTTCTTGGAGAGGCTGAAAAGCCTTCTCTCACCCCTTATTCCCTTTTCTTTGCCTCTGACACTCCCTTAGTCTCTCTTTAGACAACACCCTCTGTCCAATCAATTCAGCACAAGTTATCAAAGACCCACAGACCATCTTAAGACCAATCTAATCAACCTGACTAGATTGCTTTACAGAAAGGCTGAAAGGCCTTTTTCCTGCCCCTTACCCCTTTTCCTGACAACATTCTTAGTCCCTTAGACCCCAAGCAGTCCCTCTGAATCCCTCATAGACCCTCAGACTCACAGACAAGACCATAGTCCATCTTGCAAACCAGAAACTAGACCTGTAACCCATCCTTGGCCATTACCCCGACCGACCTCGTCCACTTCCCCTATTAACATCGGCAGTCTAACCGTCATCGGTGACCTTCCTGATCGACGCCGGCAATATCACCGACGTCGGTGACTGTGTTAAGTAGATTGCAGCTTATCAAGTATGCATTTGCTTTTAGTTCTTTCTTTTCAAGTCTTTTATTATTTTTCTTTTCTGTCTCTGTCATATTTTGTTTTAAATAGTGGATTGTCATCCTCCAAGAAGCCTTAGCGCTTCTAGGACCAAGCTTTTGCTTGGCAATCCACCCTCTTATCAACTAACATTTTTTGTGTTTTAGTGTCTGTCTCTTTCAGGTGTCATCCTCCACAACCAAAGAGGAGTTCTCACAATGTCTGGATTATGGTGCGCAGACTACATCCAGGTACATACAAGCCTTGACCATTTCCTTAAGTTTCTCATTTTCTCTCTTTGAATGTGAAAGCGAAATTGCATAGAAACAATGATATCAACCACAAATGATCTAAATCTAGAAATAATTCTAAAATACTATGATCTTCAATATTTTACAAGAGATCCTTAGGTGCGTAGTTCTAAATTTCTCCATCAAAGTCCCATAATATTTTAATGAAGTGGAGGTATTTTGAGTATCTAAAATAATCGTGAACATCATTGTGCTCTAGACAAAAATCAATCAAGTGACCAAATTTCTTTATACCTATTCTCTATTTCTAGGTACCCAAAGAGGAATTGAGTTGGATTGATGTAAGAAGAGATCAATAAGAATAATCAGTTAGAGTCTTCTCAAAGTCATTATTATACATGAATATGTGTCATATTCCATACTCACCAAAGTGCCAAACAATTCTACTAATCTCCTCATGGTTATGCTATTCCAGAACGAGAGAGGTAGGACAGGGGGTTCTAGCCATACTGGGACCTGATCGAGCTTAACATCAGAATAAGACCAATTAGTTTTCCATTATTGTAATTTGAGATATGCCTTTGTCATTATCCATGGGCCCTCATTTAGTATTTTTCAACAACTTTCCCTACACCCAAAATAAAATAGAATGCAATCATTAGAAAGAGATATTGTTTTAACTTTTTCCACTTCTTTCCATTTCTTCTTGATCCATTTCCTAATTTCCACCATTCTATATTTAAAACAAAAAAAATTCAAACAAAAGAGTTACAATATTTTTCCTTAGTTTCTTCTAAAAATCTATCCTACACATATATAATGAGGTTCTTATAATTTTGATCCTTTAAATGATACACGCCACAATTATCCTAAGATTTCTTAGTGTTTAGACTAAAACCCACCATAAATTACTTCTCTCTAAGGGGTGAGAAACACTTTTCTAAACTTTTGTTCCATTTTCTTGTTCCACTATTTTTTAAAACTATCTATGTGCATTTGAAATTTGAAAGTTTAGCACAATTTAGACCCCATAAATGTGTAACCCACCTCTTTTTGATGGGAGTAATTTTCTGCATATAATTAGACTATGAATGGAATAAGGATCATAGTAAATGCTCCAATATCCATAAGCTTGATTCCAAGGTAGACCAAATAAGATGATGGATTCTCTGCATCACTCTCTACACTTGTATGAATTAATGTTTCCCTTGATGTCAAAAAATGTGTGGAAGTAATTGTTGGTGTTCTAGATTGCACCCTAGATGAATAAGAGGAATGTTCAGATCTTCCAACTCAAATCTAATCCAACATAGGATTGATCCTAGTATGTGGGTATCCTAATAATAGATCAAACCTCTAGAGAAGGTTGGATTCCTTCTGAATCTATCATCTAAACTAGACCTAATCTAACACTTTCTTGGAAAAGAGATATAGAGATAGAAAAATATATGAAAGCATGTAAAATGGGGTGATGCACTAGTAATTATAACACTTATACTTTACACATAACACACTTATGACACAAATTTAAGACCAAATAAGATCAATTTGGCATCAGTATATCACAATAAGGCATGCATCAGTTATCAAACTAGCATGAGAGGGTAAATATCCACTTTTAAGCTAAACAACAAACTATAAATTACACTTATAATGACCTATGAGAGATAACAAGAACTTCATGAAGGTGAGAATAATCAGACATAGACAAAGAACATACATTCACTTAACCATAGTACATGAATTCATGGGACACACTTCAATCTAGCTTGCAAAATAATGGAATTTAATCTATATTACATCAAAATGTGTTATAGTACATATTTTAGTGTAACCTGAGCATGCCAAAGCATAAGAGTCTATTCTCTATAAATTTCAAAGGCTTCTTTCTAAAAAATTTAGAGAGTTAGTGAGAGCTAAAACGTGGAAGAAAATGGAACATATATAGAAAAAAAGAAGAGAGAGAGAACTATGATGTATTAGCACAAGTTTGATGATGTTGACTCATGACCTTATCAATAAAGAACAAATTCTATAAAATAATTAAATTCCCATTGTCCTTATCCAACTACCAAGTCTCCTGATTTGAACTCTATACCATTAATTATCTAATCTAATGATGAATATCATGTCTTAAAATTGATAGAATTGTGCCACATCTACTTTAGGTGGCCATTGGTACCTACTCATTAAAAAATTGACCTTGATGATAGGTGAGACACCTCTCCATGGTTTGTATTTGCTCCAATATCAAACATAGGTCTATTTATAGGTGAAAACCAATCCAATTATAGGTTTTCACATGGTCATAATATCCATAAAAACTTGTAGATTGCTTGTCCTAGCTTCACAATAACTAGTATATCTTCAACCCTTGTATTATGCCCAAATGACCTATTTTACCTATATGGAGCTCTATTGGCAAATCTTGGTCTTGATGGTTCCACCTAGATATTTCTTGAGCTACATTACCTTTGTTTTTTATCTTATCTAGGTCAAAAAATGCCCTATCAACTTTTAGTGAAATGTCTCATGCTCACCCATTATTCATTAGCTATCAGAATCTAACTCAAATCATTGACATGTTGACTTATCTCACTCTGTTAAATCTTGCTTGTCTACATGAATAATGATCATTGATCTTCTATCAATTGAACATGTTATTTAAACTTATCATATGTGCATTTTCTTTTGAGATTCACTAACCCCTTTGACCTTCACTCATTGTTAGATTTGAATGTACGATTGAATGTGTACCATTAGATCTTCCTAGGACCCATGGTTTGAAATCAAATAGATAATTTACAATCTCAAATTTGACGTCTACACTCCCATCATTTGAAGTATGCACACTTGTATTTGATGGCTACATTCTTGTCAAATTTAAACTACAATGAATTTTTCTCTGTCTTAAGTTTAACATTTGCACATACATTGCATATTTTTTGACCAACTTTGAAGGATTGGATCTAGAAGGGAAAAGGTCATGAAGGCACCAAATTTTTAAGAGATGTTCTTGATGTCTAAAGGCTTTTTCCCACTTGATCTACTAGTTTCAAGAGCTTTCCAAGTGGAGATAAAAAAATCTAAAATAAGATGCTATATGTGTTTTTTCATGACATTTTCATGACTATCATTGATCATTTGAATATCAATGGCTATTCATTAAGGCTTGAATTTGACACTTGTATGCCCATCTTCCTCTATGCGACCAACTTTAGAATTTTATAACTTAAGCTAAGAAGCTTGTACAGACTTGAAACTTATAAGATATGTTCTTGGAATAAGGGAATTTATGTCACTGCAATCCTATTGCTCATGATGCCTTCTAAGGGAAGATATAAAATTTTCAAACAAGTTGGCCAATGTGTTTCTATGTGACGTATAGGACATCATGGCTACTTGGATTCAAAAACCTAAAATTTGAAGGCTTAAATACAGAGACAGAAGACTTGCATAGACATGAAACTTAAAAGGATTAATATTGGCATGAATAAATTTGATTACACATGATCTTTTAGTCATGCAAGGATTTTTGAGTTAATTTATAAAATGTGGAAGTAAATAGGTTTGTTTGTTTCCTATGTGATGTCTTGATGATGGTCTGGTTCCTCAAATTTACATAGTCCATCTTTTGCTCAATATTTCAAGGATCTAATGATCTCCTAAATATTATGCAACCCAGTTCATGTTTTTAGACACCATGAAAAATTCTTGGACCCTTCACCTATAATTATAGACCTACCCTGAATATCAATCAAATCACACTTTAAGCTCATTGATTTAACTATTTTGGAAATATTGGTTTCATATTCCTAATTTAGTTAAGGGTCTAAGTTAACTAAATCAGTAAATAATATTTCATTAATTTATCTACTGATTTGTATAATTTGACTATGTTTTTAACCTTTCTATAAATATCAATAAATATGAAGAAAATAAGACTTAGCTAAAAATCAAATGAAATGACTGAAATAAGGTCTGGAATTTGTTGTCCAAGATTGGGATAGTGTTGTAAATCAGGATCTAACATTTTTTGAAAGGATAGGAGCATAAAAATAAGATAGCCTATGGTCTAGTTCTATAGTCCTCTTCTGTCATTATTGTCCTAGAGACATAAGTTCTTTGGGTTTTATTCATTGTCTCTATGCAAGCCTACCTATGAAATTTTGACTATTGAAGGTCTATGGATCTCCTTGTAAAGATGATTTAGTATTCAAATCCTAGATTTCATTATGTTTTGATCAATTTTAAGAAATAAGAGGGGGGACTAGTATGTGTAATATGCACTAAACATGTATCCACACCCCTTGTGTGGGCACATTGCCTACATATCAATACTTTGAAGAGGGATCAAGCCATATGTAATTCTCTCACTTGATGTGCTTTGTGAAATAGTGTTATGAAGATGAAAAAATATTAAACTAGGTGTGCTTGATGTGGTTAAGGACTAGTGTGAGAATTTGGATGTGCTTTTAGCTATATTGGATGGCTGCATGCAAAGAATAGGAAAGTTTGCCTCAATGGTCTTGCTTATATTCTTGCTTGCTTTTGTAATATTTACCAACCCATTCTAAATGAACTTTGAATGGGAGTTTATAGAGATCTATTTGTCATGGGTTGAATGTATTTATGTTAGGCTAACAAGAAGAAGGATATGAACCAAAAGGAAATGACCATTCGAGATAAAAATACAATTAGATAAGAGCACTAGAAATGAACACCCTAGGGTCTGATGTTATAGTCCAAGTTGGATTCTATTGACCTATAGGTATAAGACATGGGGGGTGGAATCATCATGGGAAATATATCCTGGCTAAGTTGGAATTAGGTTTTGGAATCCTAAAAATGACTAGGAATAAGTGAAAAGGTGTCTAGAAGGGTCATGAGAGCATGCAAGAAGGACCTATGGGTTGAATGTCATAAGACACACTCAAGCTACCAATTTTGTCATTTTATATCACTACATTTTCCTCCCTTTATTATATTGATGCAATAAAGTGAAATACTAGGATAAAGGAAAATTATAAAATATACCTAAACTTACCTATAAGGGTGAAGCTCATGAATCTATGTGATGCTATATGTGCATAGAGAGAGCACGTTGTGAAATGTAAACCTACAAGAGAAAACATAGAGTAGATCAATTCTTACTAGATATGCTATATTTAAAATAAGAATGTAAAAAGTTGGATAAAAGAGAGAGGAAGAGAAAGGAATTGATACACCTCACTGGGTACATGAACTAATACAAAACCTATTATGATGTTGAGTGATGTTGAGTATGTGATAAATGATGTTGTACCAAGATTATTATCATGAATGGAGTTGAGTGCTCAATTTCTTGAGAGTAGCTCAAGAATGTAAAGTTTGGCCCTTTGGCTCTATCATCACCCTGTAAATGAAGTTATGTGATCATGCATGTGTTAATCAATGTTTGGACTATGTGTTCAATCCTTCTAAGTGTGTCTTATGTTGATTCTAATAATTTTTTTGTAATTGTCACTATTTATATGGTCTATTCTACCTTGTTTGAAGTCTAGATACTTTTTTGGGTGTTCTAAAATCTAATTTTTTGACTGGTAGGATCTCTAATCTTTATGAAAAACCCCTTATTTGTTGCCCCCTCTTCTGAGGGTAGAAATGAAGGACCCTGAAATAACTATCCTCAAAATAAAGAGCCCTGAAAGTGTCTTATGTTGTGAAAATACATGATATAGCAATAATAATTGACAAGACATCTCAAGATATAGCATGGTTTATATGAGATATTTTTAGATCAATAGGGGTATGCCTAGATAGATATACTAATGTAATATCATGTGAAATATAATAAAATATAAATGAAATTCTGATTAGTTATTAGTTGTCAAGGAGGGATGAAGAATGATGTCTATCGTGACATAAAAGAAAGCAAGATAATGCATGATGTGGATCATGGAATTATAAACAACTAAAACTCAATCAAGCAACAAGCACACAAGGTAAGAAGCAAGAAGCATATAAGCGTGGCCAAGGTGTAAAGAAAATAAGGGACATGAGCATATGTCACTTAGATTGGAAAGCGAACATACAAGGAATGTTTAAATTCCACATACACATATAATTAAAATAAGTAAGGCTGTCACGAGGGCCACAATCACAAGAAGAGTATAGGCAAAACACATTGGCAAATGTCCTAAGGTACACACAAGGATAAAATCAAAGGAAATTGGAAAATGTCTTAAGGCACATATAGGAGACAAAATAGGAACTAAGAAATTTAATCACGTCTAACTACGTAAAGAAAGAAAGGAAAGAATGTAAATACTAGAAATACAATCACATCTAACAAATCCAATTAGAAAGTGAAAGTGTGAAAGACCTGTAGTAGAAGACTAGGTATATGCTAATAAATACAAAAGTGATATATACTAGTGAAATTTTGATAGATTAATCTATGTATGCTAGTAAATAATGCACATCAACATGATAACTAGAGTGTGTGGTGTAGGAATGACGTAACCTAAATGGTGTAATCATGTAGAAGATAGCCCCAGTGGGTAAATATATTGATTTAAGTCTCAAATGTAGAAGTAGGATGCCCCATTAATGGGTAGAGTGAAGCAATCAAGGATCTGGATGTCACTGCATACACTAAAATAAGATCAAGTGAAGAATGGTAATGTATATATCCAAATCTTATGATAGAGTCTCATGGACTTTTCTATTCCAAGTGATTAGAAAATTTGGGTTTAATGATAAATTGTCTTGCTTATTATGGAATGTGGTCTCTTCTGCTAAATTTTTAGTGTTGGTTAATTGAGTTCCTATAGGGTTTTTCTCCTCCTTGAGAGGAATTCATCAGGGAAACCCTCTCTCCCCATACCTATTCATGATTATGGCTGAGGCACTGGGAAGATACATATAAGCTGATATAGTTTCAAGAAAGTTAGTAGGCATCAAACCTGCCTCTTCCCTCCATCCTATGGTTATACAGTAGTTTTTGGATGATACCATCTTATTTGTCATCTCATCGGTGATCAAAGCTAGAAGATGGAAGAATATACTTAATGATTATGCCAAAGACTTAGGACAAAAAATAAATTTCTAGAAAAGCAATGTGTACTTTTTCAACACTCCCAATGAACTTAGACATATAATCATTGATATCTTAGATTGTGTTGAGGTTGGCCTACCAGCTACCTACCTAGGTCTCCCACTCTTTGTTAGAGAGGTATCTTCAAGTTTTTATAATGGTATTGTGGAACGTACACTAAGGAAACTTCTTGGGTGGAAGGGGAAACTACTCAGTAGTGCGGGTAAGTTGCAACTTCTTTGGGCATCCTTGCAAGGTATTCCTACTTAATTCATCTCTCTTTTTTAAATTCCTATGTATTTTGTTGAAAAGATGGAATAGATCCAAAGGAAATTTTTATGGATGGGAGTGGAAGACAAATAGAGAATGTCTTTAGTTAGATGGGAAAAAGTGTGTCTCCCAAAATCTCATGGTGGACTTAATATAAGATCCATCAGGTAAATGAATAAAGCCCTCCTCTCAAAATTTAGTTGGAATCTAATTCACAAAAATAGTGAGTGGGGGGAAATAATGTATGCCAAATACATGCATAGAATTGATGATTCCAACTTTCTTCAACAGGCGGGATTACCCCAGGGGTCTGTGATATGGAATAAAATGCTAAAAAGTAGAAGTCTTCTCAAACAGGGAATTAGGTGGAAGCTTGGAAATGGCTGACAGATTAAATTTTGGGAGGATAATTGGTTAAGGGCCAAGCCTCTCATCTCCCAAGGAAACTATGGAGAAATTATAGACCTAAATACTCAGTTCTTTGGTGATAGGGTTAGTTATTATATGGAAAATAATAATGTGATAAGGAGCTGGAAAAACCTTTTGGATTGTTGTGTGCATAGGCCTGAGCTTATCCCAAGAATTCAAGAGATCCAACAATGTGTTCAGGAGATCAAAATCCTACTCTTCCCTTAGGAGGATGAACAATACTGGTGACCGAATAAGAATGGATCGTTCTCTATCAAATCTGCCTATCATCTGCTTACACCTAAAGCTCAGAATAAGGAGGTATGGAAAAAGGTTTGGAATCATAAACTCATTCCAAATATTAACTTGTTTTGGTGGGATATTACCCATAAAAAAATCCTTACTCAGGATAACCTTCAAAAGAGGGGGTTTACTTTGATCAACAGATGTTTTTTGTGTGGTTCTAGAGAGGAATCAATTTCACACCTATTCATACACTGTGAGTTTACCCAAGATTTATGGGGCACAATACTTAACAACTTTGGCATTGAATGGGTTTGCAATTTTGACCTTATTGAAGTAATTCTCAGCTAGAACTCAACCTTCACACATCCATGGATTAAGGAATTATGGAAGCAAGCTCTGCCATGCTTGAGCTAGACTTTATGGAAAGAGCAAAATCATAGAATTTTTAGGGACACTGCTAAAAATGTTGCTCAGGTGTTTAACTCCTTTACTAGGACCATCTTCAAAAGTGTTAGAATAGCTCATATTAGTGTTCTGGAGAAACCCCTATCTAAATTTGAAAGTCAAATTGCTGCCAAATAGGGTTTTTAAAAACTTATCCCTGGGCATGATAATTCCAAAATTCTTCAGAGACTTCATACTAAATGGATACCACCTAAGCCCAATTTGATGAAACTCAATTTTGATGGGGCATCCAAGTTGAGTGGTAAAGCAAGTGGAGGAGGAATAATAAGAAATGAAAAAGGAGGGATGTCTACTGTCTATGCTCGTGGCATGGGTTGCCAGAGCAATAACTATGTTGAAGCTATGGCCTTTAGGGATTAAAGCTACCTATATCCTTAGGAATTAGAAATTTGAATATTCAGGGAGATTCTAATTTGGTCATAGATGTTATTAATAAAGCTTCTAACATTGGTATCCATCTAAAAGACATCATTATGAACATCCAGTTTCTTTTACAAAAGTTTTCTGAAGTTGAGATTACCCACACCTACAGAGAAGGTAATAGGGTCACTGATGCTTGTGCTAACCTTGGCCAGAAATTCTTAAGATGGAGGGTATGGCAACAAGGGGCTCATATACCCCCAAACATTAGAGAGATCATTCAGAAGGAGATGACAGAGCATGAATGATGCACATTAATGATGAAGATAGCTTTCGAAGGCGGTCCACGTGGAGAAGGCCATTGTGGATCATGGAAAATGATAACATTAGTACTTCCTTGATTGTCATGATTAATTCCTTGTATCATGAGGTGGAGGTGTGAGAGTCACATCATGAAAACCAAGTGGGAATTATTTTCAAGCATGAAAGTAGACATCACCGTGGCAGGCCATTTTGTAAAATGAGGAGAATGAGAATGATTGGAAAATAGATATTGGGGCCTTGAAGGTCCGCATTCAAAAGCTGGAAAAGGTCTTCACCAAAGGCCTTTGAAATAACATTCTGCTGAATATGACTATGTTGGAAATAGTGGGTAATCCAAGGAATGTTGTCAATGCAGACAATGAGAATCTTAAGGATCTTGTTAATTCTATAGTTATGTATTTTAATCCTTTTTGACTCTAGTCTTTCCAGTGTTTTGTGTTGCTTCTGACTTTGTTTCTCAGTTGTGCCATTGGTTCAGTGTTGGCATCTTTTGTTTTCCAGCCTTGTCTTTTTTGACTGTATAGGGTTCGACCCCTAGTTTGTCACCTTAATTAATCAAAAACATAGAATAGCAAAATGTAAGTCTAGCATAGTAGTATAAATGTAAAGCATGGATAATATATATAATTGAAATGTTTTTTTTTTTGTTTTTAAATTATTTGAATGTTTTTATATTTTGAAATATTTGAATTTTTTTGTTATTTTTGACATATAAGCTATGTACAATCAATCATGAGGAGACTATGTACAAGAAAAATTGAGAAACTATGTACAAGTAAGCAAAAAGAGACTATGTACTAGTAATTGAAAGGTAATTATATACAAGTAATTTAAAATAGGAAATATGTACGTAATGATGTAAAATATTAGGTTGGAGGGGGTAAAGGTTCCAAGGATGGAGCTAATTGGGGATGGACATAGAGGAAGGGATCATAACCATCATCAAATACCTCAAGATCATCATCATAAGTATCATCATAGGTCATAGATTCTATATGCATGGTGTCTATCTCCTCAGGTGTCAATAAGATATATGCTCTTTATGTAGTTAGAGATCTATCACTTATAATGGTGTCATCCTATCGATGGTGAAATGAAGGTTTCTATAGTGGTGAAGATGCTAAGTCTCCTTAGAGACATTTAGCTTTGGTAGTAGATGGATTCAGTAAAAGTAGTGAAGATGGTGTTGGTGGTGATGTAATTTGAATAATACCCTGATCTTGTAGTTTATCCAATCTTTATTATAAAGCTATACATGAATTTATATCATGGTCTATGATCATATGAAAAAGATAAAATGGGTGACCATCTTGTCGTGATAACCTACTAATGATCTGTGTCATACTATAGGTAGTGTGATTAATCCATGATCAAGTAACATCTATAGTATAATTTATGGTTGATGTTGTGTGTTGCCTACTTAAATATGAATGAATATCTTTATATCCATAGAGATAGCCATATGAATTATATGTGCCAAGTGATCTATCTATGGTCATGAATGTAGGGTGTATCTTGAGAGTGTAGGGTGAGATCTTAAAAGTGATGTAGGATGTGTAATGAGAGATCTAAAGTCATCTCAGTACTCTTTTGAGACAATTGGTGTAAAGCTTAATCTACATAAATAGTCATTTATGAGTATGGGTGTTGTATCATCATCTAAATTAGCCTAATAATTTGTATCAACATCATGTACATATGGTAACTCATAATTTAACACAAGGGGTAACTGTGATATGAGAGTCTCATCAATTGTAGTAATAGAATATGGTAGTTTTGTGATAGTATATGTAACTATCAGAGTAATTATAACTATTGAAAGAGATATATCTATAGAATCAATTGGTATTTTTGGAACTATTATCTATGATTATATAATTATAATAGGTGTAAGAATCATAACTGATGGAGTAGCTGGAATTATTGAAGCTACTATGATTGGTTGAGTATCTAGAGCTATGGAAACAATTATAAGTGGAGAAGTGTGAAATGCGCTAGTCTCTCCTACCTCATATATATGTATTTGATCAAGATAAATGTGATGATATGGTGACTAAAATGTGATATGAGGTGTCCCATTTGGTGAAATAGTTGAAGATGACTATGTAATTTGATAATATCTAAATGGATGGTTATCTGTTGGGTATATGTATAGGTATCCTTCATGGATAAACTTAACACATAGATGAAGATTAGAAGGAACTTCCCCCATAGTGTGTATCCAAAGTTTTCCAAGTAAAATATTATAATGAAGAGGACTTTGCATGACCTGGAACTATGTAGAGAGGGTTTTGGACCCTACCATGATATCGAAAGTAATGGTACACAATATCTATCATGGTATATCATCAAACCTTCTAATGTTTTTATATGATTTTTACATGGATGCCATATCTATGCCCATGGTCTATAAGAATGTAATATTACATATATTAATTCTGTAACCACTATCAACTAGAACTCTCTTAACTACACTAATTTTGACTTGAGCTTGTATGAATGGTGGTAAATTTTGATCAATAATTATCTGTAATGGCATGTCCTCATGATCAAAATAAATAACATCTTCTATATTTTTTAACATGTTAAACACTGATGCAAAATAAGAAAACTCTAAATCAATGGGCATAGAAGCCTAATTGAGTGCCTGATAAAGAATGTCCTTGAACACATTAGCTTTTTAAAGTAGTATTAACATTAAATTTATAGCTGGTGTGTTTCTCAACTAATCAATAATATCATATACCTTGTGTAGATTTACTTGTGTGGGTGGGTTGGGCTTAGGATGGGAAGGAATAGGAGGATGGTGGGGATTTTGACTAGGTAGGGGAGGCATGGTATCATGTCAAGTAATAGCTCAAACTACATTATACATTATTCATATAGGACAAGTAGTATCTATAAGAAGAGAGTGAAGATAATTGATAGGTTGAAGTGGTGGAGGGAAAAAGGGTGTCAAATGGGATCTTTGGTGGAAGGTAGTGACCTAGGGAAGATTAAAATAGACCATAGAACATAACTCGACATAGGATAGAGGCTCCAAGGGAGGTGAGGCAAGAGGTATTTTAACATGTTTAACAATAAATTTCTTAATGGCATCTCATATTATGAAAAGTAAGCATGAAATGTAAAGAATAAATATTTGTACTAACATATGGTAAAATTCATAATTCATGTACATAATAAGACCGAGTATGGTCTCTTTATTTTTTGCAATAAATATAAAAAATATGTGTAAATAAGTGAGATCCATTATTTGTTTTTATGTGAAATCTAATTTTTAGATGTAAGGTGATACCTCAAGAAAACAAAGGGACCTAGTATATGCAACTAGGGTTTTGAAAAATGACATTTTTAAAAAAATTACTAAGGAATTTTACAATTTAATGTGAACTTATAATTTAAATATGTACGTAAAAAATAAAAAATATATTGGAAAAATTCTTGATTTAAAGGGACCTAGTATATGCAACTAGGGTTTGGAAGAAAATGATATTTTTTAAATTACTATGAACTTTTAAAAATTAAAGTGAATTTTTTATTTAAATATGCAAGTAAAAAAATTATAAAAATATTTCAAAATTAGCAAGAAATTTTCCTTAGGGTTTTTAGGGGTTCTATGCGTAAAAGGACTTAGTAAATTCAACTATGGTTTAGAATAAATTATTTTTAAAATTACTAAGGAATTTTAAAAATTAATGTGAATTTATGATTTAAATATGAAGGTAAAAAAGTCAAAAAATACTAGAAATTTTCATAAGGAATTTACCCTAGGGTTTATAGCATTTTTATGTGCAAATGATGTAAGTCAGGTTCACCAAATCATTTAACTATTTTGGGAATATTGGAGTCTTATTCCTAATTTAGTTAATGGTTTAAGTTGACTAAAGTAGTAAATAATATTGGAATATTTTAGCTACTAATTTATATAATTTAACTATATTTTAACCTTTCTATAAATATCAATAAATATGAAGAAAATAAGACTTAGCTAAAAATTGAATGAAATAGTTGAGACAGGGTCTGTAATTTCTTATGCAGGACTAGGATAGTTTCATAAATTAGGATCTATGTTTAATTTTTTTAAAGGCTAGGATAATTTAAATAGGACACCCTAGAGTCTAGTACTATATTCCTCTTCTACCACTATTGTCCCAAAGACCTAAGTTTCATGGGTTTTGTTTGTTATCCTTGTGTGAGCCTGCCTATGAAATATTGACTCTTCAAGGTCTATATAACTTTTTTTAAAGATAATTTAATATTCAAACCCTAGACTTCATTTTTATTTAATTAATCTTAAGATATAATGGGGGTTATTATGTGTAAGATGCACTAAACATGTATCTGCACCCCTTATGTGGGCATGTTGCCTACATACAAATAATTTGAAGAGGGATCAAGTCATATGTAGTTCTCTCACATTATTTTATTTGTGAAATAGTGTTATGAAGATGAAAAAATTATAAATTGGGTGTGTTTGAGATGGATAGGTATTGATGAGAGGATTTGGATGTGCTTTTAGCTATATTAGATGGTTGTATATAGAGAATATGGATGCTTGCCTCAATGGTCTTACTTGTATTCTTTCTTACTTTTGTAATATTTGTGAACCCCTTATAAATGAACTTTGAATGGGATTTTATAAAGATCTATTGGTCATGGGTCAAATGTATTCATGTTAGGCCAATAAGAAGAAGGATAGGAACTAGAAGGAAATTACTGTTGGAGCTAAAAATGCAATTGGACAAGAGCACCAAAAATTTACACCCTTGGGTCCAACACTATAGTTCAAGTTGGTTATTATTATCCTATAGGTGTAGGACCTAAGGGGATGGAATCATCATGGGAAATATATCCTGGCTGAGCTAAAATTAAGTTTTGAAATCCTATAGATGATTGAGAATAAGTGAAAAGGTGTCTAGAAGGGTCATAAGAGCATGCAAGAGGGACTTATGGGTTGGGTGTCACAAGCCACACTCAAGCTACCAATTTTGACATTTTATATGACTACACTCACTTAAAGTGTTTCAAAATATTTACAAAAGCTATATGATCTCCACTTGAGTTATATATGATCCTTGTGACATTGGGTAACTTCTTCAATCAGGATCATGTTCCTTCCACTAGACTCTTGTACTAAGCACAATTTTGGTATGTAGACCAAATTTGGTCGACATCTTTGTTAACTTGGCTAGGCAGCATGCCTACTATGCTTGAGAACTCAGACCATATCTATGAATATTAGATTATTTACATGCTATATGGACCATTTACATGACTACAAAACATCCTCTTGACTTGTAAAGACAAAGAATTCCAATAAATAGTGAAATAAATAGACTTGAAAGGGAAACTAAAGTAATAGAGCTGAGGAAACTAACCTATCAAATAATTGTGAAAACAAATCACTTATTTGGGACAATAGAAACAAACTAATGTGTTAGAAAACACTTTTAAAAAAACCAAGAATAATTAACTTTATATAGCGGGATTAACTTCCTCAATAATAGTGATTTAGATGTATCACATTGACTGTGATATGAAGCTCTTCACCATTAATCCTTGTGAGTTGGAAAGCATTATAAGATTTGCAGTTGGAGACTATATATGGACCACTTTAGAGAGAATAAAATTTTGTGCACTTTCCTATATTAGCTTTGTCCTCATCCCTCTTAAGGACCAAATTTCCTTCTTGAAAACTTCTTGAAGAAGTTCCTTTGTCAAAATATTTCTTCACCATTACTTAATGGGCTTCCATGGCCACCATGAATTGATGCCTTGTCTATTCTAGCTCCATGAGCTCAATATATCTGATTTCTATTGGCCTAAAATCTCAAGTTGATGCATAAGTTTCAAAGTAGGGAATTCAAGAGAAATAAGCATTATTGCTTCCTTACCATATATTAGCTTGCATAGAAAATTGGCAATTGACCTCTTATAGGTGATCCTATCACCCTATAGAGATGAATTTAATTTGAGATGCCATGATCTTTGACTATTTTTAATAGTCCTTTTGATGATCTTTAATAAATTCTTATTAGTGGATTCAACAAGGCCATTGCCTTATGGATAATAGTTTGATGAGGTACTAAGAAAAATACTATGATGACTTAACCACTGGATGATATTAGACCCTAAAAATCCCATAGCATTATCATAAATTATAGTTTAAGGGACCCCCAATATGGTAAGCAAACCTTTATAGAAGTCCAGAACATTGGTTTCATTGGCTTCTTTTAATGCTACTACTTCTATCCATCTAGTAAAATAATCTATGGTAGTTAGGATCCATTTGTGTCTTTAGATTGAAGGATGATTAATAATAACATTAAATTAAAATCCCCATTTTAAAAAGGGTTTATTCACTAGAATTAGTTAGAGAGATAGGGATACAAGATTCATCTTTCCAATAGACATGGCACATTGTCTACATTTCCTAACCCATGTATGAAAATCACCAAATAAACTGAGCCAATAATACCCACTTGTCATTATCTTGTGGGTTGTGATTCTTGTTAAATAATTTTTTCCACCATGTCCATCATGGAAATGCTCAAGCAGCCCCTATGTTTGACCTAGTTATGTGCATCTTAGTAATATGCCATCGATATCCTTTTTTAACAACACATTATTAATAAGTAGAAAAGGAATTGATTGTAATCTAAAATATATTCTCTTTGAAGGGGTGAGATGAGAAGGATAAATATCATCTTGTAAGTATATTACCATATCTTGTAAGTAGTTGGAAGATGAGGTGTGATTAGTTAAAACCTCTTCATGATTTGACAACATAACCATACCATTAGTCTCCTACAAGTCTTGGTCTAGATGTTCACAAAGTCCTTTGCCTCTAACTAGCTTTGTGACCTTGATCTTAAAATCATATTCCATTACTTTGGTTATCTAACTATCTATTTTATAATTTATATCCTTATTCAATAGGAAATCCTTGGCACTTGGATGGGCAACCATCAAATGTATCTTATTATTGGATAGCACGTACTTAAATTTTTTAAGAGACCTTATGATTCAAAGTACATGCTTCTTAATAAAAGAATACCTTGTTTCATATTATTTTAATCCTTCACTGAAGAAGGCTATTGGATTCTCTAAAGTCTCTTTATTATATTGAATAAGAATGCATAAAATTATGTCAATGTTAGCATAGCTGTATAAGAAGAAATCCTTTGTGAAATCAGCATTCAGGAGTGTAGTAGCACTAGCTATAGCTTTTTTGAACTCTTCAAAGATTTTTACTCCTTCTTTGGACCAAATAAAACTCTAACCCTTCTTTAGTATGGCTATGAGTGGCCTAGCTAAAGTAGCAAAATTTAAAATTTATATCCTTGTGAAATTGATCTTACCTAAAAAAAATTTCAAGGCTTTATTATGATTATGCAAGTAAAGTAAAATAATTGAATCTATCCTACTAGGATGATCTATGTTTGTACTAGATTTTGAAATTACATGTCTAAGAAGCCTAACTTCATGAATAGAGAAAACACACTTTTTTGGATTCAAAGACACTCCAAATTCCTTGCACCTTTTAAACACTTGTATGAGGTGAATCATATGCTCATCTATAGTGTTAGAGAACACTATTATGTCATCCAAATAAATAAGAATAAACTTGTTAAGGAGACCCTAAAATGCGATATCCATAGCTTCCTAGAAATTTAATCTAGATTTAGATAAATCAAAAGGCATATTTATGTATGTAAATGTTCCCCACTTTTTGTGAAGTCTAATTTAAATTGGTCTTCTTCTTTAACCAAAATTTGATTGTATCCACTATAGTCATCTAACAAGAAGAACCTTCCTGAACCTACTAGTTGTAAAATCTAATCCATTGATGGTAATAGATATTGATCTTTAATAAATTCCATGTTTAAGTCACGAAATTCAACATATGGTATTATTTCACCTTTCTTTTTCCATACTAGAACAAGGTTTGCCACCCAATTTGAGTGCTTAATTAGAAATATTATAGCTGACTTAATGAGATTATATAATTCAACTCTCATCAAAATTTTAAGCTTTGAGTTAATTGGCCTTTGTATTTATCTAATTGTCTTAGTCTCATCTTCTAACTCAATGTTATGTTGAGCTAGACTTGGATTAAATCCTTTAATTTCATTTTAATACCATGTAAATACATCTAAAAAACTTGAACATAACTCAATAATAAAGTTCTCTGAAGATGTGCAAACTTTGCCTAACTTTAAACTCTTGTCAGTGGCAATCTACACATTTATATAATGTTCTTCCTTGGTTGATAAATCAAACTTTTATTTTCTAAATTCATTATGTCTATTGAATATGTTTTCAAGGGTGACTAATGCTTTAGGAAACTGGTTTACTTTTAATTGCATAATCTATTCACCAAACTATTGTAAATTTTTATCTTTATTTCTTGAGGAGAATTTAGATTCTTATTATAAGAATATAACAATCTGACTATCATCTTCAAATACTTTTCAGTTATCATGGTTTTTTGGGATAAATACCTTATAACTACATTGATGTGTGATTAAATCTTTTCATTCTTTATGTCATCTGGGATACTAAATTTTGATCTAATGGTAGCCATCTTGTTTGCATGATTATTCTCATTTCTTGATATGGCCTGAATATTGAAGGCTTAAAAGTCTTCAAATAGGTCCTATACTCTATGATTATAGGACCTAAGTAGTGGTTTCTTTCATATATTAAGTCCTCTTACTTGGTAAACTACTAGTTCATTATCACCAAAGACTTGTAAGGTAATGACCTTTATCTTTCTTGCCCATTACAAACCATGCACTATTGATTCATATTTAGTAACATTATTGGAAAAACCAAACTAAAATTTAAAATAATAAAAATACTTTTGATTGGCTGGAGAAATTAACATCATTCTAGCTTCATTGTCATGCTTGTTCCTAGATCCATCAAGATATAGTCACCATAGGCCATCACTAGGTTGATCATCTTTCATCAATGTTGGAATTGGTGCATCATTTTCATGAAGATAATAGACACCAAGTCCTTATTATTCAATTAAATTTTAGGGATCATGTCCATGAAAATCATAAGTACATTTATCAAGGAAACTATCTAGAACTCCATCTAGAGGTGATTCAGTTTCCACCTCACTATTTTCTAGTACTTTGTCTGAGATAAGACAATTGGTATTCACCATACTTAGCATATATGGCTCAAAATGAAATCTTATAATATGTTTAGAGCATATTTTCACCTTAGTATGATACATATTCATGAACATTAAATAGGTCTAATCAGCTGAGAAATATCCTCCAATCTTTAAAGTAAAGTCTCTTTATAGACACATGGTAAAATATGGAGGCAAGTCCACCACTACTACATCTTGTTGAATGGTAATATTGGGGAAAGCATGTAATGTTATTTTTATATATTTTATTATTCTTACTATCTTTGTTGGTGACCCATCTAATTCTAATACTCTGTTGATATTTGGCTCATAGATAAGACCAAGCTTGCCTGTAATTTACTTGGGCATGATAGTGCTACTAGCTCCACTATCTTCCATATAATTATGGACTAGAAAATCACCTAATATCAAAGAGAGATAAAATATAGGGTTTTATTTGATTTAACCTTTGTCATGTTATGTACTTGATGATTAGGATGCTTGATTTTCTAGGATGAATTAGCCAAGACAAATCCTTGTTTCTCAACTAGTTCTTTAGATACCATAAGATCTAAAAGCTCTTGAATAAGCATGTCCTTTTGAACTATAATGGAAAGGGAATACCACATGATAATTCTAACATTTTATTTCTTCATTTGATCTATTATGCTAAATGAT
Organism: Torreya grandis; assembly: GCA_037957365.1. NCBI lineage: Eukaryota > Viridiplantae > Streptophyta > Pinopsida > Cupressales > Taxaceae > Torreya > Torreya grandis. The sequence continues at coordinate 1,388,179 of JARHVA010003968.1, read as the reverse complement.
GCTCCACTAGCCTTTGGATGTAACTTTTGAACCACTTGTTGTTCTCTAATTGGAGGTATTTGAGGATCCTTCAGTGCCTCTAAATTATGAATCTTCTATGCTATAGGAACAACAACTTGATCCTTGACACTCTTGGAAATAAAATTAGGAATATTAGAATTATTTCTCACATCTTGAGATTCCTCAATTTTTCTTCTTTTAGCTCTAGTTAGAAATACAACTTGACCATTTGTGTTGCTAGATTTACCAACTTGGTTGAATGCAATATGATAATCCAATTCCCAATTAACATTTATGACATCAGACTAACCTAGAATTTATTGATCTTCTCCTTGGAATTCCATATTCAATTATTAATACTAACCACCTTGAAGAAAGAACTCTTTTTGTGTCATTTGTGGCATAGTAATATCTTGTTTTACTAAGGTTTGATTTTGGATGTTATTTAGATTATAAGGTTGCCAACATAAATATTTCATCAAGTTATTTTGAGGAACAAAATATTTTAAACTCAAAGGTACACTAGGATCAAGGGCTACATATGGATTAGTTTGGGTTATGGCTCCTTGATTTTGATAAGTTGCCTATTGCCCTTGAAACCTTGATAAGGAGGTCTTTCGTTACTAAAATATTGATAAGTATTCTAGTTTTGTTGCTGGTAAGGTCTACTTTGGTACTATTGTCTCTTGAGTTGAACAATATCATTTCCAAAAGCTTCTAACATGATTTTTAAATCACCAATCTCATTAGCTTGATTAAGAGGGGCTACAACTTGGACTTTTAGAGATGGAATAGGATCTATACGTGGAATCTGGGGAACTTGAGGAGGAGGAATAGGTTGTAATTTTGGGAATATGGCCATTAGAGGCATTAGAGCAAGTTTACCATCTTGTATTAAGCTATTTTATGTTCTTATTATAATTTCATAGGCATTTGGCAAGGTATTACCACCCATAGACTATATCATGATACTTATATCAGAATTATGGACGTTTAGATAGTAAAAAAATGTATTCTCTAAATATATTCTAACTAATGTAGGGATCCTAGTCCATGTCTTTTAGAATCTGAGGTTAAAATCAAACATGAACTCATGGGGATACCTTTGTATAACCAAAGATAGATGATTAGACTTGTCTTCAAATTTCCTAACTAAGGCTACCCCTAACTCATCCTATGTAGCAATGGATGTCAAATAATGGCTTATATACCATTTCACTGCTTTTCTCTTGAAGGAAGTAACAAGCAATCTGATAGCTACATTATCTTGAGTAACATTATGAATAGAGAAAAGGTTGGCAACATCTTGAATATGCTCAATAATTTTTTTTTATCCCATTCTCTTGAAAATAAAGGTATACTCTTTAAGGTAGACACATGGATGTCATCATATTGGGATAAATTGAAGGGACTACCCCTATTGAAGGGAACAAAAGCTTGAGTCCTGATAACCATTTTGGCAAAAGGGATTTGGCTTATGGGGACAATAAATTGGACTAAAACAATATGATAACTAACAAATGAGTGCTTATTTTGAGGATAAGGATTTGGACAATTGAATTCTAATCTTTTATAATAATTATAAGGTAATTCATTGTGTTCAAAAGGATTACCTTTACTTGATGATCTTGTTGTAACCTTTGGCATGAAATCACTATCTATAAGATTTTATGAGCTCTGTAACTTGAAGGATATTTAACTTTTGATGATGTTAGATGTCTCCTCCTTTTACATTTTCTTCTTCCTAATCCTCAAACTTCAATTATGCTAAATAATTTGGGTCCCATCGGGCATGCCAAAACTATTAGAGTTCTAGATTACACCCTAGCTAAATAATAGGATTATTCAGATTTTATTAGTCAAATCCAGTCTAACATGGGATTGATCCTAGGTTATGGGTATCCTAATAATGGATCAAACATACAAATAAGGTTGACTTCATTCTAGATATATCACCTAATCTAGACCTAATCTAACACTTGTAAAATAGATAGAGAGATACAACAATATATGAAAGCATGTAAAATGGGGTGAAGCACCCATAATTAAAACACTTATACTTTGAACAAGACACACTTATGAGACACATTCAAGACTAAAGAATATAAATCCCACACGAGTATTTCATAATAAGGCATGATTCAGATATCAAACTAGCCTAAGAGGGAAGATATCCAATTTCAATCTAAACATCATACTGTAAATAACACTTATAATGACCTATGAGAGCTAACAAGCACTTCATGAAGGTGAGAAAACTCAAAAATAGACAAAGAACATACATTCACTTAACCATAGTACATGAATTAATGGGACATGCTTCAATCAAGCTTGTAAAATGATGGAATTCAATATTTATTGCATCAAAAGGTGTTACAGTATAGAATTTGGTGTAACCTAAGTAAGAAAAAGCATAAGAGTCTATTCTCTAAAAATATCAAAGGTTTCTTTCTAAAACTTTTAGAGAGCCAATGAGAGCCAAAATGTGAAAGAAAATGGAACATATGTATAAAAAAGGAAGAGAGAGAATTTTGATGTATTAGCACAAGTTCGAGGATTCTAACTCATGACCTTATTAATAAGGAATAAATTATGTAAAAGAATTGAATGCCCATTATCCTTATCCAACCATTAGGTCCTCTTCTTAGAACTTCATGCCATTATCTATCTAATCTGATGATGAGGATCATGTCTTAGAATTGATAGAATTATGCCACATTTGATTTGGGTGGCCATTGGTACCCACCCATTAAAAAAGTGACGTAGATGATAGGTGAGACACCTCTCCATGGTCTGTATTTTCTCTAATATTGAACATAGGTATGTTTATAATTGAAAACCAATCCAACTATTGGTTTTCACATAGTCATAATATCCATAGAAACTTGTAGACTGCTTTTCCTTGCTTCATGATAATTGGTTTATCTTTAACCTCTATATTAGGCCCAAAAAACCTATTTTACCTATATAGAGCTCTTCTAAAAATGCATAGTCCTATTGGTTCCACTTAGATCTTGTTGAAGATCTAGTCCCTTTTTTTTTTATCTTGTTTAGGTCAATTAATACCCCATCAACTTCTATTGAAATGCCTAAGCTCACCATTTGTTCATTGGCTATCAAAATCTGACTTGAATCATTGACATGTTGACCCATTTTTCTCTGTTAGATCCTTCTTATTTGGATGAATGTTGATCATTAATCTTCTACCAATTGAACATGTTACTGACACTTGTTATGCACACATTTTAGATTTGGTGACCCCTTTGACCTTTGCTTTCTATTAGATCTGATTGTATGATCAAATATATGTTATTAGATATACCTAAGACCCATGGTTTGAAATCAAATGGCTACTTCATGAGCTTAAATTTAACATCTAGCTCCCATCATTTGACATTTGTGTGCCCATATTTGATTTCCATGCACACATCAAATTTAATCTAAAATGGATTTTTTCTATCTTAAGTTTGATGTTTTCATATAAAAAAAATTTAACCAACTTTTAAGGCTTGGATCTAGAAGAAAAAAGGTCATGGAGGGATCAAATTTATAGGAGATGTCCTTGATGTCAAAAGGATTCTACCCACATGATTTGCTAATTCCAAGAGCTTTCTAAGTGGAGATAAAATTCTCAAATAATCTAGTCTATGTGTTTTTACATGATTTCTATGAAATCATCATTGATCATTTGAGTCTCAATGTATATTCATTGAGGCTTGAATTTGACACTTACATGACCATCTTACTCTATGTGACCAACTTTAGAACTCTATAAATTATGATACAAATCTCACATGGACTTGAAACTTGTAGGATATGTTATTGGCAAAAGGTAATTTATGGTGTTGTAATATTATTACTCTTGAGTCCTTCTAAGGGAAAATAAAAAATGTTCAAACAAGCTAGCCAATGTGTTTCCATGTGATGTGTACGACAATCAGGCTACTTAGACTCAACAAGCTAAACTTTGAAGGCTTAGATCTCAAGATAGAAGACACAAAAACATGAAAATTTTAGGGAGTAATATTGGCATGAATAACATTGATTTTTCATGATACGATAGTCACATAAGGCTTTCTAAGCTCATTTATAAAATGTACAAGTAAACTGGTTCATTTGTTTCCTGCATGACATCTTAGTGATTGTCTAGTTCCTCAAATTTTCACATTCTAACTTTTTCTCAATATTGCAAGGCTCTAATGATATCCTAAAGATTTTTAAACATGGTGCATGTTCTTAGACACCATTAAAACTACTTAGACCCTTCACCTATAACTATACACTTATCCTTTGAAGATCAATCAGATCACACTTTAAGCTCACTCAAAGTGTTTCAAAAGATTTGTAAAAGTTGTATGATCTGCACTTGAGGTTTATATTTTCCTTTTGACATTGGGTCACTTCTTCAATCAGTATCTTTATCCTTCTAATGGACTCTTGTACTAGGCACATTTTTGGTATAGAGGCCAAATTTGATCAAAAGGAATTAAAACAGCTTGGAAAAAATACACCATTCAAAATCCAAAAGATCATCATTGATGTTAAGGATATAAAGGGTCCCCCATATTTATAAGCATAATTAATTGGAACCTTGTTATCTTGGATTACTTCAATGTCCTTAATGACCCTAATAGACCTTCTTTGAAAGATACCTAATCCTTTTTATTACTAATATAATCTTTTCTCATATGGTGATGGCATTGGGGTTTTATTTTTTCCTCTCATTTTTTGATTTTTAAACTTCAAACCAATTCTCATTTACCAAAGGAGAAATTCCCTTAGATTCCTTAGAAAATTTGAGGTTGTTAGGAGGAGAGGGAGTATTACTAGAGATAATATGTCCAAGAGGTAAATCTAAAAAAGTAAAGGGATCGATAGGATATTTGGCCATTTTATCCAAAGAGGGACTTAAACTAGAGGAAAAAGGCTTCCTTCCTATATAAGAGGGGCATACCTTGGAAGGAGGAGAAAGAGGTGATGATTCTAAATTTTTAAGAGGGGTTCTTATACCAATCTTATTTGTACCTAGATAGTTCAGAGTCCCGTTAGTGGATTTATCTACCAGTCTACAACCAGGTTCTACAAAACCCACAATTGAAATTATCTCCACCATTGACCTAAGATCCTTTTTGCTCATAGATGCATCAAGGTTACCCATCTCAAGATAATAAGTATCTAAGCTGAAGAGTCTATTATTAACGCTGAGATTAGGAATAAAAAGTTAAAGATGATGAGGGTCACATATTACCTATGTTTGGATCTATGGCAAAGAAGAATTAAAAATAAAAATGTTTAAACCTTTCTTATATGTTAAATTCCACATAATTAATCCTACCACTTCCCATATGATAAAATATTACATTGTGAACACATGCAAAGAAATATTCTATTAGGACCAAAATCCAAAGAAAGCATAAACATTTATTTCATCACTTGAAAATATTTACGGAGTGAAAAAGAATGAGAAGGAAGTGTTGAAGAAGTATATTATGATGAGACTATTTGAAATAATTCCTTTTGATAAAATAGTTTGGTATTTTTTTGAGTTATTTATATTTCTAATTAATTTAATTTAAAAGTGGAAATAATAAGGGTAAATATTAAATTCTTAACTCCCACCACTTATTTTCAATCCAACATTTAACTTAGGATTAAAAAATATTGGTTTTTTTATTTATTTTACCATTGATCAAAATATTAAAGTGGATAATTTATAATTTATTTTAATGAAAATTTATTTATTCCATGTTTGACATAAATTAATTCAATAACTTTATTCAACCCCATTTTTAATTGTATATTACTTAATGAGTTAAGATGGGTGCTTATGTAGCTTTGATCAGAAAAAAATAGGTTTAAGAGTATTTGAATTAAATTTTATTGACTCCCATGTGTGTGATATGCCAAGACCATTTTAATTATTTAAATGATGAATATGGACCTAACTAAATAATGACAATTTTCTAACTATAAGTCATGCTCTATTTTCACAGTAGATTTATGACCCCTCCACTGACCTAGATAATGTAGGAGTCATTAGGATTTAGTCCTTGTGTTTTTTATATAAATTTTAAATATTTAATTTTGGGTTTATTTTTTTATTTTTTTAAAAATGTGTTTGGATGTGTCACACTTTTGTATCAAATTCCAAATTGCAACACCAAGAACTCTTGGATGTGTTTTTTTGTTAAGATTTGGGTTAACACTATTTTTAATCTTATCCTTTATTTCATTAAATATGTCAAGTGAAAAATCATATGATGGCTTCAGTCATGAGAGACATTACTCTCTACCTCAAAATGTAGTGGGGGACCATCTGATTGAGATAAATCCTAGAGATGTTATGGCTAAATTTTAGTTAGGATTTTTACAATAATATTTACAATATGTATAATCAACAAAGGGGTAAAATATTATACAAACACTTTATCATAATATTATATTTATTAAGTAATGGTTAAAATTTTTTGGTGATGAACTTAGTGAAAAATCCTGTCAACCACTCCCTTGAATTATATACAAACAACCACAATTATTGTGAGGAACCCCCTTGAAGCTAAAGCTTCGAAACTAACAACAACATCCTTTACTTGGTATTTGGCATAACAAAGGAGGAGATTAGGAAAAATAGAAGGATCAACCAAAGTAAGGAAGTACACTGTAGACACCACAAATGTGTCTGCACCTTAGTTCTCCCCCCTTATCCGCCTCAAACCCATATCCTAACCCTTGGCCTTAGTCCCCTCCACTCATTTGATTAAAATAACTTAAATATTTCAATTAAGTGGCCCCCTTTCCACCTCACCCTTGCCACCTTGGATCCTCCCTTAGATCCCTCCACCTCCCTCCTAGCCTTTATTATGCCAAATCTTCTCATTATCTTCCTCCCGTGCCCATTTAAGCATCCTCATGACCGTTCTTCCCACAATCCCTCGCCCGGTGGCGTGCAAGAACGGGCAGAGGCTATTTTTAGTCTCTGCCCCCATTCTGCCACTGCCGACGTTGGTGACCCTTCAGTCGACATCGGCGATCCTGCCGGCGTCGGTAGCCTTCAAGACTCCTTTCTGCATCCATTCCAGCCCCCGGCCCCTTGAGCTCGCAAACTGAATTCTCTTGGCATTTTGGCATTCTCTTCTTCTCCCTCTGGACCTCGTGCAACAGTAGCAATAGGTGCAGGGATTCTTGAGCAGAGATTAAGTCTTCTATGGTCTCAACAACAGCTGTCCCACTCTTCATTCAGCAAGCTAAAAAGGTAAGCACAGTCTGTTATTCCATTTCATTTCTTTTCTTTAGTGTTTAGTTATTTGGTATCTGCTGTCTCCCACTCCCTCTATCCTACCCCCTGAGAGGCTGAAAAGCCTTCTCAGGCCCTGTCCTCTATCCATCTCCCTTTCACCTGTCATCCTTTCAGTACAATCCCGGACAACTCCCTCATCCCTCCTGCCAACAAAGACCATGTACAGGGCACCTAATCAGAACCAGACCATTCCCCAGTCCATTCAAAGTCATCCCTGAACTCTGTCTCGACCCTGTTCACAAACCAGACCTGTCCACAGTCTAGAAATCTGACCAGACCCGACTACAGGCCACTGCCCCGACCGACGCCAGTTACTACCCCGACCGACATCGACAGGATAACCGAAGTCGGCAGACCAGGAAACCGACGCCGGCAACATTCCCGACCTCGGTGACTATCATCAGCCCGACAACTCCTTTCAGGTAATCATTGATCTTTTCTTTCATTTCTAATTTGTTTATCACTCCTATATTTTGGCATTCTGTATTTTCTTAGTCTTTTATCTGTCTGTTATCAGTGGGTTGACCTCCCTTGAGAAAGTTTTCACACTTTCGGGAACAAGCTTTCACTTGGCAACCCACTGCCTATCCATCTAACATTTTCTTGTCCAAGTTTCTTTTTCCTTGCAGGTGTCATTCCTCCACAGCCAAAGAGGGGTGCCCACAAACGTCTAGATTATGGTGCGCAATCTTTATCCAGGTACTTCCAGCCTTGTCCATTTCTTTAGTTTCTTTATTCATCTTTTGAATGTAGAAAGCAAATTAGCGATATAAACATTCTGGCATGCCCGGTGGGACCTTAGGTTCTTCCTCGGGTTCCTCTTCCTTTCATTCATTTAGGTGCATTTAGGCTCTTTCCTTCTTGTCTCTTTCTTCTATTCCAAACGACACTATAAGTAGGACTAAAATGAATCTTTCTTCCTTGCATTTCTAGACTAGTCTAAACATCATACTCTCAAACCCTTTCTCAAACTTGTCTTCATCCAAACTTCATATTTTTGACTTGGGCTTAAAAACATACTGCATTGCATTTCTGCTTGTGCTTGCATTAGTCTTCACCTAGTAATTAGTAAAATGCATATTGAATAAATCGTAGACACTTGATGTTACACTACCAAACCACATGCACTAAAACGAACATAAAACTTACTTGAGACAAGGCCCGACTGGGATTTCATCCCCCAGCGGATACCTTACCCGTCCCGGTGACCCTACTTGGATTTCATCACCAAGGGGGAAGCCCACTCCGTTCTCTGGTGGAGGATAAACTCTAGGCGAGGTATATCTTGGCTAAGCGAGACCAGCTAACCACTGGAATCATGAAGTGAGGGGAGCTTGCTCCTTAGCACCAGGCCACGTACCAGACCTAACATAGATTTTTGAGCACCTAAAACAAGACCTGAAACTAGCTCTAGATTGCCTCTTCTAGGACCCTTCTTACAGCCAATCTCCCCAAACATTCATCTAAGGCATAAGCCACAAGATTTTAAAGTTAATTCCTAGGATTTATCGCTTAGGCTTGTCTGTCTCTCTCTATTTTTCTATTCTCATCTGTTTGTTTGAGTGAGTGAGGATGCTTTCTTCATTGTTTTTCCAAGAATCTTAAAATCTTTTGGTTCTCTGGAAAACACAGTCACCAGCATCGGTTCTGCCACTGACGTCGGCTTTCCTCTCTTACCGGCATCAGTTATCTGACCGATGTCGGCCATATTTCTTATCGACATCGGTTTCTCAATCGGCGTCAGTCTCTGTCACTGTCCTTTTTTTCAAAACCAGCAGCCTAAAACCTGTCCCTTCTCTATCAAAAACTCCATCCTGGTTTTCTGAAATAGAAAAACACAGTTTCTGAAACCTAAACCTTCTTTGCCTTGCATGGTTTTGACTCGTAGCCAAGCCAAGGCTCTTGTCAACCACGCTAGCCGTCAACCACTTCCGTCTACCCCGTCCATGACCAAGTCTACAATGGAGTTTAACTCAGAGACCGAAAGAACTCCTATTCGTCCAACCCCACCGCAGACTCCTATTGTCCAAGAAGGGGACCAAGATTTTGAATGATTCTTGGACCTCAACGTCAAGGCCTTGCAACACTATCTCGCGCATAGCCGAACGCAAGACTCCTTGGGCAATCCAATCTATGGAATGCCAACCTCTCTTGTCGCGACTACGACTGTATCGACGGCATCCGTAGTTCAACCCTTGGACACTCAAGCCATCGCTTCGACCACTGACCAGACTTTGACCAATCCTCTAGGTGTGGCCTCTCCCTCTATCTTTGGGCCCACTTCCACTGGGGTTTCAGCCCTCTATCAACCTCAACCCACTCAACCACTATCCACTCCTTTTCAAAACCTTGTCGTCTCTATTCCGCCTACCCTGGCCCCTATCAACACCAGGGTGGCTTCTTATCCCTTGGCCCCCGTTACCACAATCTGACCCCTCGTGGCAACATCAGGCCTAGCTATGCCTTCTACCCAACCACCTTTGCTTTCTCTACCTACCTCCAGCCGTCCCTCTCCCAAAAAGGTGGTACCAATCACCAAGAAAGTGCCGTCTTCGCCTGTCACCGCACCATCAACCCATAAGGTGGCACAGAAACCTCTTCCAACCTCGCCAAAGCAAAAGTCACCGACCTTGCGCATATTGAATAGCACGGACCCTCTAGTGAGCTCATACTCATTGATATTGCACTGGATTTTGCAGACTTCCAACATAACCATTCAACCCATCAAGCCTTTCCAACCTCACGGGTCCAAGCCCTCCTGGTTCGACGACACAAAAATTTGCTTATATCATCGTACACCAGGACACGATACCAAGACTTATTGTGCCCTCAAAGCCGTCATCCATCGCTATATGGAGAAGGACACTCTTCTCCTTGAGGACACTCTTGACCAGACCTCGGCTCATTCCCATCTAACCTCTTTAACCATGTCAACATCTCACCAGCAAGACATGACCCCTTCTTCACCTCCTATTTTTGAAATCAATGCTATCTGTATAACCACTAGGTCGCAAAAGGACAAGGCAAAAGAAAAAGCTACCATTCCTTGGACCTATCCCTTCGTCAAGCCACCTCTTGCGCCCAAGCCTAAAATTTCTATCCTTGGCGCGTCCCAGCCTTCTTTGTCTTCTTCTTCTGGGCCAATTCACGACTCCATACTGAAGCAGCTTCACCAGACGCCTGTAAAGATGTCTCTTTATGACCTTATCCAAACCTCGCCTCAGCACCGTCAAGCCCTCATCCAAGCCTTGCAGGCAGCGGAGGTCCAACCCGAGGACCCCCAACCACTCGCTGCCCTCGTCCATTCTTTATCTCCTGTCGCCTCCATCACATTCAGCGATTCTGAGATTCCCACATCTAACACGGAAGATCAGGACGCCGCCCTCTTCATCACTGCCTATGTTGATCAGACACGCATTAAATGCATTATGATCGACGGTGGCGCTAGCATCAACATAATCTCTACCCATGCCTTTGATCAGTTGGCTCTTCCCAAGAATTGCGTCTCCAAAACTGACGTGATCTTACGCTCTTTCAATGACACCACCGCCACGACCATTGGCATAGTCATCCTTCACATTCGCGTTGGTCCACGCACAATCCCGGAGCTCTTCTATACCATCAAAGGAGAGTTTCAATACAATATTCTACTGGGTCGACCTTGGATCCGTGCCATGGCCTGTGTCCCCTCTACCCTGCACCGTTGTGTGAAGTTTGAGCATGACGGGCAAGTCCACACCATTCCCACTGACCCTTCACCCTTCAAGACTTGCAACACAACTTACCGTCCCAACGATGTCCTCATTCCCATCAAGCCGTCAACTCTGGCACTGCCTCCATCTATGGAAGCTTTGACCAATTTGCAATCAGCGGTCGCCCTCACCCCTCCTCTTCAAGCATCGACCAAAGACCCCATGGAAGACATCTTCCAATGACTATCACTTGGGCAATATCGCTTGTTGGCCCTAGACATGTTCCAAACTCCGGAAGAGTATGGACGCCTTCATCTCAGTCCCAATTACGACCATCAGATCGGGATGGTCATGCCTTATGGTCCTCCTCACCTCCAAACCAAATTTGTCTATGGGGGGCTCAATCAAGCTCCTACCAATGACAATTCTCTCTCTTCACCCCAACCTTTCACATCAAATTTCTCGTTTCTTGGCAACCCCACCTTCGCACACACTTACCTTTATAGGTGTGCATGGAAGGGTTTTGGTTTTGGACATTATGAGCAGGGCTCCCATCAGCCCATCGAGCCACTTAATGATGATGATGCCAAGAAATGATATGGCCTGGGATATCATGACCCCACTCAGGCTCCTTCTGACCTTTGTCCTGAGCCAACAATTGACCAATCTCCTCCAAACTCACCCATTTCTCCTTCGTCACCTACGGAGTTGGTGGTTTCCATCCCTCCTAGTTTTTTTCATAAACACCATCCGCCTGGAACCCCTGACCTATCAGCTCAATGGGGTGTCCAGATCTCTCCATCTCATCTTTCCTAACATGATAGAGGATGAGTCGGCAACCATTCACACTGTCCACTGCGTTGACGATGACACCATCCTTTCCTACATGGGTGCCGATGACTCTTTCATCCAACGTTCCCTCCCTTCCGAGACCCAAGTTATGTTAAATGAATCAACCATTGACATCAACCTCCCTTCTTCCGATGTTCCTCACATCTTAAAGATTGGCCAATCTTTAGACACTCAGGAGCAACTTGACTATACCCAATTCCTTTTCGACCATAGCAAGGCCTTTGCCTGGACTTACAGCGACATGCCTGGCATCAACCCCACCATTGCTACCCATAACATTGTCACCAAACCAGAGGCTAAGCCTGTTAGGCAAAAGCTTCGAAAGATGCATCCTCGCGTTGCGCTCCTTGTCAAAGAGGAGCTTCAGCGCCTTCTTTCTATCTCCTTCATCCAGCCCATCGATTATCCGCAGTGGGTCTCTAACATCATCCCAGTTACTAAAGCAACTGGGGGGATTCAGATCTGCACGGACTATTGTGACCTTAACCTAGCCTGTCCCAAAGACAACTTTCCTCTTCCTAACATTGACCAGCTTATTGATCTCACGGCCAGCCATGAGATGATATCTCTCATAGACAGTTTTTCAGGATACAATCAAGTCCTGATCGCACCAAAAGATCAGCACAAGACTACCTTTATCACCCCATGGGGGACTTTTTGCTATCATGTCATGCCTTTCAGCTTGAAAAATGCTGGTGCCACATATCAACGTGCCATGACCTACATTTTCCACGATCTCCTCCACAAAATCATGGAGGACTATGTGGACGACCTTCTCGGCAAGTCCAAGCTTCGCCGCGACCACTTGACCATTCTCAAAATCATCCTCTCTCACCTTCTTCAATACAATGTCCGCCTTAACCCCAAGAAATGTGTCTTTGGGGTCCTCTCAGGCAAGCTTCTCAGCTTCATCGTTTCCTTCCGTGGCATCGAGATAGATCCCGCCAAGATCTGCGCTATCCTCGAAATGCCACCCCCAACCAATCTCAAGTAGCTTCACAGTCTACAAGGGAAGCTCCAGTCCATCCGCCATTTCATCTCGCAGCTTTCAGACCGCTGCCAACCTTTTCATCATCTCCTTAAGAAGGACGTCTCCTTTAAATGGGATGAGGACTGTCAAGAGGCTTTTAAAGCCCTCAAAAGCTATCTAGTCTCTCCACCAGTCCTCATTCCACCTAAAGATGACCAACCCTTGTACCTTTATATCTCTGCCACCAACCATTCGTTAGGTGCCATGATCACGCACCGAGACGAGCATCATCGTGAGCAAGTGGTTTACTACATCAACCGAACACTAGTCGACTATGAAACTCGGTATACTCATAACAAGAAACTCTGTTTGGCATTAGTCTTTTCTGCTACCAAGCTCCGCCACTATCTTCTCAACCACAAAACCTTTGTCATCACTCACACTGACCCTCTCAAGTATATGCACTCTAAGCCATATCAGAATCAACGTATGGCTCGGTGGCTCATGTTGCTCGCTGAGTTTGACCTCGAATTCATCCAGCAGAAATCTATCAAGGGGCAAACCATCGCTGACCAACTGGCAGATGTCCCTCTTCCCGACAACCAACCTTCACAGTGTGAGTTCCCTGACGAATCTATCGCCACACTTTCCACTGATGACACCGTCTACCAAATGACCATGTTCTTTGATGACTCAAAATGTCAACTCGGTGGGGGTGCGGGGGTCGTCCTCATCCCACTCGAAGGGGAGCCCATGCCCCTATCTTTCAAGCTTGACTTTGATTGTACCAATAATATGGCCAAATACGAGGCCTTAATTTTGGGACTTCAGACTGCCCTTTCCCTCCACATCAAGTCTATCAACATCTTCAGCAACTCGCAGCTCATCGTCAATCAAGTTAACGGTTCATACCTCTATAAAAACAAAGTTTTGCAGAGGTATAAAAATCGTGCTGACCTTCTTTTGGCATCTTTCGACCATTATCTCTTGCAAACTGTTCCACGCTCTACGAACAAGTTTGCTGACACCATGGCTTCTCTTGCTTTGCATATCCCATCTTCATCATCGTCATCTCAACTTTTTGTCATGGTGCATCATGTACCCTTGCCTTCATACATCTCCCCTCACATCGACCATATCAACACTGTCAATTCTATCCCACAAGATGACTGGTATAAGCAACTAGTGGACTACTTGTCTCTTTCTGTCACTCCTCCCAACCTCTCTAGCAATGCGCAGTGAGCTTTCATCAAATGCACAGCTCGCTATACCATGCTAAGGGGTCTTCTCTATAAGCGAGGCTTTGACGGCCTCCTTCTTCACTGTCTAACCTCCACTAAAGCTTCTCAAGCCATAAAACAAGTCCACGATGGGATTTGTGGCAGACACTTTAGTGGGAACTCGGTTGCCAAGAGCATCCTTCACCTGGGTTATTATTGGCCCACCCTTCATCAAGATTGTAGCGACTATGTTTAGCGTTGCATCAAGTGTCAGCAACACTCTAACTTGCTTCATCTCCCCAGCCACGCCTTACAAGTCGCTCAGGATTTATGGCCTTTCTCTCAGTGGGGCTTAGATCTCATTGGTGAGATTAACCCTCACTCGTCTCTTTGTCATCAGTCCATCATCACTGCCATTGAGTATTTCACCAAGTGGGTGGAAGCCATTCCTCTTGTCTCCACAAAAGCCAACAAAATTGTTGACTTCATCAGCAGCCACATCATCTATCGTTTCGGTGTCCCTCACAAAATCATCAGCGACAACGGCAAGTCCTTCAAAAACAAGACTGTCCAAAAACTCTGCGACTCATTTGGCATCAAACTCAGCTTTTCTTCGCCTTACTACCCATAAGCAAATGGGCAGGCTGAGGCTTCCAACAAAATTCTGACTAAAATTCTCATGAAGGTGGTTAACGACACAGGAAGGGATTGGCACATTCATATTCCCTTCGCTTTGTGGGCCTACCGCACTAGCATCCAAACCTCTACGGGTGCTACTCCTTTCTCCCTCATGTACGGAATGGAGGCTGTCTTACTTCTCGAAGTACAGATCCTGTCTCTCCACATCTCCCTGCATGACATTCTTTCCAATGATGACTTTTATCAAGATCGCTTAGCTCAACTTGAGTTACTTGACGAGCACCGTCTTGCTACCCTCAATCATCTCCATGTCTACCAAAGTCGCATAAAGTGAGCCTACGACAAAAATCTGTGAGAATGAGATTTCAACATCAGAGACCTCGTCCTCAAAGAGAATCAGCATGTGACCAATATGGAGCGAAGTAAATGAGGTAAATTCACCCCCAATTGGATTGGACCTTTTATCATCACGCACAAGTATGGGTCAGGGACTTATCGTCTGTCCTCCCTCGACGGACGGCCAGAATCTGAGCCTCTTAATGCATTGCATCTTTGACCATTCTTTTGTTAGTCGAGTACTCATCTACTGGACACATAACTTGAGCTCGTCCCTTGAGCAATCCTCGTCCTCTTAATCCCCATTCCTTTCAACCCTATTCCCCTTTAACAAGTCCTCTACAACCCTTTTATGATGCATGGATGCTTTGTCCTAATAAAAGGGTGTCCTTGAACTTCTACAGTCTTGTCCATGACTCAAAAAAAAAAATAATAAAATAAAAAAATCAAGATGTCAAAACATAATCCAAGGTCACAAAATCAAATCAAAAAGATAGACTACTCCTTTGAAGGACAACTGTACTATCATTGCTGTAGCTAATAGACTGATCCCTCGAAGGATAGCTATTCAAACATTATATAAAGCAAAAATATAGACCACTCCCTCGAAGGATGGCTATGACTAAATCTTGCTACAAACAGCAACCTTTCTTAGAAGCTTCCCACATTGATCAGCTTCGCAACATGACCATAAATCAAATGACATCTCTATGTAGACTTCTCCCATCGATCAGTCTACACCCAAAAAAAAAAAATGATTCATGGACTTGGCTTGTAGTTGTCTCAGGGTCTCCTATAAAAAGGGGCAAGGTTATCCCTACTCTTAAACTAGGTTACCCTATCCTCCTCCTATTACCTGCTTAAGGGACTTCGAGCTCACTTTAATGTCAAAGTGATTTGATTACCGCTCTAATACAACACTAGTCAATGACATAATGCATGAACGGGGCTTTTGTTCTAATAACCCCTATCTATGCTCCCTTTCTAGTCCTTGTCAATGAAAGAGCGATTCGCCTTTCACCTTTTCTCTACACTTTTGTCACATTTAACCACATCAATTGTCGACTCAACTCAAACCAAGCTATTTTTCATCCTTATGGCATCAGACATCATCCTCGTCCATTTCACATAGTTTCTATGGACACCAGTACACATGGAAACTATCGACTAGACCCAATTTATGTTAAGCATAAACCAATACTTGCTGAAGCATAAATAGACCTCCATTCATTTTTAGCATACATCCATCACGACTATGGAAACTTGCTAGGGATGAAAGACTCTCGACCAATTCTACAGAATACACCATCTGTAGCATCACTTATCCTCATCTTACCCTCATCATTTCGACACTTGACCACATCCAATCATCGACCAATCTTCTCAATTCGTCTGAACTACATTGGTCTGAGGCCCTATGACCAAGGCTATGTAGGTAGCACTCAGATAACACATCCTCTGAGGTTAGCTCGACCACCCCCATTTGTTCGTCTCTTTGATGGACAAACCTTCTCTTCTGTGACTTTGATCACGTCCAACTCCATCAACTTTGACCAAGACCAATCATTTTCTTTGACCATTCCTCCCTTTTAGGGAGAACTACATTGGCCTGAGGCCCTTCACACAAGGGCTATGTAGGCAGCACTCAGATCACATGACATTTTCTGAGGTTAGCTCAGCCACATCCTTTCATCCATCCATCCCCTTGACCAATGACCATTGGAGATCATGCGTATCTCCTTCGACCTTCGACTACTTCCAAGCCAATGTTGCCTTGGTTGTTTTTGCATGTGTGCTACCTCACGGCTGGTTAGCAGAATTGTCCGCAGACTATTTTTGACCCTTCGCAAGTATAGGATCGCAAGCCAGTTGATCCCTACTACTTGTGGCATTTTCGTGTTTCTGGGAGCACTTCCTGAGCCTGGGATACCTGGAACATGATGACCATTTGGAGCTTCAGCTTAGATTGAGTAACCTGATTAGCAAACGACTAAATGCTGGGGCTCGGTTAATTCAATTTTGGCACTCCTTGACCTTCGACATGCGACAATTTGACCCAATCATCCCATGAAGTGGTATACGTGCAATCATGACTATTACAACATTTTCGCTCACACTCTTCTATCCATCTCTCTGTCAAATCGACACTTGAGACCCAGTTCCCTTCTCTTGACTATCACTTTAAGGGGGGAACACCTCATCCTTTTCCTAGGGCAACCAACTCCTATTTTTGTCTTGCAGTTCGTCAAGAACAACCAACAAGACAAAAAGGGGCAAATGTAGACACCACAAATGTGTCTGCACCTTAGTTCTCCCCCCTTATCCGCCTCAAACCCATATCCTAACCCTTGGCCTTAGTCCCCTCCACTCATTTGATTAAAATAACTTAAATATTTCAATTAAGAGGCCCCCTTTCCACCTCACCCTTGCCACCTTGGATCCTCCCTTGGATCCCTCCACCTCCCTCCTAGCCTTTATTATGCCAAATCTTCTCATTATCTTCCTCCCGCGCCCATTTAAGCATCCTCATGACCGTTCTTCCCACAATCCCTCACCCGACGGCGTGCAAGAATGGGCAGAGGCTATTTTTAGTCTCTGCCCCCATTCTACCACTGCCAACGTCGGCAACCCTTCGGCCGACGTTGGCGATCCTGCCAGCGTCGGTAGCCTTCAAGACTCCTTTCTGCATCCATTCTTGCCCCCGGCCCCTTGAGCTCGCAAACTGAATTCTCTTGGCGTTTTGGCATTCTCTTCTTCTCCCTCTAGACCTCGTGCAGCAACAGTAACAGGGGCAGGGATTCTTGAGCAGAGATTAAGTCTTCTATGGTCTCAACAATAGTTGTCCCACTCTTCATTCAGCAAGCTAAAAAGGTAAGCATAGTCTGTTATTCCATTTCATTTCTTTTCTTTAGTGTTCAGTTATTTGGTATCTGCTGTCTCCCACTCCCTCTATCCTACCCCCTGAGAGGCTAAAAAGCCTTCTCAGGCCCTGTCCTCTGTCCATCTCCCTTTCACCTGTCATCCTTTCAGTACAATCTCGGACAACTCCCTCATCCCTCCTGCCAACAAAGACCCTGTACAGGGCACCTAATCAGAACCAGACCATTCCCCAGTCCATTCAAAGTCATCCCTAAACTCTGTTTCGACCCTGTTCACAAACCAGACCTGTCCACAGTCCAGAAACCCGACCAAACCTGACTACAGGCCACTGCCCCGACCGACGTTGGTTACTGCCCCAACCGACGTCGGCAGGATAACTGAAGTCGGCAGACCAGGAAACCGATGCCGGCAACATTCCTGACCTCGGCGACTGTCATCAGCCCGACAACTCCTTTCAGGTAATCATTGATCTTTTCTTTCATTTCTAATTTGTTTATCACTCCTATATTCTGGCATTCTATATTTCCTTAGTCTTTTATTTGTCTGTTATCAGTGGGTTGACCTCCCTTGAGGAAGTTTTCACACTTTCAGGAACAAGCTTTCACTTGGCAACCCACTGCCTATCCATCTAACATTTTCTTGTCCAAGTTTCTTTTTCCTTGCAGGTGTCATTCCTCCACAGCCAAAGAGGGGTGCCCACAAACGTCTGGATTATGGT
The DNA here is from genome assembly GCA_037957365.1 of Torreya grandis. NCBI lineage: Eukaryota > Viridiplantae > Streptophyta > Pinopsida > Cupressales > Taxaceae > Torreya > Torreya grandis. The sequence goes on along the minus strand of JARHVA010003968.1, from coordinate 1,369,575 downwards.
GCACAATCTTTATCCAGGTACTTCCAGCCTTGTCCATTTCTTTAGTTTCTTTATTCATCTTTTGAATGTAGAAAGCGAATTAGTGATAGAAACATACACCTACCCAGACCCAAAAATATGGAAAATGGATTGCTAATAGGACACAAGCAGTTACTAGATGCTTCACATTTTGTCCTTTTCCATGGGGTAGTTATTTTTTATGGGAAAAACCTCATTGAGATAGATAATTAAAACATAGGACCACAAGGATCATTAGGCCTAAAATGAGCACAAATGATGTGTTCCATGTGCACAAGTGATAATTATGTGCCTTAGTCTATATGACTTTGTGTTGTGATCTTCTTGTCATTTTTGCATTAGAAAACCATTATAAAGCTCCATGGAAATTTTTGAACATCACTCAACGTTTTGAGGTACATATCTTTAAATTTTTTTATTTTTGTTCTTAATAAAAATAAATTATAATTTCATGAGTTTGGAGATGATAATTTTTATATCAAGCCAATTCTAGTTATGTATCAATATTTCATTCAACATAATTATTGAAATACATATATGGTTATATTGAACTTATATTATGTTATTTTTTTGTTATTTATAAAATCTATGGATATACTTATTATATTAATATACTTCACACACACACACACACACACACACACACAATTATAAAAATTTTGATTTTTTTAGTTTGATGCTACAATTCTATATATTTTTGGGCATAATTATTATAATTGAATATATCTAATCTCATAAGGTTAATTAAAAATATATTTTATGAATCTTGAACCTTGGTTGAAGTAATGATAACTTGTTAGCATATTGTTAAAAAAATTTAAAATTTAATCTTCATGTGTTAATAACTTAAATATTAAGATTGAAACACTGTATATTTTGTTTATAACAACAATAGTGGCATGTAGTTTCCTTGTAATCATGATGAAATTATTGAAGTCCTCTTGTATGTTGATTACTTAAACCCCTATTTAAAAAATTAATTTTTTTCTTGTTTTATAAAACTCTTTGTATAGTAAGAGCTAACCACCTAGGTTTTTGAATCTTTGTACCTAGAGTTTGAGCATCCTAAAATAATTATAACCAAATAATAATGTTCTTAAGGTAATGATAAGAAAAAAACATGACCCTAAATTAGGGTTTTGGGTGTAACAAAAATTTTATTGTATAGTGTGTTTTAACATTTATCCTTGATAAACCTTATGAAATGTGGTCCTTAAAATACATTTGTAGACCATGTCACAAAAACTAATAATGGATCTTTTAGAAATTGGCCACTCTCTTTAACATTGTAAACCTTATTTTGGATATTACGTAGAACAAGGTATAGCCCATCTGAGTCTATCATTTTATCTCATCAAGATGAGTAAAATGAATTGATATGTAAAATTTTATTAAGTATTTGAGAGATGATTTTAAAGTTTGGTATAATTTTTTTTGTCTTCTAGACACCAAATGTGTAGCTCTTGGTCATAATTTTTTGTCAAGATGTATTTAGAGTTATATGCTCATACTTCACTGAATGGACACACGTATGCCTAAATAAAATGATAGATAGTGATTTAGATCCATTTTATTTTTAAGTCCATCTTGTGATAAAACTATCATGAGTTAATTCCTAGTTGTATTTAAGGGTTGCATGTTATCGATATTAATTTTATGAGTCTATATAGTAGATCTTATTTAGGATGATTTTATTTTGAATGGTGTCATAAAATCCTAAGACATGTAAGATAAAATTTAGTACATAAGCTAGTAATATTGTTTGTTATCCTTATTTTATTATGTAATTCTTATTTGCAATATTTGTAAACAAGAAACCAACCTTCTAGTTATTTTTCATATAGTGTCTTTACCCTCATACCAATAGTGGAATTGGATAGAGAATTGTGTGAATTTAAATAATTTTTACCTTTATATGGGTCATATCTCAAGCTAAATCATGATTTTTGGTTTCAAATACAAAGATTCAACATCCATTGTTCATGTTTGATATCTTCAATTTATTCTCAATAAATTAGAAAGCTTAGGTATGCATGTAGTAATGAGATAGTTTATTTCATAAATATAGGTCACACATATTTTTAATGTTTATGTATTTAATATTTTTAGTGTGTCACTATATTCAATAAAGTGACCATTATTAATCAATTTTATATATTTCTTTAGATTATAGAAAGAAGTAATACATGAGTTTTGTGTTTTCTACCATATTCCTCTTCAAATTTATAATTGAGGCCCCATCATAATGATGGCATGAAGTATGTGGTTAATATGGTTAATAATTAAGCCTACTCCTTTTTATTTCATAAATATTGATATAATTCCTTTAGCTCAAAAAGTCACATAGCTCGAATCACAAGGAAGATCATTTTCTTTTAGATTTAGCGATAATTTTATTTAACTTTGTATTGTTGGTTTTTTTTTACTTTAGTCATGGGCTGAAATAAAATTTATGGAAAATGAATTTCCTCAATATAATGTAATTTTTATTTTGGATACAAACTTATTGGTTTCATATGTATGTCAACTATCAACTATTTACTAGTCATTTCTACACATTACCTTAAGTTGGGTTATTTTTTGGGATTATCAATTAAGATAGGATGTTTACCTATCAATTAATTTACCTTCATAAACCTTCATTATAAAATACATTATTTTAACTCTATGGAGGCATACCTAAGATTCAACTTCATGTAGATGTATTGACACTAGAGGAGAGGGATAGTTTTCATTGAGTTCATTCATGATTGTATAAATTCAGGGTAAAAACTTCAAAGACTTGGTTGGGATCATGCTAAGATTAAATACCAAAAAAATAATTGTATGGAAAAAATATTTGTTGGTGATTACATCTTATGATCAATATTATTATATTTTTTAGATGACTTCTAGGAGGAAGTGTTTATATGGGGAAGGGGATGTCATGCCCATTTTTTTTATCTTCATGTATTTTGTGTTTAGTTTATTTACTATTGTGTTGAATAGCCAATAGGTATCCTTTGATATGTTTATAATTTATATTCTCCATTACTAAGGATATTAACACTTTTTAAATAAGTGACTTCTAATACAATCTATAGAATTATGATTGACCAGTTTATGATGAGGACCATTTTTATTGTGTGTACTTGGTCACTTTATGCACATCCTATTATATGGATGATTATAATTGAGAGGTAGTTATGTTAAAATCATAAATATAAACATTAAATATTTTTTTAGTATCTTGTAATAGTACACTTTATTCCATTAATGGTTATGAAATTATATGAGAATATGATGTATTATATTCTCTTTGCCTATATTTTTCTCTCATTATTATGATATGATTAAGATGTATTTTTGAATGGATATGAACTTATGTAAATTTTTAATTATGTTATCTATCCAATATGTACTAACCAAGTGATCTATTCAATTATCTCTGAATGATTCATGTAGTTTTCTATAATAGATGACACAATCACATCCACATATCTTATTTGTCACTAATCTACTGACATGTGTATGGGTGTTGGAAAAGTATATTACCATGGTGCATAGGAGTAACTTGATTCCATGTGGGTTGTAATATTTTTATTAGGATATTTGTGAGACAAGATGATTATTGTTCCCAACACTAACTCTCTTCCCACATCCTTAAGAAAAATAAATCAATATGCATATTATCAATACTTCAGATGGGAACATTCATATTCGAATATGTATTTTACTACTAGACAAGATTCCTTATATTGAAATAGATAATAGATTAAAAGTTAAAATAGATGTTAGCTCTAGTAGTTGGTGTTCCTGTTATGAGTTGTATTACCTATTTTAATTTTTGATAGAAAATGGATTTTAGGGTGAAATAGTTATTAGTTATAGCATATGGTGTTTATGATATGAGTTGTATTCTCTATTTTACTTATTATTAGAAAATGGAGCCCTAGGTGAAATATATATTAACATTAGAAAACAATGGTTATATTATAAGTTGTATTCTATATTTTAATTTCTAATAGAAAATATAGTCTTGGGGAAACTAGATCTTAGCTATAGCAGATAGTGTTATAGCTATGATTTGTATTTCCTTCTTTACTTGTTAATATCAAATGGACAAATGAGTAGAATATATTTGAGATCTAGTACAAGTAGTTCCTATTACCATTTTTATTACATGTTTTGCTTACTGAGATGTAATAATGAGAATGATTTATTGTAATTTCATGAAATGTGGATTATGATTATTGTAACTTACCATTTTAGTTCATTATAGATTTATAAAAATATTGTCATGATATGGTTATTACGTAAATTTTTTATTTTATTTATATATTCAATTTGGTTGTGACAAGATAGTCTATTTGATTCTATATTTATATATTCACATTTTTTGTGATTCATTATGTATTTGGATGTTAAGAGTGTTATTTAAGATAACCTATTTATAGCCTAGCCATATACCTATACTAGAGCCTTTATTACACTTTTATAGCCATTGTGTGGACCACAAACATATTTATTTAGCCAAAACAAGTCATAAAATTACATTCTCATATCCTAGCCTAGATGCCTAGTAATATGCCAGCTAGACACTAGCACCACATTAAAAACACTAAGCCACATGGTGCTAGTGTCCATTGCCCTAAATCTCCTGAACACACACACACACACACACACACACACACACACACACACACACACACACACACACACACACACACACACACACACACACACACACAGAGAGAGAGAGAGAGAGAGAGAGAGAGAGAGAGAGAGAGAGAGAGAGAGAGAGAGAGAGAGAGAGAGAGAGAGAGAGATGAGAGAGAGAGAGAGAGAGAGAGAGAGAGAGATGTGTGTGTGTGTGTGTGTGTGTGTGTGTGTGTGTGTGTGTGTGTGTGTGTGTGTGTGTGTGTGTGTGTGTGTGTGTGTGTGTGTGTGTGTTCAAGAGAGTTAGGGGAATGGACACTAGCACCATGTGGCTCTAGTGTCTTTACCCATCCTAAGGTTTTCCTAAACACATTTAATTATCTTCACGATTTATGTAAATCTATAAATACAAGATCATTATACCTCTATTTACTAAATGAAAAATAAATACAAAAAGCCTATTCAAATAAGAAATAAGTTGAGAAAAATCAAGGTTAAAAATCCACATTCTTAATTAATTTTTCATACTACCATATACATCTACCATATGCCCATATTTAAAATAATTCCAATATTAATTTCACTCAAGGCATTCAAGGCTACTATAATTCTAGGATTCACTTGCACTTACACCAATCACTAGGTGGGAAAAATACATCAGGCTTAATCCCTTCGTAGAGTATTGGTAAGTAGGTAGCTCTCTTCATAAAAGTGTATTGAGGATGTCCCTCTTATCTTAATAGTGAATACACATTTTTAACATGTCATAATTATGAGGAGGATTAGGGTTTGTAACTTAAGTCAACTATTATAAGCATAATATAAATTTCTATATTTTATTTGCACTGGAATAGAACCTAGAAACATAGGTACAGGTGCTCCTATAAAATAGGAATCATCCTATAAAGAGGACACTAACATGAGTATTAGGATATTATATCCACATGGCACTATTGTCTATATGGGGAACTACTATCCAATGAAGAATCTAACCCAAGGACTCTATTGATGACACTCAAGCCTATCTATAACCCAATTTTTAGCACCTAGATCTTCATGGTAACTATTTATAGATAAGTCACTATTTTCACATATTTATTACTATTTTTATAAAGTCAAAGTAAGACATATTATGTAATAAATTAGTGGTTACTTATTGAATATTATTTTACTAATTTAGACATCTCATTCATTTAATCTAACTTAGGATTTATGTTAGCTAACCCCAAAAAGGTTAATTGTGTAATAAATTAAGATTTACTAACTTATAAGTTTATGAAATTTTTTTACAACCTAACTAATCCATATCAATCCTCTATTAGGGTTTCATTTATTAAATATTCCAAAAGTTTGTCTCAAACCTTCCAAACTCTATATCCACATACTAGGTCCTCAAACACATAAACAATAATCCCTTAAGGTTTCAAATAAAATTCTATTTTTTTATATACATTGGGAAAAATATTTCCCATATTTGCATAAATACATGTGTTATATTAAATTATACCTATTATGTTCTTGTTATTCATTGCTTACATTAATTTATTTGGCAAGTTTAAAATGACATCCAAGAAGCCTATTGCCCCTCACCTAGTTGATCAATTTCTAAACTTTTTACATAATTATACAAAGGAATGGACAAATTTTAAATATTGCACACTATCACATGATAATGACAATGACTTAATTTATAATTATGATGATGGATATTTTTATAATTATGGATATGAGGATTACTATGAACACAAAAAAAATTTAACATGAGGATAGATTAGATGCATCTCTTTTCTTTCTCCTCTCTCTTCTCCTACTCCTCAAAATCAATCTAACAATATAAGGCCAAAAGAACCCCTTGTTGGTAGTGATTTATTTTAATGTGATCCTATATTTTATACCACTTTTTATAAATCCTTATTCAAATTAGATAAACACAATATTAATAATAAAATAAATTGACCATTGTATAGTATAAGTAACATTATCCATGATGTTACTCGCATAGAAAATCAAAATGCACATCCTTTACTCTTCTCAACTCAATTTTTAAAAAAAATGTACAAATGATTTTACACCATTTATAGATGCACTAACTAAAGTGGATGATATTATTTTGTCACCTTCATTCACATTTCAAGTTTAACATAATAATTATATGTAAAATGTAGACAGTTCAAATATCTCTAACTCTTCTCTTACATGTCATAATATGCCAAATAAAAAAATGCTTGTTACTTGTTCTACCCTTGACAGTAAAATCTAAAATAATGATCATACATTCATTCCACTTATATCTAATGAAGACATGCATTGAGTTTCACCTACACATGATGAGACATTATGGTATCCCCAAAATTTCACACATAGAATTTTGGGTTACCCCTATTAAAATTTTTGTCTTTTGTTCTACGTGAGTCAGTTGTCCTTTTTGAAACCTAGTCCCCTAAATAAGACTTAGACTTTATTAGTTTTCACTTATGATTTTTTTCATTCCCAATTGATTCAAATTAATCCAAAAGGTTAGAAAATGTTTTCCTAGGTCATCATCATAAAACCCATTTTGTCCATTTTTTCAAGAGATTCAAAAAGCTAAGTGTTGGGATTCATTACAAGGCCAATTTGGGTTGTCAAGGTTACTTTAATTTTTAAAGGTGAAGTAAGTTATACTCAATAATTTGTGTTACATTATCTAGTTCAAATCAAAATTATGTAATGAATTTACTTCTCATAAAAATATGAAGTAAAGTAGTTTCGTAAACCTGCAAAGCACTAATCATAGACAAACTAGGGTTTCAAAATTAATTCACTTACTCAGAGTCATAAGTAAAAGAAATAAGATTTTACAAGTCTAAAGTATTCAGAAGCATATAATAAACTAGGGTTTTAGAGGTACTTGACTTTATAGACAAACTTAATCAAAGTAGTTCATAAAACTTGACAAACATCAAAATGCTTATGTGACCACCATCTCACATATCACTTAGTTCTAGTTTTCAATTTTTCTAACCTAGTTGCTTCCCCTACAATTGTTTGAGCTTCTGAAGTGATTTTTCAGAAAAAACTTTTCAAAACATTTGTATTCAAGGTATGTATATCGTTTCCCCTTCAATTTCATGTTTCCATTTTGGGTGTTTTCTAATTTTCCTCTAGTAAGTTTTCATGGGCTGTTTTGAAAAGTTTATCTATCTTTTCTTGTTTTCCCTACATTTATTTGTCATTTTTGCATGCATTTATGTTGTTTAAAACCTTTTAAATTCATTAAAAACACTTTGTCTATGAAAATATAATGAAAATCCCAAAAGATAGAATCTCTTCTAGAAAAAACTAGCGATTGACCTAGATCATGTTTCCCAGACCCTTCATGACTTGATGCTTACTCAGAGTCCTAAATCCAAGTAACTAATCTTAATAAAATTGAAGTCCTTAAGGACATTACTTTCTTACCTAGAGCTTTGATTACCCACTTCTTCTGCTTCATCAAGTTCTCCAACCAAAGTAATTTTCCCTAAGAAACCTTGTAACTTTCCCAATGAAATGTAGAGTTCTAAATGATTATCACTTACTAAGGTTTTTTACACTAAAGACTTGTATATTTCCTAGACCTTCCTAGAATTATGACACCCTATTAATTTGAATAAGTTTATCATAGTTTTCAAAGATTTATACTATTGGAGTTCCCAATATCTAAATAATTGCATATTATGGTTACACAAGACAATAACTTGACTCAGTTGCTCAACCTTTTGTAAACTAGAAAAAACTTTTACTGAGTTATCAATAGGATATATCAACTTTTCCCAATGATAGTCATAAAAAAAAATCAAGAGGAGAAGAAGAAACAACTCTAATTGAAGAAGTTCCTTATCTTGTACTTCATGAAGTTATAGGACCAAGTATGAGATGCAAGATAAAAAAAAGAGAGTTGAGAATCCAAAGGAATCAAAGATGAAGTATGAATATAAGGGATATCCCATTGAATATTGAATTGCATCTAAGTTGTCTGAAATTAGTGATACTAACATGGGACATGTTTCCATAAGTGAGTTACTGGAGAGATCTAAACCCATTACCAAAACACCACTTATACACAACTTATACAATTTTTCAAGTTGCATCTTTCCAAAGCTCTGCATAGCTTCCTAAGTTTTCCCTAGAGTGTGCTAAGTATTATGATTCTCTTACTAGGATAGTAAAAGACATTGTTGGTAATGTGGTGATCAGACTAGATGTTCATTATTTTGACTACTATTTGAATATCCTAGCAAGATCTAAATTACTTGATTTATAAATGAATAAATATAAAATCTAATAGAAAAATAAGATAATAGATTTCATCAAGATAATTAATACAACTTATTTGAATAAACCAAAGCAACCCTTAATGTTTCTAAATCAAATAGTGAGATCTGACTTAGTTCAAGAAGTGGATGGCATCACTCGATTATTGTGTAGAATCAATGGAGAGAAGAATGATAAGAAAATTTCCACTTAGATGTATCGATACATAATGGATATTTATTTTAATAGGAGTTATACAATGATTGAATGGTCAATAATGATAAGTGATAACACTGATCACCAACTAAGTAATGTACTCTAGACCTTTGACTTCAAAATGGCTTCATATCTGGTATACGTAATATCATATAATGGAATTTTTTATAGGATAACCATAAAAGGGATGTTATAAATAAAAAACCATCTATGAATATTATACTCAATTGAATGTTTTTTAATATTTTTGAATTTTTTATGAAGTCATCTATAAATTGAATGTTGCTTTAAAATCTAAGAGAGTGTCTGTTGCAGCTTGGGAAGTAGTTTCTTATTTTTTATTCATTTTCATTCAATTCCTAAATTTAAATTATATCATATTTATAGGTTTAATAATGACACTAGTCAAATTTCCAAGGTACCCTAGTGATAAATGGATTCTTATGAAACTATACAGGTAGCTAGTGGAATTGCATGATTTATAGTATAATGTTCACCATTCTTTAGTTAGTTTTCTTATTGTTATTGGACATTATCATTGTGAAATAATTTATAATGCAAAGAATTTATAAATAGAGATATATCATAACTACAATCAATCACATGTTGAGGTTAGAGAAAATTTTGATTAAAGAGGTATAACATAAAACACAGCTTTTCTTAAGTATATGCATATTCCTACACTTGAAGACTTCTAGATTGATTGTAGACATGAAATTGAATTAAGGAAAAGAGATAATAGCAGGATGAATATTTAAAAAATCATTCATTTTATTTATCCACCATTCCTAAAAACATGGAAGATGATAGACAAGTGATTCATGATTCTTATCATGCAATGAGAGGAGACAATGCTCCACTTCAAGAAAATGACTTCAAGAAAAGTCAAGTAAAGACTATTGTTGAGATAACTTCAGTGGTTCTAATTATGACTTAATCATGGATTATTAGTAGGGTCTACTACATGAAGGATTATGTAATAATAGAAATGGGCTAAGTAAGTCACAAGAGGACAACAGTGTAAGGAGAAAGTAGCTAAGAGCCAAAGAAAAATTTGAAATTGAAGAAGAATGTTGATGATACATACTCCTTGGTAAAATAAAAGGAACCAATTCAACCAATTACCCTTGCATCTCCTCTATTCTCTTCCATAACCATTCTTACTTTTGCCACAATCACCAGATCTTCATCTTCATTACTAGTGAAAAACATATAGCCAGTAGTGAAAGATTAAACACACCACACTCATGCCACCTCCAAAATATCTAAGTTTTAAACCTCTTGAGAAACCTATTAAAAAGGATACTAATGTTCCTCCTCCTCTACCTTCATCCTCTCCACCTACTACTCCTCCTATGCCTCCTTTTAAGTATTTGCCCACCATTCCTTCTATTTATACCCAAAAATAGCTAGAGTAGGTAACTACTAGAGGTGAGTGCATCACAGGAGGTATCATATCAATAATTAATAAGTGAACCTAAGGATATAAATGCAGAGGTAGAGAAAGAGACATAAAAAGAGAAAGATAAAGAGGTAGAGAAAGAAACAAAGAAATAAAAATATGAACAAGTAGTTTCCAGTGTTGTTCAAGATATTTAAGATACACAAGAAGTTCCTTCTCAAGAGTTAGTGGTGATAAATAATCAATAACAAATGGTAATAAATTCAACCACTTCAACTAGTACATATTTCTCTTCATTGTTGGAATTACAGATAGCTCTTAAGTCAAAAGAAGAAATTAACTTAGAGGAGATATACTTGCATCTTTTGAGAAGTCTTTATCATAAGGGTAAGAATCCCAAGAGTGCTAAAGTGAATTCAAAGTTGATAATTGAACCTTATTGTCAAAAATTTGTAAAGGTAGTAGTTCCTCCATGGGGTAAGGATAAAGGTGAAGTTACTGAAGAAGACTTAATATTTATAAAGGTATCCCTTTGATAATTCACTATAGAGGGCCTAAAGAAGGACATGAAAACCTTTATCAACACTCTTTTTTAGAATATGGATGAATAAAAGGTTGATAAATCCAAGTTAAAATTAAAAAATTAAAATTTTGTGAAATAATTGCCAAGGTGGCAGGAACTGATCCTTAGTAATAATTGCTTTTAAAATATATGATTGATCAACAAATAATAATTGAGGTAGAGGAAATTGGTGATAAGGCCAAAATAGTTGATGAATAGATAGATACAATGTTACAAACTACACAAAAATGGTTTCGTGAGGTCTCAGGTACTTTAGATGATATTGAGAATAAATTGGCACAAATAAAAATAGTGATGAAGGAGATTGAAAATGAGAATGAAATCTATGAATTGCAGCAAAAAATCCTTTAGTAAGTAAATTATTTAAGAAAAAAGGTTTTTATTGAAGAAAATATTATTCCAAAGGAATCAATAAAGAAATCAAAACAAGAGAAATACGTGATATCTTTTTGCATGCATATTCTTGAAATAATGCTTCAAGAAATGAAGACTTTGGAAGAATATGCTCACAATGTGAAAGTAGATCTAGAGGACTGCATCTTCCACTTCACTAATGTTTGGTTTGAGAAAATGTCAAGGACACTTGAGCAATTTCATCATCAATTGAAGTAATTAATTGCAAAGGCTATGACTCCTTTCATATCAAAATCTATAAAAGAGTAAATAAAAATTCAACAAGAGGTCAAGAGGCTATAACCTAGGCTTGAGAAGGTGAAATCTTATTACAATAAGTTGTAAATGGAACTACTAAGAATGGAAATAAAAAGGCAATTAGTTGCCAAATCAAATGATGTAGCCATCTAGTTCATGATGTCTCAAGATATCAAGTACAGACAAAAGTGCAAATCAGAAGTTTATAAATTAGAATGATTGTTATGGCTTCTCTTCTCAAAAACTTATATTTTATTCTATTTTGTTCTATTTTCTTCATAAGTTTCTAACTTGCTACAAAATCACCTGTTATGGTTCATGAACTTTGTGATTAAATTAATTCCCCAAAATAAGAAAACTCTTACATATCCTATGAATAATTAGTATAAATTATGAATAAATGAAAGTGTGAATAATTAGAGTAGATAGACATAATCATATGGGATCTTCACCATTAAATGAAGGAGATTATATCCCATAACTACCTAGGTACTTTTTCTAGCCTAAAAAATATCTAGCCAATAGTTTTTTACTACTCTACTAGGGAACATGAACTTAACCAAAGTTAAAATTAGATTATCCATTCTAGAGTAAGATTGACATAAACTAATGTTCAATTATACAAAATTGCATGTTTTCTGCACTATCATGTAATAAGTTGCATGAAAATTAAAGGCACAATTATGATTATAAATGTGTGTTTTTTGAAAATAGATTTACTCATCTAAAAGAAATTATTTACTTATCTTGAGTCACTACATGTCAAATGGAATGTTTTGTTTGTCTTAGGTCACTGCATGTTAAGTAATCTCTCGAGAAGTCTTTGCTTTTAAATATGAAGTAACTTAAATAAATCCTTAGAGAAGCATAGGCATTTCAATCTAGTAAGTTGACCTTTTACCAGATCAAGAAGAACTCAAGGCCAAATGGCTAACTTCTTTTAGTTATAATAATGGTTTAATTTTAGATTTCCTCCCCAAATAAGAACAAGAAGAGTGAGTCTTTCACCTGTGAGACAAGTGAAAACTTATATGAATCAACTACAACATAATTCTTTAGGAATAATCCAACCTGCTAATGCTCAACTCTTTATTCCTAAAAGAAAGATGCAACAACTTCCCATCCCTTGGGTAATGGTGATTGGCCTATTGAATTTAACTCCTCCTCTCCATGACTTACTTAAGGGGTCAAAAAAGAACTTTGCTAAGTTTACAAGTGATGGAAAATAAAGTCCAGATGAGCATTTAGCTACCTTCTTTGTATTCTATGGAGTGATTGACATTGAGCATGAAGATGTCTCAGTCAAGATATTCATTGAAACCTTACATGAATTAGATATAAAATGGTTTTACCATTTGGCACCTAGAACCATAACCAATTGGGCCACTATGTGTGAACAATTTTAAAATATATTTAAAGTTGTTGAAGACTCATGCATATTACTCATCTAGTTGACTCAACTAAAAAAGAACCACATGAGCACATGTAGGATTTCATTGCTAAGTTTAACATATTACTCTACAAAATAACTTAAGCTACCCAACCTACTGGTGATAACCAAAAGTGTTTTTCATCAATTCTCAATTACCAAAGGTTAGCTATCAACTACATAGAGAACATCTTATTGATTTAGAAACAAATCATAACATTATTATAGATGTTGAATATGACCTTATTTTAGCTATAAAGATCAAGAAGATAACTTCTAAGGTGGACAGTTCTACTTCGATTACATTACAAACCACAATGGATCCCCTATTGCATAAATTACATAATGACTTAATGCAAGTTAAAAGACAAACTGATCAAGGTGTTCATGCTATTCCTAACAATAATTTTCCTACATATAATTTCAATAATTAGAACTAGAATCATATTAATAAAACACCACAAAGATTGGAAATTGAAGATGTTATAAAAAACCACATTGAAATAACAAAGAAGATCATATGGTTGTTGACCTTGATCAAAGATTTACTAATGAAAATTGCTTTGTAGATCTTGTTGGTGACTCCAACATAGGCTACCTTGAATATCAATCAAAAAGTTATTATCAATAAATGCTTGAAGAAGAGCATAGTCACTCTTTTGAAATATTTACAAGATCACAAGCTCAACAAGTTGGTGAAAAATATTTCAAATAAAAAGGGAAAGAGAAATAAGACTCTAGGCTAGATGTTAGCATTCTCAAAAAAAGTAGTCCTTTACCTACTTCCCTTTTTATGAAAGATAAAAATTTAACATCTTTTTCTTCACAACCTCATAATCTAGTCACTAATACTTATGAAGTTAGTCCTACTTTGTCTACTTTTATCACTTCTTTTGACATTATTGACCACATCAAGAAAAGTAAGATTTAAATTTTAGAAGCCGAATACTTGAGGTCTTATCCAAATCAACTGAATAAACTAGTCAAGTATGTATAAAGTAAAGGATCAAACAATACAGCCAATGCTTCAAAATTTATCTTACCTATTCCCAAATATATTTCTTTCCAAAACAATGTTTCAACTACTTCTCCCACCTCTAGTTCCACATCTGAAAGAATGCTATGTATCCTTCTTGATCAATGGGTTCAAGTTGAGCAACTATATCCTAGATTCTAGAGCCTCCAATAATGTTATGCTAGGTAAAGTAGTTGATGCCCTTGGCATCACTTTAACTAAGTTGATAGGTAGATGTTATTCAATGGAAAGATAAGTTCCCTTAATAGGAAAAATCAAAGATGCTCAAGTTGTTCTAGCATCTTCTCCAAATAAGAGGCTTAGAATGATAATTCTAGTAGAAAATATTCCTATTTCTTATGGAATTTTATTGAGTAGAAACTTCTACAAAGATTTAGGTGAAGTCAAGATGGATTGGTCATGTGTTCATATTCCAATCAAGGGAGTAAATCAAAAATTTGAACTTGAGAATAAATACAAGTATATTGTTTCCAAATCTGATGATCCAAGATCATAGATTATTTTTGAAGAATCAGATTATGGAGTTTATTATCTTAAATTGGTAAAGAAATACAAGGACCAGAGATACAAGAAGAAGAGAAAATATCAACTCTAGAATTTGATGGTAACTATTGTTCTCTTGGCTTAGGTGTTGGAGTTGTATTAATATCACTAGATGGTAAGGTATATCCTTACTCTTACAAGATTATGTTTGAAAATACTAACAACACAATAGAGTATGAAGTATTTTTTTAGGACTAGAACAAGTAAAATAAAAAGGAGTGAGACTTATAAAATCATAGGGAGATATTGAGTTGATAGTGAGGAAAATTTGTGGACAATATCAGGTAAAGAAAGATAAGCTCAAGCACTATTGTGATCGAGTTTTGAGTGCAACACTTTATTTTTTAGCCTTTTCAATCAATTTCATTCCTCATTATCAAAACTCTATATTTCATTCTCTTGTGGTTATTTTAGATCTACTCAAGCCAAACCAATAGCATATAATTTTTCAAGAAGGTGAATATAGAGTATAGATGGTTTTCTATCCAAAGGTTCTAGATAATGTTAATCAGTGGAAAGTTTTTAATAATGACAAACATATAACTACTTTCCCCTAAAAGTAAGACCATTTTGAAGAATTATATTTTGAAGGAAGTAGTTCACTTCCACGCCAGACAAAAAAAGTTAATACTAACCCTAAACATGATTATAATAAAGAAGTAATTTTATTAAAGGAAAATAATATCCTTAAAGGGTTGGTTTTTATTAAAGAAATTTTTGATAAGCACGATAAATTTTTGAAGAAAAAGAAAGAATGGTGAAATTTCTTCTCTAGAATTATAATAGGTTAATTTGGGTACTAAAGAAGAATGCAAGATGGTCAACATAAAAAAATGGTGTTCCCAAAAGGAAAAAGAAGCATTCATTAATCTTCTTTCTCAGTAAATATATTGATGTATTTACCTAGTCTTGTAAAGACTTAAAGACCTTTTAGCCTAAAGAGGTACAAAATTACATCCCACTTCAGCTAGAAGTGAATCCTTTTAGGTAAAAGATTCACCATCATAACTCAACCATCTTAGGTACTATCTTTGTTGAAATATAGAAGCTACTTGATGCTAAGATAATTTATTCCGTTCACCATTCAAAATGGCTAGTTAACATTGTCCTAGTTAGAAATAATAATGGAGAAATATGTCTATGTGTTTATTTCCAAAGTCTCAACCAATCTTCTTTGAAAGACAAATATCTATTGCCTATTATG
Organism: Torreya grandis; assembly: GCA_037957365.1. Taxonomy (NCBI): domain Eukaryota; kingdom Viridiplantae; phylum Streptophyta; class Pinopsida; order Cupressales; family Taxaceae; genus Torreya; species Torreya grandis. The sequence goes on along the minus strand of JARHVA010003968.1, from coordinate 1,353,580 downwards.
GATCATACCTTGCAAGTAGTTATAGGCTCAAAAATGTTGTCCATGTTCGATGGATTTTCAGGATATAATCAGATAAAAGTGGCTAAAGAAGATCAATATAAGATGACTTTCACAACATGGGGGACATTGATTATAAAAAGATGCCCTTTGGCCTGGTTAATGGTGGAACAACTTTTCAACAAACAATGGATCTAGCATTTGCACATCTAAAGAACAAGATCATAGTTGTATATCTTGATGACTTGATAGTCTTCTCAAAAAAGAGAGGTAATCATTTGGATGATTTAGAAGAAGTTCTCATCCATTGAAGGAAGCATGTGATCTCTTTGAATCCAAAGAAATCAATATTTATCATGAATAAAGGGAAGCTTATTGGTCACATCATCTCAAAGGAAGGAACAAAGATTAATCTAGAAAGGGTGAAAGCTATTCAAATTCTACCTATGTCTGCATCTAAGAAAGGGATATATTCATTCTTTGGTAAGGTTAACTTCCTCAGAAGGTTCATTTTAACTTCCTCAGAAGGTTTACTTTGCTAAGTTGACTCACCACATTTTAGACATGATGAAAAAGAAGAAATATTTCAAGTAGAATGTTAAAGGTAAGATGGAATTTGAAAAGATTAAAGTATCCATAGCTCAAGCTACAGTGCTAGTTTCTCCATATTTTAGTAAGGAATTCATTCTCTATTATTATTACTCTAGGCATACCATGTCAACCATACACCTACAAAAAAATGATTAAGATATTGAATCTCCCATAAATTTCATGAGTTCTCTATTGAAGATTTATGACCTAAAATATACATAGATCAAAAAACATGAATTTGATGTAGTCAAAGTATGCAAAGCCTTCAGGTACTATATCTTATCTTCACATACTAAAGTATATGTACATGAGACTATAGTCAAATCTATTTTAACATAGCAAGAGTTGGGACAACTAAGAGGCACTTGGGTGGATAAAGTTTAAGAGTTTGGTCTTGATATCAAACCAATAAAGCTAATAAGAAGAAAAGGCTTGTGCCAACTAGTGATAGAAAGTAAAACATATGACACAAACATGATGACATCTTTGCTTCAAGATGAATTAGATGAAAATTTTCCCATGGTTATTTTTTTTAATCTTATTGATGAATGGTATAGTAAGATTGCTTTCTTCCTAACTTATGGATAATATTTATCTCATCTTACACATAAGGAAAAATGGACCATCGAGCTTATGTCAAAGGATTATGTCCTTTAGGATAATGGTTTGTACATAAGTGGAATTTATGGTGTCTTCCTTCATTGTTGGGACAAAGAACAACAAAAGAGATTACTAGAATAATTCAATGATAGGGCATGTTGAGGTCACTTTTCAAAATAAGTTACAACACATAAAATCCTAAGAGTAAGGTACCATTTTCCCACTCTTTTCCAAGATACTTTGGATTGGGTTTCTAAATGTCAAACATGTTAATGTTTTATGGGACATCTAAAGTTGCTAGCATTGCCTTTAAAACTAGTCATAATCAATGAACCATTATGCCAATGGGATATAGATTTCATTATCATGTTGAATCCCTCATCAAGCATTGGCCATTGTTATATTTTAACCACCACTGATTACTTCATCAAGTGGGTAGAATCCATTCCTATTAATCATGCCACTTTTGAAGTTGTATATGATTTTATCCAAGAAAACATTATAGTGAGGTTTGATGTTCCTCACAATATTACAACAGATAATGTAGCTAATTTTTCTTCAGATAAACTAACTTATTTCTATTATTTACATGAAATAGAATTAGTTCACCTTTTAAATTACTATCCTTAGAGGAATGGCAAAGTTGAATCATGTAATAATAACTTGATGAAAATCATTCATAAGCTAGTGGATGATAGTCAATGTACCTAGCATAAGAAGTTATTTGATGCATTATGGGATGACATAATCACTCCAAGAAATCCATTAGCATGTCACCTTTTTATTTATTGTATGGAATGGATGCTAAAATACCCATCACAATAGAGTTGCCTACGTTGCAGCTATCCAAAGCCATTAAAGATGCAACTTATAAAGATTCACTAGACATGAGGATTATTTCTTTATCTATTCTACAAGAAGTGTGTGCTCAAGTTACTAATTGCTTAACTAATCATCAAATGAAAGTGAAAAGTATTTTTGACAAAAAGGATAAAGAAATAATATTTGAAGTTACTGACCTGGTCTATTGTGGGATAAGTGAAATGAACCAAAAGGGATGTATGATAAATTTGATTCATTGTGGGAAGGACCTTTCACAATAAATAAAGTTGCTTCAAAAGATAGCTTCATCCTAGCATATAATGATGGGATTAAACTATATTTACCTTATAATGGGTAGCACTTTAAGCTTTATATTAATTAAGCAACATGGTAATACATGTATGTATATAAATCAATCCTCAACTTTTCTTTTGTAAATTTAATTTTCTTTTTCTATTTGTTTATTTTATGGTTTTTTGTGATTGAGTTTTTACATGACTCCATACCTAATAGACAAGACTCAAAACTATAAATATTGGGGTCTCATCCTTGTTTCTTTCTTTTTGATAGAAACAAATATGTCCCTAATCAGAGCCAACTGGTGTCCCCAAAATTTCACACATGGAATTTTAAGTTACACCTATTGAAATTTTTATATTTTGTTCTATGTGAGTCAGTTGTCCTTTTTGAAACTTATTCCCCTAAATAATACTTAAACTTTAGTAGTTTTCACTTATGATTGCTTTCATTCCCAATTGCTTCAAATTTCTCCAAAAGGTTAGAAAATGTTTGCCAGGGTCATCATCATAATACTCATTTTTTCCATATTTCTAAGATATTCAAAAAGCTAAGTGTTTGGATTCATTACTAGGCCAATTTGGGTTCTTAAGGTTATTTTAATTTTTAAAGGTGAAGTAAGTTGTCCTCAAAAACCCATGTTACATCATGCAGTTCAAATTAGAATTGTGTAATTATTTTAATTCTTATAAAAATTTGAAGTAAATTAGTTTCATAAACCCACAAATAACTAAGCATAGACCAAAATGGGGTTTCCAAATTTATTCACTTTCTCAGAGTCATAATTAAAATAAATAATAGTTTGCAAGTCTAGTCTTCACAAGCATAGAACAAATTAGGGTTTTGAAGGTACTTGAATTCATAGAAAAACTCAAGCAAAGTAGTTCATAAAACCTAATAAACATCAAAATTATTACATATCCACCATCTTATGTGTCACTTAGTTGTCATCAATGTATGGTTTAAAATAAATATTGAAAAATCCATCTCATTTACTACCTGGCTTTCAAGTTGTCTAACATGGTTACTACCCATATGAATCTTGAATGACACCATTTGAGCTTCTGAAGTGATTTTTGAGAAAAATATTTGTAACCCATTTATAGTCAAGGTATGTAGACAATTTCCCCTTTGGTTTAATTTTTCCATTTTAGGTGTTTTTCTTGTTTTTCCTATGGTAAGTTTTTGTGCACTATTTTGAAAAGTTTTTATATCTTTTCTTATTTTGTCTACATTTATTTGTCATTTTTGCATGCACTGATGTTGTTTAAAACCTTATAAATTAATTAGAAACACTTTATCTATGAAAATCTTAAGTAAAAATAAAAAGATAGAATCTCTTCTACAAAAACTTAATGATAGACCTAGATCATGTTGCCCAGACCCTTCATAACTTACTACTTACCTGAATTCCCAAACCCAAGTAATTGGTCTTAAGAAACTCAAAGTCCTTAAGGTCATTGCTTACTCAGATTTTCAATGACTATTTGCTTTCCTAGAGTTATGATTACCCACTAGTTCTGCTTCATCAAGTTTTCTAACCATAGTAACTTGCCTAAGAAACTTGATAAATTTCTCAATAAAATTTAGAGTTTTGAATGCTGGTCACTTACTTAGGGTTTTTTACACTAAAGACTTGCAAAATTCCTAGACCTTCGTAGAGTTACGACACCTGTTACTTTGAATAAGTTTCCTAGAGTTTTTAATGCTTTCTACCACTAAAAGTTATTAATATTTGAAGTATTGCTTAGGATGGTTACTTAAGACAATAAATTGACTCAATTTTTCAACCTTTTCTAAACCAGCATGAACATTTAATGATTTTTCAAGAGCATATACTGAGTTTTACCAATGATAGTCACAACAAAATTCAAGAGGAGAAAAAACTATGACTGAAGAAGTTCTTAAGCTTGCACTTGAAGAAGTTCCAAGACCAAGTAGGAGAGGGAAGATAAAATCAAAGAGAGTTGAGAATCCAAAATAAGCAAAGAAAAAGTATGAATGCAAGGGATATCCCATTTAGTCCTACATTGCTTCTAAGTTGTCTTAAATGAATGATACTGACATGGAAAATGTTTACATAAGTGAGTTACTGGAGAGATCTAAATCCATTACCAAAACACCACTTATGCAAGCAATGACAAATAGTGGAATTATACAAGTTATATATTTTCCAAGCAATGCACAACTTCCTAAGTTTGTCCTAGAGTGTGTTAAGTATTATGATTCTCTTACTAAGATAGTGAAAGGCATTTTTGGTAATGTGGTGGTCAAACTAGATCTTCAGTATTTTAACTACTATTTGAAAATCCCAACAAGATATAAAGTGATTGATGTATTAATGGAGAAAGATAAAATTTAATGGGAGAATAAGATAATAGATCGCATCATGATGATGAATACAACTTCTCTAAAGAAACCAAAGTATCCCTCAAGGTTTCCAAAGAAAATAATGAGATCTGACTTAGTTCAAGAAGTGGATGAGATCACTCAATTATTGTGTAGAATCAATGAAGAAAAGAATGATAATAAATTTTGTACTTGGATGTATGCATACATAAGGGATATTGATTTTAATAAGAGTTATACAATGATTTAATGGTCAAGAATGATAAGTGATAACATTGATCACTAGCTAAGCAATGTATTGCAGACTATTGACTTCAAAATGACTTCATAGCTAGTATACATAGTAGCATCTAATAGAACCTTTTATAGGCTTAAAATAAAAGGGATGTTGGAAACAAATCCCATCTATGAATATTATCCTCAATTGACTCTTTATGAATACTAAAAGTACTATAAGAGGGTAAATGATGCATTCTTTTATGAAGTCATTTGTAAATTGAATGTTGTTTTGAAAGCTAAGAAAGCATTTGATGTAGCTTGGGAGGTAGTTTCCCATTTTGGATGCATTTTCATTAAATTCTTAAATATCACATATGTCAAAGTTAGAGGTTTCATAGGGGACACCATTTAAATTCCCTAGGTACCCTAGTAACAAATAGATTCTTATATAACTATGTAATCAGCTGGTGGAATTATATGATTTGCAGTCTAAAGTTCACAATTCTTTAGTTAGTTTTATTATTTTTATTTTCCATTATCATTGTGCAAGAATTTATAAGTAAAATAATGTATAAATAGACATACCATAACTACAATCAAACACATTTTGAGGCTATAGAAAATTTTGATTGTAGGGGTATCACACAAAATACAGTTTCTCTTCAGTATGTGCATATTCCTACACTTGAGGGCTTATGGATTGATTGTAGAGATGAATTTGAAGTAAGGAAAAGATATAACATTAGGATGAATGTTTAAAAAAAAATCATTTAATTTAGCCACAATTCTTGAAATCATGAAAGATGATGAACAAGTGATTCATGATTTTTATCATGAAATGGGAGGAGAAAATGCTCCACTTTCAAAAATTTATTTAAAGAAGAGTCAATTAAAGACTATTTCTAAGAGAAATTTAGTGGTTCTCATTATGAATTCGTCATGGCTTCTTGGTAGGGGCTATTACATGAAAGAACTAGTAATGATAAAAATGGGCCAAGTAAGTCACAAGAGGAAAGCAGTGCAAGGAGAAAGTAGCCAAGAGCTAAAAAAAAGTTGAAATTGAAAAATAATGATGATGATACATACTCTTTAGTAAACAAAAAAGAACCAATTTATCTAGTTACCTCTGTATATCCTCTAGTCTCTTCCACAACCACTCCTACTTCTACCACATCCACCACATCTTTATCTTCATTACTGATGAAAACTATACAACTAGTAGTGAAAGATGTAAAACCATCCACACTCATGCCACCTCCAAATTATCCAAGTTCCTAACCTATTTAGAAACCTATTCAGAAGGATACTAATGTTCCTCTTCCTCTACCTTCATCCTCTCCACCTACTACTCCTCCTCCACTTCCTTCTGAGGATCATCCCAACATTCTTTCTATTCATACCTAAAAAGAGCTAGAGTATTTAACTATTGGAGAGGTGACTAAATCATAGGAGGTATCACAACAAAAAGTAATAACTAAAATTAAGGATACAAAGGTAGAGGTAGATAAAGAGGTAGAGAAAGATAAAGATAAATAAATAGAGAAAGAAAAAGATGAACAAGTAGTTTTCAGTGTTGTTTAAGATAATCTGGATGTACAAGAAGTTCTTTCTTAGGAGTTAGTGGTGAGAAATAGTCAACATCAAATGGTAATACTTTTAGCCACTTAAAATGTTATAGATTTATCTTCATGGTTGGAATTGAAGATATCTACTGAGTCAAAAAACTAAATTAACTTGGAGGAGATAGAATTATAGCTTTTGAGAAGTCTTGATCATAAGGGTAAGAAGCCCAAGAGTGCTAATGTGACTTCAAAGCTGATAATTGAACCTTCTGGCCAGAAATTTGTAGAGATATTAGTTCCTATATAGGGTAAGGATAAAGGTGAAGTCACTGAATAAGACTTAATATTTATAAAGGTATCCCTTGGAGAAGTTACTATAGAGGGCCTAAAGCAAGACATGCAGACCCTTATCAATACTTTTTTTTTTTCAAAATTTGGATAGAGAGAAGGCTAATAAATCCAAGTTAAAAGAAGAAATTTATAAATTATGTGAAATGATTACCAAAGTGAAAATATTTTCTCCTCATCAATCATTTCTTTTAAGAGATATAATTGATCATCAAACAATAACTAAGGTAGATTAAATTGGTGACAAGGTCAAATTAGTTGATGAATGGATAGATAAAATGTTAAAAACTAAAAAAAAATGGTTTTTTCAAGTCTCAAGTACTTTAGTTGATATTGAGAATAAATTTTCATAGATAAAAGTAGTGATGGAGGAGATTGAAAATGAGAATAGAATCTCTAAATTATAGCAAGGTAGCCTTCAGTGATTAAATTATTTAAGCGAAATTATTTTCATTGAAGAAAAGATTCTTCTAGAGGGATCAATAAAGAAATAAAAATAAGAGGAACACCTTATATCTCTTCACATACACATTATTAGAATAATTTTTGAAGAAATAAAGAATTTAGAAGAAGATGCTTGCAATGTGAAAGTAGATCTAGAGGACTACATCTTCTATCTCACTAATTTTTGGTCTAAGAAAATGCCAAGTACACCTAAGCAATTGTATCAAAAATTCAAGCAATTATTTGAGAAGGCCACAACTCCTTTCATAAGAAAATATATAAAAAAAAGTTAATAAAAAGTCAACAAGAGGTCAAGAGGCTAGAACCTAGGCTTGAGAAGGTGAAAGATTATTACAAGAAGCTGGAAAGAGAACTACTAAGAATGGAAATAGAAAGGCAATCAATTGCCAAATCAAATGATGTATCCATCCAATTCATGATGTCTTAACATATCAAGCACATAGAAAAGTGAAGATCAGAAACTCATGAATTAGAATGATTATTATAGATTCTCTTCTCAACAACTTCTTCTATTTTATTATATTTTCTTCATAAATATATTTTAAGTAATTTTGTTTTGAGTAGTTAATTTGTAAGTAATGTCATTTAGTGAAGTTACTTGTAAAATTAAGTTACTTTATAAAATGTAAAACTCAAGTAACTTAGTTATATGCCATTAATTGAAGTTATTTTTTAAAATCAAATTACTTAAGTGAGCTTTGCACTACATGCAAATAAATTATATTTGATCCAAATAGTGAAACAAAGAAAACATTACATGTCATCAGTCATTGCATGCCACATAGGAAAAATTCTAGGAGGACACCTCTCAATGGTTTCCAACTTTTAACAAGCACATAGGAATTTAAGGAGTTGTCTCCTAATTGATTTGACATCTAAAATAGTATAAGTAAGAGTGAAGGCCTACGTGCAAGGGGATGGTGATTTTTGGAAAGCAGTTGTAACTAAATTATAGGAAAGTTTAAGCAATCTAAAACTTTGTGTTTAGATTTATTTATGTTTTCTTTATGAACTTTGTATAAATTGAATAAGAAGAAAGTCCATTTCTGAGGAACTTTATGTCTAAGGAGATCTTTTGGTGCATTTGTGAATATTAAAATGGTAAAATTTGAGTTATCTTTAAATCTAAGTATGGATTCTAGTTTTTCTTAATCATTTATGAAAGAATTATCATATCTTATATGTTTATCTTCTTTGTATGGATACAGTAAGCTCTATAAAACTACTTATTGTAAAGTACAACTTATTTCTTTCTCACATATTCTAGTCTTTTCATTATCCAATTTCCCATAACTTATTTACATAACTTCTTAATCTGCTGCTTACTTGCTTCAAAATCACTCTGATATGGTTTATGAACATTGTGATTAAAGTAATGCCCTGAAATAAGGAAACTTGTACATATCCTATGAATAATTAGTATAAATTGTGAATAACTAAAAGTGTGAATAATTAGAGTAGACATATGCATACAAGAGATTCACCATTAAATGAAAGGGATTTAATCCCATGACTGCCTAGGTACTTTTGCTAGCCTACAAAATATCTAGCCAACATATTACATAGTAGTAAAAATTTAAAATCTTCTCTTACTTTATCTCTTAGTGAGCATGTGAATGATACTTAATCTTGTCTTACTTATACAATTGAATTAAACTCTTATTTTGATGAACCTTGGGATCACGATGATTGTTGTGATTATGATGAAGAAGACATGGAGTATACACATTATAGTTCTCCTCCTAATTTAACTATTTATATTGTTCAAACAAATTTTAAGTAAAATGTTCAAAACCACACATACACTTATTCTCATGTTCATTGTTTACATAACTTACATTCACATTATTATCAAGTACCTTCTAATCCACTAGCATATGATTATAAGAGATACCAATGAATCTCCCTCGACCTCCTTACTATAGTATAACCTATTTCTAAAACTAACTTAAATGAGGATGATAGCTTATTTACCTCTAACCAAGTCCTAACTATCATACCTCCAAAGGTTCATAGAATAAACCAATCCTTCCTAAAAATGTTTCCCAATGGAATATACTAATGTATAATATAAAAAATAGAATCTAAGATTAAATGAACCCCTTAATGATGATAATATACCTTCACAAGTGGTAATTTCCTTGATGCATGCCATGAGTGATTTTCAAGAATAAGTACACCATCTCACATTGGAGAATAAAGCATACTAGTCTTAGGCTGATGATAATTTCATCCATGGTAACCCTATCCATGTATAATCTTCACTACATGGTTTCCACCCAACTTTCAGATACCAATATTACCTACATTTGATGGGAATAAAGACCCATACTTTCACCTTCAAGATTATCAAAAAGTCATGGCACATGTCACCAATAAGTTGACTCTATTACAATTATTTCCAAGGCCCCTTAATGGGGAAACACTAAATTGGTTCCAGAATACAATCCCTATTTGGCCACTATATACATATGAGGAGTTATAAGTAGTCTTTCTCAAGCACTACATATAAAATAAGGGACTTTAATTCACAAATAAGAGGTTACCAGCATTACACTAGGGTGGGACAAAACCAACAACTGTATACATTATAAGATTCAAATTATATTTTACTCATTTGATTTACTAGACAACATATTTTGAGGTATAGTACATCTTTTCTAGAGGCTTCATTTTTCCTCTTAAGTATAAATTTTTATATTAGACATACAAATCATTATGACAACTTTATAACATAGTGATAGCATTAGAGATATAATTGGGACTAGTTGCTACATAGTAAGAGGGAGATTTGGATCTAGGTTTCTCAGGGCCATAATCATCTAACATGGTATAAGAACCTACTCCACTATATAATAGGAAACTATTGGAATAAAAACAACTAATAAAAATACTCAACAAAGCAAAGAGACACTTTATAGATCACCTCTTACAATAAGTTGAGAAAAAGACACTAGTAGTGGGGCCATATAGTTTTTAGATAGAGATAAGCCTCATGACATATTACTCACATTACTAAATAGGGGGATGATCACCCTTTCTATACTCATTACCATCTAGCATACCACCCACACGGGATACAAAATAAACCATATTGTAATTTTTATAGGATAAATGGACATTTAAATAATCATTATTATGCATTATAATATTGCATTGAATAATATGTCCATTAAGGCATATAGAATTCATATAGGGGGCACCAAGAACTTAGTCTCCACAATCTCCTAGATCACATTCCTTTATGATAGAGTTATCCTATTACATTCCCTTTAAGTAACCATTAGTTACTCATCATATGAGATATGTGGTTTATAGGAAACCTATTTATGAATGATCTCATGTACCATAGATTCAATAGAGATGGCATCTAGTTCACAGAGATCAGAGCAAAGTTGTAGTTGGCACACTAATCAATATATTTGGAAATAGCTACAGAAATCAAAACACAACTCTAGTTCACATACTAATCAAGATATTTATAAATAACTAAATATATTAGAGTATAGCTCTAGTTCACACACCAATAAAGATATTTGGAAATAATTACATAGATCAGAGCACAACATTCATTCACACACCAATCAATATATTTGGAAACAACTAAATAGATCAAAAAAATAAAAATAATGTCCAACAACAAATTAAGATATTTTAAAGGCATGATGCATAATAGAACATAGTTTCAATCCAACAACCAATTAACATATTTACAATACATGATGCATAATAGAACATAGTTTCAGTTAGAAAACTAATTAATATATTTGTAAGATATGATGCACAACAAAACATAGTTTTAGCATGATACATTATTAATATATTTTCTATAGAGTCTACAAATATATTTACCAATAGTACAAAAAGAGAAGTATCAGTTCAAGAGGATATTTCTACACCTACACAACATGATTATTGTGGTCATTTATTAAACATGACATATGGGTTTAGATAGTTCCTACCACAGTTCACAGGCTGGTTCAACAAATTTCATAGATTGAGAACATAGTTCATAATATAGTCAATGTTATAGATTCCTAGTACAATTACACATGTAGATACATATATAGAACACTCATTATATTGGATTGTGGGATCATAGTTAACCTTTCAAATAGCATGCATGATAACATCTCTTTTATTTGACATAGGTCACAGTGATAGTGAGTCTCCTATGAGACTCATAGATTAGTATGGTTCCTACCCTCTTGTACTTAATTTTTTCTCTCTTTCTCCTTATACAAAATTTATTTTCATTTGTTTGTACATAGTTTATATCCAAAAAATAAAAAATTAATATAACATGCCAAAACACAAAAACATTCAAATATTACTTAGAAAACACAAAAATTTATAGATTATATGCATTTTTATGTTTACATTTCTTATACTTTCCATACATTACATATGATAGCTATCTTAGTATAGTCAATTTTATCATACAATCTTCACTTGTTTTTGTTGAGTGCTTGCAAATTACTTACAAGACTCAGGTCTAGTACACTAATCCATATTTAATATCATCTACCCATTGGGATCATATACATGAATTTATGATTATTCATTTGATACATCCACCCACTTGGGAGCATCTTATACATAGTTTATATTACTAAGTTCTATCCTTACATTCATTACATTCTAGTTTACACATTGATATATCTTGATATTGATATTTTCTACTCATACTTAGACTCTTTGCTGACTATAAGTAGTTTAGACTCATCATTTATACATTTCACTCATACATAAATTTACACTACATTCATGCATGCTTTAATTTATAGATTTCTTAGTTTAGACTTGATTATATTTTTTATGCTTATTCTATTTGAGGGCATTTGAATATGTTATTTTTCTTTATCTCTATGCCACTTCTATTCACAATATGTATGCCTTGAACATGTGCCCATGTCCTGTGTGTGTGATTTTTTAATTTTGTATATGGATATTTGAACATGTCCTTCTATGTGCCTCTAAGACAACTTGATTGTTACTTGCATATGTGAAGATTTTAACATGTTTTTATAATTCTTCTATTCCTAGATTTAGTGACATGTGCCCATGTCCCTTATATTATGTCCCCTTTACATATTTTGTGTGCCTCATGTGTTTTATATGTATGATATATTGTATGCTTCATCACCATGATACTTGTATTTAATTTTTACACACCAATTTTTGATGCCATGAGGTACCTCATGCATCTACCCTTCCTTCTTGGGTGTTATGATGGACTTCATGCCCCATCACACTAAGTAGTTACCCAAATTTATTGTTATACACATTGATTACATCTATATTAACACCCTTGTGTAATGCTAGATACAACATACATATTACACTACATACTTATGATCATATTCACTTACATTCTAATGTTATGTTTGCATATTGTATTGAAATATCACATAATTATCATATATGCTCCAACTAACACATTTTGTACAGATATTTATTTTGAGGATAGTTATTACATAGGTCAATAACTCCACTCAAAATAGGGTGCATTCATAGGGGTTTTTCATATAGATCAAGGTCCTACATTGATATTCATAGATTAATTTCAACACACACACTCATTTTCAAGAAATAAGACAGGAAAAAATAGGGACTCAAAAAATAGTTCAGTCACATAGAATTTAGACTAGATGGACATTAGTGCCCAAATTGAGTCACTAGTGCCACAAGGCACTACTATAAACTACATGGAACTATTTTCCATTATCCCAAATTTTTGGGTAGCCCATATTAGTGAGAACATTACACTAGATATAGTATATATTTGCATAGGTACAGCTATAGGTTTGATAGTTATGTTTAGATTTTGCTTAGTTACACTTATTTTAGCTCAGATTCATACCATTTGCTCATATTGGGGGAATCATCTAAAACATTATCATCCACAAATTAATTTCATATACATATATACATTCATTGCAATGCATTATAAAATTAGTATACTCAAATATCAAATTGGGGGCATGAGTACAACACAATTTACATATGCTCAATTATGCGTAGGTTGATCAGATGGAATGGAAAAATCCATGTCATTATCTACACTACATAAACTTTATATAATATTAAATTTTATCATCATTTTCATTCCATACTTCATCTATAGTGGTTGGCATTCTTGGGTGGCCCAGAGTCACCTAATGTACATGAGTGGCTACAGAGTTGATATACATAGATATGCCAAGTTAAACATTTTTAGCACTTTTCATAGTTAAATTTTAGATGCATTTACTACACATGGGTGGGAAATGATGGATTCATATCCTAATTTATTCCTTAATCCACCCACATGAGAGGGTTAAACATACTTATAGTCTAATTTAAGTTATTTACAAGTCATGAGCTACTTAGCAGAGGTGGATAATGATAAAGTAAAAATTGGATTGAGTTGTTGATTTGCACACATATGAGGATTGAGAAAACTATTATCTTTATCCAAGATATTCAATGATTTGATTAATATTTACATGCACACACACACACATGTTTTCATGAGGTTCATGCATTAGTTCACATACCCAATGAGGTATATTCATTCCTTTCTTCTTTCCTATCTCTTTACTTAGCTTTACTTAGTTACTTTACTAAACATATTCTTTTGATTTTGATATCTCTCAAGTAAGGACAAATTTAGGAATGTTTCATTGCAGGTCATATGTTGGATCCTAATACATATACACAGACCTAGATTCACATATTCATAGTCAACTACACGGGCTTCACTTCCTAAGTAAGTATAGGTATGCTTAATTTTTATTTTATACAAGTCATTTTACTTTGTTGCATTTCTATCATAAATGGGGGGGGTGTACTCACCTAAAATTGTAATTTTGATGCTAAGAGTGTTGCTTGAGACAACTTATTCCTACCTTAGCCCTAGACCTATCCTAAAGCCTTTATTACACTTTTCCATCTATTGTGTCAACCATAGACATCTCTAGTAGGCCAAAACATAGTCCCAACCCTGCATTCCTAAATGCTGGCCCTTTGTACCCAACAAATTGTTATATGGACACTCGATCCACATTAAAGACACTAGAGTCACATGGTACTAGTGTCCCCAATATGGCACTAGTGTAAATGTTGACTATTTTGACCATAAGTCAAAATAGGTCAACCCCTTATAATAAAAAATTGATATAGGGGTCTTATAGGATGTAATAGGATGTATTATGGTCCTAGTGATGTAATTTAATTTTTCATTACCTTGGTCATGGTCAATTTTAGTCATTAGATATTATATGTCATATTAAGGGTCATATTTGATCTATTCATGAAGGTTTATATGGTTTCTCATGAAAGATAATATATCCAAGCGTTTATCAATGTCTTATATGCCAATTTCTTATTATACATGTCATTCCTAACTATTGTAGTTTTCTATGTCAAGATAAGAAAATAGTTTAAAAAGGAAGAGATTTGGGCAATTATACAACTTATGCAGGTGTTTTGGCACATGTGGAAGGATTTCCAATGAGTGTTCATCTTCCTTGAGTTCACTTCTACACTTGATCAACTTTGTAGTTGATAAAAATGTCAAAAACTCATTTCATTCATCCATCACTCTTCTTTACACACCAAGATGTTCAAACAATTTTCTCATAGTATGACCAACAAAAGAAGAATCAAGTTAAATGACTCTAAGGGATGTTATCAAACTTGGTCTAATTTATATTTATATAATGATTTCAAGGATTGGTTTCTTCTACTTTATAATGCATTGCTTATAAGTTCACTACCTTTTAATGCTTGCTCTTTCCCATACCCTTAAGTTTTTTCTTCAGTTTGCATTTTTTCATATAAACCATATGATGAAAGTGTTTCTATAATATGTGTACATCCTTATGTCACATTTTCTAGTCTTTTTTCATGATTATAGGTTATTTTAAGAGCACAAACACTCCATTATTCTAATGGGTCTCCATTGCTAGGTTGCAAGCATGTTTTATCAATTGCATACGTTTGTTTTTATCATATTAGTTTAAAGAAAAGGAGGATATGATGTTTACACTTTGAATATCTCATGAAAATCACCTTCCCTTGAAAATTTTAGTCTCAAGGGTGTTTCATATGAAACATAGTCAAGAAATACATGAATAGTTATCTTTCCTACAACACCCACTAAAAGTTGGGTAAAGGAAGAACCTTACATAGTTAGGGTGGTCAAGCATAAGGTTTTCAAAGTATTCAAATATCTCTTTAGGTGGAAATGCTATATCTAATCTATCCACTGATCATCTGAGATTGTTTGAGACAACCAATTCTCCATACATACATTCCTTCCTTGTATACTGCTCATGTACACCTACATGAAGCTCATAAAGAGGTCTTTGAACTTGAAATACAAGTGTTTGAAGTTTTTTAAAGGCCTCGTCAAGTCTAATAAATGTGGATAGCACCATATAATCAATGGTGGAATCAAAAGACAATATAAAAACTTAAATCTAGACCTCATTTTGAGAAAGTGGTATTAGGGACATGTTACTTTAACATCCACAAAATAATAACTCTTCTTATATTTGACACTCTCATTCTAGGGTATCTTGAGGTTTGTGCTAGCATAGATGTTTTAATGATATATCCCAGACATAGGAGTAGTGATTTGTAATGATAGAATAAGTTTTGGTCTTGAGAGGTATTGTGGATTAATCCTTCATCTTGAACATTTTCTCTCTATAGAATGATAGTGTCCTCTATAATTTATTGAGTTTCAAATGACCTTACATTCAAGGTGACATGAAATAATCATATCTCCATGGAAAGTGACAATATTGATGTGATAATGACACTAGCATCCCAAAAGGAATTAGAAAGAGTTGAGACATAGTGTTTTGACTCAGACTAATAACTACAAGTTCTCCTTTTGGTCCCAAAATGGCACCTATAGTTTGATTGTAGGCACTTGCATGTTGATGAGAAGAAGTTAGAGATGGGAAACCTAAAAATATGAAAAATTAACCATTGGAGATGACTCTAAGGACTTCAAGTATCATATAAACATGAAACAAGGTATAACTCAGGGTGAAACCCTATAAAAAGCCTCATTTACTTGAGAAGCACACCTACCATTTGCTACACTAGGTAATTAGGCCTAAGTTGTTGAGATGTGGAGCTAAAAGCTTCACATATGAGCAAATGCAAAGTTGCAGGATTTACAGTCACCGACGTCAGTCAGGGATCGAATGGAGGCTACCGATGTTGATTATGTATCAATTGACATCGGTCATGTGCAAACTGACAAGGACCGACGTCAGTCACCTGTGTGTTCCAAAATTCTATTTTTGTGGGAGAAATGGATTGTTTGCATGATAAGATTAAGTGTTAGTTGTAAGTCCATGTTTCTATTTTTTGTAGGACTATTTTGAACCCTTGATTAGGAGGTGTATCTAATGGTTGTGAATTCATAGCTCATGATCCCTAATTCTATATAATGGGGATAGATCTTCATAGCTTGTATGATGTAGAAATCAATTCAAGTAGCTAAATTGTGTTTGTAATTGTGAGAGACAACTCTTGAGGGAAAGAGATCTGTACATCTGAGAAGTGTGAGAAGAAAGAGAGATTTCTTCAATTGTATTTCCTTTTGGAAGAAATTAATACAAGTTTTCATTGTTTCTTATATCTCATGTTCTTTACTGATTTTGGTTCTTAGTTACATATTTACTTCTGGTTTAATTATGTGTTTAGTTGCTTGCACAACAGTAATAAATTATTCTTGTTATGATCCGAACAAGTGGTATCAGAGCTCAGGTTCACTAACAGGTGGTTCAGATATATTTAGTGTGTTTTGATTACAAATCACTCACAGGGGTTTCTATTTGAGTGGGAGTAAAGCAATGGGAGAAGAAAGTAAACTAAGAATGGAGAAGTTCAATGGCAAGAACTATCAATTATGGAGGATGCATATAGAAGATTATTTGTATCAAAAAGATCTATACTTACCATTGGGTGGGGTTTCAAGCAAGCCCATAGATATGCAAGATGAAGAATGGAATGTTCTTGATATAAAGGCTCTGGGATCCATAAGGTTGAGCTTGGCATCTTCTGTGATTTCCAACTTGTCATAGGAAAAGACAACGGTAGAGTTAATGGATACTTTAGCAAATTTATATGAAAAGCCCTCAGCTTCAAATAAGGTATATCTTATGAGGCAATTATTTAATTTTCAAATGCAAGAAGGTGGATCTGTATCTAGTCATCTTAATGATTTCCATGCAATAGTAAATCAATTAAATTCAATCAAAATAGTTTTTGATGATGAAATTAAGGCTCTCTTAATTTTATGCTCTTTACCTGAAAGTTGGCATAGTTTAGTAATGGTAGTTAGTAATACTGCATTTGCTTCAAATATCTCGAAAGTTGATGATGTTGTTAGTGTAATCCTGAATGAAGAAACTCACAAGAAAAGCACAGGGGAATCATCAGGTAATGCCTTAAGTATTGAAAGCAGGGGAAGACAAAGAGAGAAGTGCAAGTAAGGGAGATCAAGGTCTAAGTCAAAGATGAGCAATAGATCCAAATCCAAAAATGGAAAAAGAAAAATAACCTGCTGGAATTGTGGAAAGAGAGGGCGTGTAAAGAAAGATTGTTGGTTGAAGGTTAATGAAGAGAATCAGCATGAAGGTAATGAAGAAGCAAAAGTTGTAGGTATTGTTACACAAGATGCTCTTTCACTTTCTTTGCATAATAAAATAGAATCTTGGGTTTTAGATTCTTGGGT
Organism: Torreya grandis; assembly: GCA_037957365.1. Taxonomy (NCBI): domain Eukaryota; kingdom Viridiplantae; phylum Streptophyta; class Pinopsida; order Cupressales; family Taxaceae; genus Torreya; species Torreya grandis. The sequence goes on along the minus strand of JARHVA010003968.1, from coordinate 1,335,589 downwards.
CTCTTTCCCCGCTACCCCAAATAGAGAATTTTTCAATGATTATGTCTAGGGAGATTTTGGAAAAGTTTATTTAGGGGATGATGAGCCTTGTAAAATTCTTGGCAAAGGAAAAGTGCAGCTGAAATTGCAGAATGGCAACACATGGGTGTTGAAGGATGTCATGCATGTCCCAGCCCTGAAGTAGAATTTGATTTTTGTAGGAAAGTTGGGTGATGAGGGTTGCACAATAACTCTCATAGCTGAATCTTGGAAGGTTACCAAGGGTGCACTTATAATAGCCAGAGGTAAGAGGGTAGGTACTCTCTATTTATGTAATTGTATTACTAATTATTCTCCTTTTGTATTATCTACTTCAGATGTAGATGCAAAGTTGTGGCACTGTAGGCTCGGCCACATGAGTGAGAAGGGAATGAAAATTCTTAAGTCAAAAGGTAAGCTTTCAGATTTGAAAAGCATAGATCTAGATTTCTATGAGCATTGTGTTTTTGGAAAATAGAAGAGAGTAAGGTTTGTTAAAATTGGGTCAACAAAGAGGAAGCACAAGTTGGAGCTTGTTCACACAGACGTGTGGGGACCAGCTCAGGTAGATTCTATTGGAGGATCACAGTATTATGTTACTTTCATTGATGATGCTACAAGAAAGGTATGGATTTATTACATAAGGAAGAAATTTGATGTTTTTGACACATTTAGGAATTGGAAAGCTTTAGTTGAGAATGAAACAGGTTTGAGATTGAAGTGCCTTAGATCTAACAATGGTGGTGAGTACTGTAGCAATAAGTTCAGAAGTTACTATTCTATGTATGGAATACATAGGGAAAGGATGGTTCTAAGGACACCTCAACAAAATGGAGTTGTTGAAAGGATGAACATAACAATAATGGAGCGTGCACGGAGTATGAGGTTGCATGCTAGTTTGCCCTTACAGTTTTAGGTAGAAGCTATAGATGCTATGGTTTACTTGATTAATAAAGGACCCTCTACTGCTCTAGATGGTGGAATTCTAGAAGAGGCTTGGATAGGTAAAAAGGTAGATCTTTCATTTCTCAGAGTTTTTGGTTCTGAAGCTTTTATGCACGTTGATAAGGAAAATAGAAAGAAGCTAGATTGTAAGTCTATGAGGTGCACTTTTATTGGTTATGGCTCTGGAGATTTTAGATTCTAGTTGTGGAATCTAGGAACTAACAAAATAATTAGAAGCTGTGATGTTGTTTTTAATGAAAAAGTGATGTACAGTGATCAGCTCAAGAAGCTAAATAATTTTGAGCAGGGCAGTGGAGATTTGGATGAGATTGTGATCCAAAATGAGCTTGTAGGAAATCACTTCCAAAAAAACATAGACACTAATGTTGATCAGGCAGGAATCGACATCAGTCAGATAGGTCAAGAAGGAACTGACGTCAGTCTGGTAGAACTGACATCGATCAGGTACAGGCCTATAGATGATCAAGATCGATCATTGACAGAGAATTTGGGTAAATAGCAAGCAGTGAATGAGTCTCAGATGCCCATAAGGAGGTCAGAAAGGGTAAGTAAACCTCAAATTTGATATTCCCCTTCATTATTCTACTTGTTGCTCACTGATAGTGGAGAACTAGAGAGTTTTGATGAAGCAATGTAGGTAGAAACTTGGAAATAGTGGGAGCTTGGCATGAATGAGGAGATTGATTCCTTGAGAGAGAACCAAACGTGGGATTTGGTTGAGTTGCTAGTGGGTCAGAGAACATTGAAAAATAAATGGGTTTATAGGTTAAAGGAAGGGAGAATGGACAAATGAGACATAAGGCTAGGTTGGTAGTAAAAGGATTTGCACAGAAACCAGGTATTTATTTTGGTGAAATTTTTTCTCCTGTAGTAAAGATGACTTCTATTCAGACTGTATTGTCTTTAGTTGCTATTGAGGATTTGCATCTTGAGTAGCTTGATGTTAAGATAGTGTTTCTTCATGGAGATTTAGATGAAGAAATATATATGGATCAGCTGAAAGGTTTTGAGGTCAAAGGTAAGGAGAAGCTTGTGTGCAGGTTGAAGAAAAGCTTATATGGTCTTAAGAAAGCTCTTAGACAATGGTATTTGAAATTTGATAGGTTTATGACTGAGCATGGTTTTAGTAGATGTCAATCTGACCATTGTGTTTATTTTAAGAGATTGGATAATGGTAGATATATTATTTTTTTGTTGTATGTATATGATATGCTTGTTACAGGTTCACATGTGCAGGATATTACTGAGCTTAAGGTAAAATTAGCTCACACATTTGCCATGAAGGATTTGGGAGCAGCAAAGAAAATCCTTGGCATGAGTATTAAGAGAGACAGGAAAAATCACAGGTTGATTTTGTCTTAAGAGGATTATGTAAACAAGGTGTTGGAGAGGTTTAATATGCATGATGCAAAATCGGTAGGCACACCTATGGCTAGACACTTCAAGCTGAGCAAAGATTAGTGTCTTAGTTCACATGATGAGGTAGAGTACATGAGTAGAGTTCCATATGATTCCATAGTTGGGAGCTTAATGTATGCAATGGTATGTACTAGACCAGATATTGCCCAAGCAATGGGAGTTGTCAGTAAGTTTATGGCCAATCTAGGGAAGAAACATTGGAAAGTAGTTCAGTGGATTCTCAGATATTTGAGAGGGACTAGCAGTAGGCATTTGTGCTATGGTGGATCAAATACTTCTCTACATGGATATGTAGATGTGGATATGGTAGGTGACTTAGATGATAGGACAAGCACCACAAGATATGTTTTCATTATTGGTGGAACAATGATTAGCTAGATTTCAAAGTTGTAGAAGGTTATTGCCTTGTCTACTACAGAGGCAGAATACATTGCAGTCACAGAGGCTAGCAAAGAGATGATATGGATGACTCAATTCATGGAAGAGTTGGGAAAGAAGCAAGAGAGTTGCAGATTGTATAGTGATAGTCAAAGTGCAATTCATTTGGCAAAGAATTCAGCCTTTCATTCAAAAACCAAACATATACAACTTAGATACTACTTCATTAGACAGGTATCTGAGGATGGTGAGTTGAAGCTAGAAAAGATCCATACAGATAAGAACCCTACTGATATTTTAACAAAGCCGGTAACAAAGGAGAAGTTGAATCTTCATTCAACTTTTGTTGGTCTTCAAAATTGAGCTTGAAGATGATGGAGAAGCTAGAAGATGTTGTTGTACAAGTACAAGTGCAGCTATTTATCTCCAAGTGGGAGATTGTTGAGGTGTGGAGCTAAAAGCTTCATGGATGAGCAAATGCAAAGTTGCAAGATTTACACAGTCACCAACGTCGGTCAGGGATCGACTGGAGGCTGTTGATGTTGGTTATGTATCAGCTGATGTCAGTCATGTGCAGACTGACAGGGACTGATGTCGGTCACCTGTGCATTCTAGAATTCTATTTTCATGGGAGAAATAAATTGTTTGCATGATAAGATTAAGTGTTAGTTGTAAGTCTGCATTTCTATTTTTGGTAGGACTATTTTGAACCCTTGATTAGGAGGTTTATCTAATGGTTGTGAATGCATAGCTCATGATCCCTAATTCTATATAATGGGGATAGATCTTCTTAGCTTGTATGATGTAGAAATCAATTCAAGTAGCTGAATTATGTTTGTAATTGTGAGAGAGAACTCTTGAGGGAAAGAGATCTGTACATCTGAGATGTGTGAGAAGAAAGAGAGATTTCTTCAATTCTATTTCCTTTTGGAAGAGTTTAATAAAAGTTTTCATTGTTCCTTGTATCTCATGTTTTTTTCTGATTTTGATTCTTAGTTACATATTTACTTTTGGTTTAATTTCGTGTTTAGTTGCTTGCACAACAGTAATCAATTGTTCTTGTTATGATCCTAACATAAGTTTGGAGGACTAAATTGAGACAGTTAAATGAAGTTAGGAGTGCTAGATATGTTGATAACACCTTCAAAATTATGATGATCATATCAAATTATTATCACCATGGATAAATATATCAAGGTTGGTTTCAACATACAACCTCATAATCAACTTAAAAATCATGCATAATCATCAATTATAGGAGTATGTCTTGAAGATTTAGAATGTTGATGACCTTCCAAAGGTGGACAAGGTTTTAAAATTTGTACATATCATTGATATATCACCTCTTATATCATTTGTTTGACTTAGAAGATAGGATAAGTGCCCTCTATTCTATCTCAGATAGAGGGCACTTCCAAAGAAGTAATACTACAAATTCGATGGGTGTATAGTGAAAAATGTTATAGGGGGTCTTAATTCTAATGGATGATGATTCCCAAAATTATAGTAAATATTAATAATCACATAAGAGGCCTCATAGTTTGAGCAAACATGAAGATAAGTTTTTAGGGAATGAACACAGTCAGGCTTATTAGGCCTAGTCTAGGCTTAAATCCCTAATGGAGTCTCAATACCATTTATAGAATCAAGTGAACCCCCAAATGTATTAGATCATATTAAAATTAAGATATGAGGTTTTTTGGTGCCATTTGTTTGCAAATATCCATCATAGGTTGGTCAAACATGACCTTTTTTACCTTTAGCTTACTTAGATTGCACTCCCAAGATCAAGATGCCATATTTAGAAGTTCATATTGGTATGTACACTTATCATGGAGACCTAAAGAGCTAATAATTACTAGAGAAGGTCCCTAAAATTCTTTTAGTGGATTTTTTTTAAGGTTTCAATATCAACATCGTATGAATACTCCTTAAGGGTTTGAACCACCTAAAACCCTCCAAAACCCTTTCTCATGACATAATTGGAAAGATAAGGGGAAAGAAGCATCCAAAATAGGTAGTTTTGTTATTAAAGTGGTTTTTAATTGTATATAAATCTTTTATTATCCTTCTTGTTAGATTGGCTTGTACCCTATTTGTATGAACATGGTATAGAATAGGTTTTGTTGATATATTTTGATGGTTTTATAGGTTAATATGAGATTTTAATGATGAGAATAAATTAGTAATATCAATTATTACCTAATATAACTCTTAATATTCATATATTTATTTATACAATCACACAAACACTTATTCAAACTCCTTCACTTCAAGTAGTTTGTGGAAGACAATGAGAATGAAAGGTGACCACTAAGTGAGAAAGTGATAAGACCAATTGGGAGGCCTTTTAATTTATTCATGATGGATTTAGGGAAAATAGGACTCTTTATATGTTTTATATCACCCCTTACATGGATTGGATTGAGAAAATAAAGGCCATCTTGGTGCCAAATGTGAAGACAAACCTATAGAGCTAGTGATGGTGACAAAAAATGATGAGAACACTTGTCCAAAATAAGATCAGTGGTTAGGGACACATCTAATTCATTTTGAATATTTTTATTAACTCCTCCATCATATTTCATATGTATTATTTGTTCTTATTTTTATTTGGACCATTCAAGAGAGGCTTAATGATGAAGACATTTTCTAAGAAGTTAAAGGATCCTATGCCAGATATGAGGAGTTTTCATGTTTCAGAGGGATATTTGTCTAAAAAGACCTTTCATGGTGTATTTCATACTCTAACCATATAAATAAAAATTTATTTTTATGCCTTAATAAGTGGCATTATTACCATTGAGCTCCAATCCTCTCTCTCCTCTCACACATTCTATAAGTACTAACCATTTTGTCTCTTATAGAATAATTCCATACCTAGTATAGCAAAGCCTTGCCAGTTTAATGTTGTAATTTTCATTTGAATAATACATGAAATTTAGGTTTTATTTCATAAACATATTTTTTAAGTGTGTGAAGTGATGTATGGTGAGGTCTAGTGATAAGATTTTATCCTTGTTTCTCTTTATCCTTTCATGTTTGGTGAAATAAATTCTCATTCTAATAGGTCATATGGAGTATATCTAGTGTGTTTTAATACCTTAAAATTTACAAGTATCCTTAGAGAATAAAATATAACCTCTGGTCCACTTACCTTGAGTAGATATCACCTCCATATTAAAATAGTAATGTTAGAATATCCTAGGACTTTGAAGTTAGTGTTGTAGGTCTTGCTTCTTAGTGAAAGAGTATGATGATCTTGTGGAGATCCTTATGGTGTATCACCCCTTTATAATAGTTTTATTTCATGCATAATTCCATCCCTTTACACACAATAAATTATCTCGTGTAGGTGATAAGAATTTAAAGGTCAATATAGGGAGCTAGCCCTTAAACCTAGAGGTCTACCTCTATTATAAGCAACCCATAGGCCTAGATGTATTAAAATGTTTCCCGAATATTAGAGTAGGTTTTAACAACTTGCTCTAGGGTAAAATTTTTTTTACAATAGTTTTGGCATGCCCAATGGGACCATTATCCTAAATATAGCTTGTCATGGTGAATGGTCTTGACAACATCGAATACATATGGTATTCTACTCAGCATTTGGTGACTCCATTCAAGGTAAAATATGGTTTTAGATCATTAGTTTTTCATATTATTTTTATCATACTTCATGGTCCTTACTAGGTCATCTTATAGTAGAGTTTTCTATCCCATCAATCCATGTATTTAACCTAAACTTCCTCTTGAAATTCAATGTCCTCAACCTATTTTTCCCTTTAAAGAGAAAGAGGACTTTGCTATCCAAAAATACTAAGAGAGTGAAGAAGATATTGAAGATAACATGGCTAGGTATCATGCCTTCCTAGACATTAACACTAAGAATCAAATCCATCTTGATGCCTATGATGACATTCCCCCTAATTCTATAAAGAGTGTTCCTACATTCAATGGTGAAGGCGATGTCACTCCTAGTGATTGCATTAGGGATATCTCAAATTTAAGTAGTTTTCATAATCTCACTGAGGTTAACATTTATATTAGACCCCTTGACATATTACTTATAGGGAAATAAATTGATTGGTATATGAATTTGCCTAGTGGTTGTATCATAACTTGGAAGGATTTTGGAGAGCTTCTCACATCAAGATTTAAAGATAAGAGTGACCACACTTCACTCAATCACTAACTCAATGTGATCCAAAGAGCCCCAAAAGAGATAATGCATGATTTTAATGAGATATTTAAAGGAATTGTCATAGGTTTCCTCCTACCATGAGACCACCTACTAGATTTTTGTTTCCCACATATTTGAGAACCATTGGTACTGACATAGCCATCATGTTTTAATCAATGGGTGGTTTCACTCTACCTAAGGCATATGACCTTGCCATTAGAGATGACAATGATCTCATTAAATCTAGGAAGTTTCCTCCAAAATTTTCCATGTCTTTTCTTACAAATAATTATGTTGCTACTCCAAGTGTTGCCCGAGTTCCTAATGCTAATATCAAGTCAAGAAGTGCTCCTAAAAAGGTAGATGATGTCATGGATAAATATGTAAGAATCTAGTTTTTAAAAGCATATATTAGGAAAGAAATAATGCATTAAGGTGATAAAAAAAACCATTAACCCTATCATCATAAATATGGTTAACAATATGGGTAATGGAGAGGTCAAGGGAAACCTAATTTAAATAGCCCTACCAATGCATATAATCCTTCTTCAACCTCCAATACAAGAGAAATGGTACTAGTGTATATAAATATTATCTAAGGATAAAAATGGAAACAAGGTCAATTCATGGATCAAAATTAAGGTTGAAATAGATCTCTAGTTTTTCAAGGAGGAGTCACTCCTCAACTATTAGCAGATGATGAAGTCCTCATTCATACAAGTGAAGGTTGGTAGTCTCAAGGAGTAAGTTTCACTAAATTCTTAGTTGAAGACACTTATGTGATTAACCAAGGAAATTAATTGTATATAATACTATAGATAAGAGAAATGCTCTAGGATATGATAATGGTATGCCTCAAAGTGGAAATAGTCTTCCTATAAATAAACACATCAGGACTGTAAGCATGGAAGTTCCTAAAACTCTTATACCTTTTTCAAATTACAAAGTTGAAAGGCCTACTCAAAGTGATTCAATACCTCAAGTTCCAACCACATATTTTCCTCCAAGGGCACAATATAAGGTAACAATTCCTACTGTAAACATTGTGGATTCTTTGAATAATTCTAAATCATCTATCTCCCTTTGGGATGTCCTTAACATGCCTGGCCAAAAGGAACTCTTGGAAAAATAGTTGTCCACTATCCATGCTAGTCCTCACTCATCAATCCATAGTCATGGTAATATTTATCTTAGAGATTATCTTAATTACATTATGTAACCCTATACCATATCTAATAATCCTCCATATTTATACCTCGCTCTCATTTTTGGGGATAAACTAGTTCATAAATACATAGTTTATGGTAGAGCTAACACATCAGTAATGCCCAAGGTTACATATGAAAAATTAGGTCTAAATTATGAGCCACATAGTAAAGGGGTGATTTAGTTAGATGTTACACCTACCAAGTCATTAGGATTAATCAAAGGGTTGAAGGTTTTTCTCCATGATTTCTCAAGTTTCCCCATCCTTCAAGACATTATGGTTGTTGACTTGCCTGCTCATTTTGATATTTTCCTTTCAAGGGATTTGAAAACTAAGATAGGAGGATATCTCTCAAATTATTGGTACTTCTTGTCCTTTGGGATAAGATATGAAACAAAAGTGACCATAAAAACTCAATCACTTGCTAATTTCCACATTAAGCCCTATGTAGAAGTAAGCTCCAACTTGAATTATGTAATTAATGATAAAGAGGAGTCTATTATGGATGATGTTTCTTAATCAAATCTTAAGGGTATTTATAATTTATTTCTAGATGATTATGGTGTAGATGCTTATTAACATGATCCATACACTTATTTTGATCAAAATGACATTCACACTTATATCATCTATGAAGGAGCATATGAACAATCTGATGTAAGCATTAAGAATTCTTCATCACAAGTTGTTCAAGTAAATTATTTGATTCATGTGTATGATGATAATTGATGATATTTTGAAGATAATGATAGATAAATATGGTGAGAATAATAATGTTTTTCTACCTGTAATTGATGAATGAACTCGTCAAGATGATAGTCATGAAGAGGATGATGACCTATGGAAAATGTTTAATGCCATATATCAAGAGTTTGATTATTTAATAAACCTAATAAGTAGGATACTAACTATATTATCAAACATGAAGTTGAGTGTTTTTTCAAGAATGAGGATGAGCATTAATTAGATGCTATCAAATAGCTTACAGTCATAAAGAAACTTGGTAAAGGTATTATTGAAGAAGTTGTAACCAATGGAGGAGTATAATGAATCCAAAGTAGAAGTTATTGTCATAAAGGAGCATCCAAGACCTCAACCTGATGTTTATACACTCTTAGAGGTGTTGGGATAGAAGGAAGAGAGACTTTATGATCCTATACATCAAGTACATTATGTCCTAGAAGAGAATAAGGTTGAGACAATTGTCATGCCTCCTAACTTATAGTTTGAAAAGGACCAATCATATATGACAAAGATAAAATAAGTTCTATACCCAAACAATATCTTTGGGAGAGAAAATGGAGCATCTTTCAGAGCTCAAAGTAGTAGACTTGTAGGCATGAGAAGATCTAATGATAATAAGCTTTTTGACCATCAACATGAGCAAGTGTTTCATGATGAGCATGCTTCACATCCTATATTTATTTCATGGAGTAGAAAGGATGAAAGAGGAAACACATTTGACCCTATTTTTAATATGGTGAGGTATTCATTTCCTCAAGTTTGAGGTCTTTTATATATTAGGATAGGTGTGTGTCTTTGTTTTAGTTGTGTGTGTTCCATAATTTTTCTTGAGAATACATTGTGATTCTTTTAGTGTGTCTTGTTTTGTGTGTCTTTTCTATTTCTTTGGTGAGTTTTAAAATTCAATTGAGATTTAAAAATGTGAATAAGTGACTCCATATCCAAATGGATAGGAGTAAGCTACTAGTCTTTATCATAACTGGCTTGCCACCCTTAAGAAATCACCAAGAATGTTGACTATTTTGACCACAAGTCAAAATAGGTCAACCCCCTATAGTACAAAACATTATATAGGGGTATTATAGGATGTATTATGGTCCTATTGATGTAATTCAATTTGTCATTACCTTGGTTATGGTGACTTTTAGTCCTTAGATACTCTGTGTCATGTTAAGGGTCATATTTGAGATATTGTTGAACATTTGTATGGTTTCCCATGAAAGACAAGGTGTCCAAGTGTTTATCAATGTCCTATATGTTAGTTTATTTTCATACATGTTAGTCTTAACTAAAAACTTGTAGGTTTCTACATAAGGACAAGAAAATAGTTGAAAAAGGAAGAGATTTGGGTAGTTTTACACCTTATTTAGGTGTTTTGGCATGTACAGAAGGATTTATATTAAATATTCAACTTCCATGAGTTCACTTATACACTTGATCAACTTTTGAGGTCCAAAAATTGGTAAAAAATGATTTCATTATTCCATCACTCTTCTTTCTCATGATATGAATAGCAAAAGAAGATTCAAGCTAAATGCCTCTCAGGGATATTAATAAACATGGTCTACATCACATTCATGGTGGAAGTTCAACTATTGGTTTCTTCTATTTTATGAACCATTACTTAAAATTTCACTTCCTTTTTATGCTTTCTCTTTCACATACCTTGTAGGTTTTTCTTATGTTTGCATTAGTCCATAGAAATAAATTGATGAAAGTGTTTCTAAAAGATGTGTACATACTTATCTCATGGTTTATAGTCATTTTTTCATGAGTAGATGTTAATTGAAGATTAAAAAAACACTCCATTATTATAATAGTAGCTCCATTACTAGGTTGCAAGCATGTTTTATCAACTATATAGGTTTCTCTTTATTATAGTGGTTTCAAGTAAAGGAGGATATTATGTTTAAACTTCACTTATGTCATGAAAATCACCTTCCCTTAAAAATCTTGGTCTCAAGGGTGTTTCATATGGAACATATTTAATAAACATACATGAACAATCAGCTTTCCTACAATACCCACCTACAAGTAGGTAAAGGAAGAACCTTACACATTCATGGTGGTCAAGCGTAAGGTTTTCAAAGTGTTGAGATAGCTCCTAAGGTGGAAATTATATATCTAAGCTATCCAATGATAGGTTGAGATTGGTTGAGACAACCAATTCTGCATACATATATTCTTGCCTTATATATTGTTGATGTGCACTTAAAATAAGCTCATACAAAGGTCTATTAGCTTGAAATGCAAATGTTTGAAGTTTATTTGAAGGCCTCATAAAGTATAATAAATATGGAGAACACCATATCATAAATTATGGAATCATAAGACAACAAAAAAACTTGAATCTTAGACCTTAGTTTGAGAAAGTGGTATTAGGGACATTTTACCTTAGCATCTCTGAAACAATGACTCTACTTATATTTGACCCTCTCATTCTAGGGTATCTTGAGGTTTGTGCTAGCCTAGATGTTTTAATGATATATCCTAGACATAAGAGTAGTGATTTGACATGATATAGTGAGTGTTTAGTCCTGAGAGGTATTATGGGTGAATCTTCCACTTTGAACATTTTCTCACTATAGAACGATAATGTCCCGTATAGTTTTTGAGTTTTAAATGACCTTATAGTCCAAGGTGACATGAAAGAAGCATATATTCATGGAAATTGACCATATTGAGGTGATAAGGATAATAGTGTTCAAAAATTAATTTGAAGGAGTTAATACATAGTGTTTTGACTTAGAATAACACCTATAGGTTCCCCTAATGGTCCCAAAATGGCAACGTATAATCTGACTATAGGCACATGCAAGTTGATGATAAGAAGCTAGAGATGGGAACCATATAGATATGAACACTTAATATTTGTATATGACTCTAAGGACTTTAAGGAACACCTAAAATGACACAAGGTCTAACTCAGGGTGAAACTCTATAGGAAGCCTCATTTTCTTGAAAAACACACCTACAATTTGTTAGAGTAGGCAGTTACACCTAAGTTTGGAGGAGTGAATTGAGAGAGTTAATAAAATTTGGGAGTGATAGATATGTTGATAAAACCTTCATGATGATGATTATCATATCACATGATGATCATCATATATAAATAAATCAAGGAGTTTTTCAACATACAACCTCATAATTAACTAAAAAATCATATATAGTCATCAATTCTAGGAATCTGTCTTAAAGATTTATGTTGATGACCTTCTAGATATGGAAAAGATATTAAACTTTGTAAATAAAATATACATGACATAATATCACCTCTTATATCCTTATTTTGACTAAAAATATATGTGAGGTGCCCTTCATTCTATATTAGATAGACGACACTCCTAGAGAAGTAATATTGTAGGTTGAGTGAGTATATGGTGAGAAAATGTGTTAGGGGTTCTTAAGTCTAATGGATGATGATGCCCAAAGTTAGAATAAACATGGAGAATCACACAAGAGGCCTCTAAATTCTAATAAGACATGAAGATAAGGTTCTAGGGCATGAACACAATTAGGCCCATTAGGCTTAGTCTAGGCTTAAAGCCTTAATGGAGTCTCAATAAAATTTATATAACCAAGTGAACCTCAAAATGAATTGGATCATATTTAGAGGAATATATGAGGTTTTTTGGTTCCATTATATTTCAAATATCCATAAGAGGTTAGTCAAACTTGACCTTTTTTACCTCAGGCTTACTTAGATTGCACTCCCAAGCTCAAGAGGCCATCTTGAGAAGCTCACACTAGTACATACACTTAGCATAGAGACATAAGGAGATAAACATGAATTGAGAAGGTCCCTAATATGATTCTAGTGGATTTTTTTTGAGGTTTCAATGTCAGGATTTTATGAACAATATTTAAGGGTCTGAACCACCTAAAATCCTCCAAAACCTTTGCTCATGACCCAATTGGAAAGATAAGGAGTAAAATTCATCCAAATGATCTATTTTGGTTAGGAAAGTGATTTTTACTTGTAGATAACTCCCTTAGGATCCTTCCCATTAGATTTACTTTTACCTTATTTATACAAAAAGGGTACATAATATTTTTTCTTTACAAATTTTGATGGTTTTGTAGGATAAGAAAAGAGTTGAAGCATGAGAATAAATTGGGAAGATCAGCTAGGATGTAATCTAACTCTTCATGTTTATATATTGCTTTATACAATCACACAAACACTTCTTCAATATCCTTCACTTTAGGCAATGTGGAAGACAATGAGAATGAAGGGTGACCACCAAGTGAGAAAGTGATAAACCCAATTAGGAGGCATTTTAAGGTCTAACTAATGGATTTATGGATAAGAATACTCTTGATAGGTGTCAGATCACCCCTTTCATGGATTAGATTGAGAAATTTAATTACATTGTAGACACTATAATCCTTTACCCCTAGGGATGATTAATTAGGTATCATAGGTCCTATTTATTTAAATCCCCTAAATATACCCTATCCTAAGGTTTAGTTTATTTACCATTTACTAGCATGGTAAATAGTCTTTAATTTCACGTCTTTAGCCTTCCTAACCTCCTAAATCTATTTATAACATAAGAATCTACTCCCATAACCATTTCGTCCCCCTATGGAGTCATTACCAACAACTCCACTTGTTTTTGAGTTATTCTTACCCATGGTTGAAACAAAGGTTCCATTTAGGGTGAATCGATGATGATTATCCCATGATTGGGACTAATTCTCCAAATAGGCATTGATCCTTAAATATGTATCTTACCTTTGCATTTTAGACCAAAAAACTTAAATCCTCAAATTGTTGTTAGAATTCCAAAATATTTTATGATATTCCTAATGACACTTTTTTTGGATTTTCTTTACATTTTGTCATATCCTTTGTGTAACTTGAGAAACTACCTATGCCTATGGAAGAATTTCAATCTGCTCACAAGCTTATCAAATGTAAGTATCGTATTCTTTTTTTATCATTGTCTATAAATTAACATTTCATTTATCCATCAATTTAATCATTAAAATATTATTAACATCCTTATTTATCCATTTATCAAACTTTGTTAATAAATTTGTCTCATCTAATTCCTTATTTTACTAAACTCAACCATAGAGAGAATGTATGTTGATTCATTCTAGATCGGCACTGATTCTATCGATTGGGACCAATCTTGTTAGGATCAGCATCGATCTCCTATGTTTAATTCATAGATTTTGAGACCTTAATCCTTAGCCTATGTTTGCAATCCTTTACTAATTACTATTATTTTAATATGGCCTTTTGTTTTTAGATGACTCTACTTGACTTAGTTTATGACATAACAAGTATAATTGATCTCCCCATAGTTTCCCAACCTTTCTTTGTTGATCAAAGTGACATAGCCTTTAAATTATCCCTCTATGCAATCATTTATTCACCCTCTCATGAAGCCACTAAAGAACAATTATCTGTTATCCAAGATGATGTAGATTTTGTTTTTATTTATTGGGAGGAATATTTCATTTACATTGATAGCTTATTTGAGGACTAAATCTTAATCAACATTGTAATTGTATCATTTATCTATTTGTAATTTCATATGATTTTTTATTTGCTTAATTGCAGAAATAGTGGAATGACATGCTTCTAAGGATGTGTACCACTTCATGGAATTGATCTCTGATTAGGAATTCCACCCATCTCTTTTATTAATCTATTTTTTTCAAGTAATCACATGTGTGTAGGTTAGATTCCCAACCAAAAATGAGTTCTCACTATCGTTGGATTCAAATTGGTACACAATATCTTCTAATCCATAAGTATTCCCCATAAACCATATTTCATTTCAAGTTTTTAGTAACATTTAATTTTAAAGAAAATGAAAAACTACTTAAACATTCTAGCACATCTAGTGGGACCCCCAAGGTCTCACTTTTCTTATTAAAATTCATTTATGATTTTTTTTTATCTTTCTCTTCCTTTCTTTTGTTTGTTAAATTCATTTAAATAAAACCTAAAATTGCATTTTTTATTTTTAAAAGGGTTAAAGAATTTGAATCCATGTTGCGTAATTAGTTTACTCATATAAAATAATCTAGGTAGTGAATTTATCATATATGTTAGTTCTATCACACATAGACCAAATCACATTCAAAACAAACTCATCAAAACATATTATATAAGGGAATCGATGGGGAATTCATCACCTCATAGTAATGTTCTTCCTAGTAATCCCACTTGGGTTTCACCACCAAGGGGGGGACCAATTTAGTGTTATGTCTGAGTATAATCTCTTACCTTTTGGTATATTATGGCTAAGCACCTAACACCCTTATACTAGAATATGTGAATTGAGGAGGTAGGCCCCAGTACCAAGCCAAGTATCGATACCAATATAGAAATCCTTAAATGCCAAAACAAAACCTGAAACCATCCTTATATTGCCACTTTTTAAGACCCTTGGTATCCTTTTTTTTTCTTTTATCATACTTTAAATTATAAAGAGTAAAAAAAATCTATAATATCTTTAGCATGTGCATCTTTATATCCTCACTAAATACAAGATAATTAAAAAGAATATTTTATGTGATTTTTATTATTTTTTATTTTTTATCACTAGATGGTTTTGATGAAACATCAGTCATAAAATAAAATTGAACCCCATATTCATATTCATTTATGGAGAATTATCCTATCCACTTATTTCTCATGACGGCACAGGGGAATGCATCCCTCAGTATTACACCCAGGGTAATCCTAAATTTTCCACTATACTAGACAAGAATCCCATAGCACTTAACCATTATCTCAATTTCCAAGCCACATGTATCCTAGTATCTCTCCATACATAGTTATCAATGAACCCATATGGCATTACCTTAGAAGAGGGTAAAGGATTTACCACTATTATGGTAGCCTCCTACAATAATCCTCCTTCTACTAGTTCTGACACCACTACTACACAACCCTTAGGCAACCCACCTCTGATGACATCTAGTGCTCTATCACTAACCACTACTCAAACATAGAAAATCACCTCTACTCAGCCTACATATAATCAACCTATTAATACATCACTCTAGAACCTATCATATAGGTCCCATTAACCTTTCCATCAATTCAAACTAGTGTACCTTGATGTACCCAAACACAACCATTACAACAAGCCCTTATAAGTTAGTTACCTCAATAGTATGTACCATTGACTACAAAACATATATCACATACACAATCTATCAGGTCTATGTATATCCATTTACAAGCTCCATAGAATGTGGTGGATTCTCAACCCATCATAACCACATCAGTTGGTTATCCCTTATCTCAATCCTTTTCCATGCAACTACCTATATACCAACTCCCATAATATAATGTTTTGGGAGGAATCCCTTAACATAATTCCCAACCCAATTCATGAGCATCCTCCTGAATAGGATGGCTAATTTAGAAGCCTCTACCTCTGGGTAGTAGAACATGCTCACCTATAAATAGATTTGTAATGAGCCTATCAACCAAATAGTTCCTATCAGGCTTTATCCTTCATCGTGAGAACTCTATAAGTTTATAAAGTTATAGAATTAGGAGGACCCAGAATAGCATCTTAAATCATTTATAAAATCTTGATACCTCACAACACTTGATGATGCACTTCTTCTTAGGGCATTTCCTATGTTTTTAGATGGACCCACCCTAGATTGGTACAACTCAATTCTATAACATTCCCTCTTTTTATTTGGGTAGCTAACTCAAATATTCCTAGAACACGTTTCTATCAATATAGAAAGAAAAGTTACCATTATTGACCTTTATGCCATCTAGCAATTTGATGATGAATCTATCACTAACTTTGAGTCTAGATGGAGAAGTCTAATCAATAAACTCACGTTTTCTCTACCATAGCTTGAGTTAATTGAGTTATTCATGAGAGCATGTGATAAACACATCTCATCAATGCTATAGGTAAAATATTTTAAAACTTTATATGAGGCCTTTTCAATGTCTTACAAGCTTGAAATTAGAGCCCTAGAAGAAGGAAGGGTTAAATTAAAAAATAAAAACTTTAAATTTGAACCATCTAAAGGGACTAATATTAACAAAAAATAATAAAACCAAAGGGGTTTCCAATGTCATTATTGTAAATTCACACCACCATTAACTAAAAACCAATATTATCCCTCCACCTCATAGGCCTAGTCTCATAAGCCATTTACACACTTTCCCCATGAAAATATACCCATTTAGGAGAGTCTCATACATTTATTTTAGATAAACTCTTAAAGGCTTCTCTTATTGAGCTCCCTCTAGTAAGACCTCTCAATGAGTTTCATCCTAAACCTAGTTGGTTTAGGGAAAACAACTTATGTAATTTTCACTATGTAATAGGCTATGACATCAATAGATGTCATTATTTCAAAGAATTAGTACAAAATATTATAGATCAAGGGGAATTTCAACTAGATAATCCTAATGCACCCATAAAACAATCTATAGATATATTCAAGCAACCATTCCCCAATCATGACTCCACATGAAATTTTGTGCAAACAAAATTAGGATCCAATTCAGAACATGAGACTCATGCAATTAATACCATCCATGACCAACTTCTACCTAAATAATTTGATGATATTCTTATCCTTGATCTCCTCATAGGATAAACTTTTGAACCATCCAAACCAAGTAAAGACATCCCCAAAAATTCCTCTAATTCATTTGATCTCATTGTTTGGGATCCACTAGAAGAATCCATATCTGAAAATACTCAAGAGCTAAAAGATTAAAATCTTATTGAAGCAAAAGTTTACATAGACATTATGTAAAACCCATGTACTATTCCTCACATCATTTTAATACCCACCTCTAGTATATCCATTCTCACTTGTCTATTACACACTAAGGAAACTATTGGGTCACCTCATATAAGGTCTAAATTAGTTCCCCCACTGATAGGGGGCACTAAATAATAGTAAGATTAAGGGAAAATCCATTGATACCAAAAAAAAAATATTGGAACCCCAAGGGGAAAATATTTTCAACATACTCCTATTAAGATTGAACTTCCTAAAGAGTAAATCCCCAAAACCCTTGAGCAAATAAGAAAAAGGAAAGCACCATTACCCCCTATTTGGCTAAGAGCATCTATACTAGGGCCCCACCCTTTAGCTAAATTGAAAGCTACCATTATCAAATATACCACTAAATCAAATATAATATCACAATGAAATATTTATTTTGTGGTAATGCCAATCCATAATCCATTAAACCCTTTTTATTAACCAAGTTTAGGTGTAAAGAGTTACCCTAGACATAAAGTGCCTATAGTAGGGACCATCCAAACAACTAGTTTAAGAGACCAAAGTTTGAGGTCATGTATCTCTTCCTCATCAGTGCCCTAAAGGATGGAAAAGTTGAGTCAAGACCATTTAAGGGATCTTATTCTAAGATCTTTGATCAACTTATCCAGACCTCCTTAATCATGTTACCACCTATAAATCCTATCAACCCTCATATTCAAACAGCATCATGGTATAAAGAAAAAAGGACATGTGTATACCATCATATATAAGGGCATGACACAAAAATATATAATGAATTGAAGGTCATAATCTAAAATATATTAGATGAAGATGATTTCTTAATAGAACAATCAAATCATGACCATCCCCTTAACGTCACATCTACTTCAGGAAGTAACACATTAGAATAAGCTATAAAGGAGGAAAAACCCTCTAATAAATCCCAGTGTTAATATCTCCCCCTCTATGTGGATGACTCTGAGAAGATCATGAATCCCACTCTATTATAGATATATGTAGTTCATATAGCCACATGATCCCAAGCCCAAAGTCATAAGACCCACATTCATGACATAACTAAAGTGACTATTGCTAAAACACCATCTCTTGTTGTAAATAATCTAACTACACCTTCCCCTAAACTTAAAGTCTCTATTTTATGAAAGACACAAAATAATAATGCTTCAAAACTCATACAGATATTAACTCTAAAGTAGTTGCATCAACTTCTAGTCAAGATATCCTTATATGAACTTGTCTAGAACTCCCCACAACACCATGAAGTCATGATAGAAGCTTTACAAGATACAAAAATACAAGTAGAAAAAACCCAACCATTAACATCACTTCAAAAACCCTTATCCATAACATTTCATGATTTATAAATACCACCCTTATATCTAGATGATCAGGTTCCTACATTATTTATTACTACCTAGATAGATCAAAATCAAATTAAAAGAGTCATGATATATAATGGTATTGGTATAAACATCATCTCTTCCCATGCACTTAGATAATTGTAGCTACTTGAGACAGTGGTAGCCCAATCACCTATCATTTTATGAGCCTTAAATGATACCATTTCCCCTATGTTAGTAATGGTAGCACTTCACATTCAGGTAGGCATGTAGGTTCTCCCTAAGACATGTTATTGAAGGAGAATTTTAGTACAAAATTATCCTAGGACATCCTTAGATACATGCTATGCACTACATCCCCTCTAAATTACATCATGCATTAATTTTGAACACAATGGCAAAATAAACAAATGTCCTAACTGATCCCCATTCTTTAAAAACTTACAACCTTAACTTTTGAGCCAATGAGGTCCTAAAGCCATTGTAAACTACTATGCCATCCTTATCCAATGAATCATCCACTAGCACAATGATCCTTGCATCTAGACTTGGTAAGGAGTCCATCAATTCTACATTTTAATATATTTCAATTAGAGAGTACTAGTTACTGACACTTAATACTCTCCTTACTCCATAATAATATTGATGGCCTAACAAACAGTTGACTTATTATCCAAATTTGGTGGAAAATATTTCCTTTATCCCATCATTCCTCCACACCTATTTGATCTATGGGGGAATTGACCATCCTTCTTTAATCCCTTTTGAACAAACTTGGGCTAAACTATTCATTCTTTGATACACCCCATTTCAAAGAGACATACCTATAATAGTATGTCTAGGAGGGTTGTCGTATGGGACATTATAAATAGGGCCTACATGAGGTTGCATTATGAGATTTTAGAAAACCCCATGATAAACATGACCTCAGCCTTAGCAAAAATCCTAAATCCTACCTAAAGATTACTCTCTGTCACATCCCTAAAGAGGATACACTATCCTCACCACCCAATACCGCTTCCTTGACTAACAATGTCATATCCATTCCTTTGACCCTTTTTTAATCAATTCCATTATTTTATATCATCTCATATATCATCATTATGGAGAGGTTTGAACCATTCCTCTATCTTACCCAAACATGATAGGGAAATATTATTTTACCATCCTTGTTCTTCAGTGCCAAGATGATGAGTCTATCTTAACTCATTTGGGTACTAAAAACTCCCATCTATGTAAATACTTTTCATCAAAAACATCTAGTATCTTAAATAAATATATCATTAACTTTAACATAGGGTCCCTAAAGACTTCATGCATCATTAAGGTTATTAAATCCTTAGACCCCCAACAATACCAAGATTTCACTACATTTTTTATGGAGCATAGTGAAGCATTTGCTTGGTCTTATAGAGATATATCTGGTATTGATCTTGCCATCATCATCTATAACATTGTTACACTCCCTAACACTAAGCCTATCAAGCAAAAGCTCTAAAAGATACATCCTCACATTATACTCTTGGTCAAAGAAGAGTTATAGCTCCTCATATCCATTAACTTTATCCAACCTATTGATTGCCCTCAATGGGTATCTAACATTATCCCTATAATGAATTCTATAGGGGGACTTCACCTTTTCATTAAATTTTGAGACCTTAATTTTTCTTGTCCAAAGGATGAATTCTTTCTCCCTAATATTGAATAGTTATTAGATCTTACCACTGCCATGAAATGTTATCATTAGTGGATGGTTTTTTGGATATAATTAGATACTTATAGTACTATACTACCAACTTAAAACCTCATTTATTACTCCTTAGAGGACTTTCTTCTATCATTTTATGCCTTTGGGCCTAAAGAATGCAAGAGTCACATATCAAAGAGCCATGAACTATAGATTTCATGACATTATCCATAAGATTATGAAGGATTGTGTGGATGACCTCCTTGGCAAATCAAAGTTATGAAAAGATCACCTTTCCCTCCTAAAGGTTATTTTCGCCCACTTAATCCAATTTCATGTCCATATAAACTCCAAGAAATGTATTTTTAAAGTGTTGATGGGTAAGTTCCTAGGCTTTATTGTCTCCATTAGTGGGATAGAAGTCAACCCTACCAAAATCAAATCCATCTTAGAAATGCCACCTCCATCCAATCTAAAGTAGCTCCATAGTTTATAAAGTAAATTACAATTTATCCATCATTTTATCTCCCAATTATCTAATTGTTGTTAACCATTTCATCACATTTTAAGGAAAGATATTCATTTTAAGTGGGACTCTGGTTGTTAGGAGGCTTTTTATTCTCTTAATAGATACCTTATCTCACCACTAGATCTCACTCCTATGAAATAAGGACAACCATTGTTCTTTTATAATTTTGCTAATGACCATGCCCTTGGAGCTATGTTAGCCCATCATGATGACTATCACAAAGTCTAAGTCATGTACTATATAAATCACACACTTGTTAAATATGAGACTCATTATTATCATACTCAAAAATTGTACCTATCTTTAGTTTTCATCACTACTAAGCTATGACATTATCTCGTCAATCATAAAACCTACATTGTTATGAATGTTGATCCCCTAAAACTTATACACTCCAAGCCTTATGAGAACTAGTGAATGTCCAAGTGGCTTATGATTTTGGTGGAATTTGATCTAAATTTAATCCATCAAAAGTCAGTTAAAGGTCAAATCATTGTTGATCATATTATTGAGGTGCCTCTTTCTAATAATCAACTAATTAACTATGAATTCCCAAATTAATCTATAGCCTCCATGTCTCAACCAGATCTTCAATATCAAATGATTCTTTTATTTAATGGATCTAAATGTGAATGTGGTGGTGGGGGATCTAGAATTATCCTAATTCCTCTTGGGGGGACACCTATTCCTTTATCCTTTAAACTTGATTTTGACTATACTAATAATATGGTAGAGTATGAGGCTTTAGTCATAGGTCTCCAAATCACCTTAGCTTTGGGTATTAAAATGATTAATATCTATGGAGATTCCTAGCTCATGGTTAATCAAATTAAAGGCATCTATTAGTTTAAGAATGATACTCTTTAGAAGTATAAAATCTTAGTTGATCAATTGTCAGCCACCTCTAAGCATAATGCTATCTAAGACACTCCTTGATAAACTAAAAAATTCATGGATATTATGGCTTCCTTGGCCTCTTTTATCCCATACTCATCTTAGGATTCTAAGTTATTTTTCCTCATTCATAAGATTAATCAACCTTCCTTTACCAAAAATGACCTTCTATCCATCCATAGTGTGGAGGAGCATCTGTCAGATCTTTGGTATTTATAGATATTTAATTATTTATCTAGGGGGGTTACTCCTGTAGATCTATATATAAATTCTAAGTGAGCCTTTCAACATCACTTCACCCATTTCATCATACTTGGGGTGTCCTTTATAAGCATGGTTTTGATAACATTCTTCTTCATTATCTATAAAATCATAAGGCTAACCTCGCTATCAAATAAGCTCATGATGGGTTATGTGGAGGACACTTCAATGGTCATAGCATCATTAAAATAATATTATAGTTGGGTTATTATTGGCTCACTTTAAATCAATACTATTATGAGTATGTTAAGAAGTTCATAAAATGTTATTAGCACACCAACTTATCCCATGTCCCTAGCCAAAAATTGTAGTTAGCTCAGGACTTTTGGCCTTTCTCCCAGTAGGGCTTGATCTTATAAGTTAAATCAATCCTAAATCATCCTAGCATCATGATTTTATCATTACTACCACTGAGTATTTTAATAAGTGGGTGTAGATTATCCCCCTTATGTTAACTAAAGTAGATAAATAATTGAGTTCATTACTCAATATATCATTTTTCACTTTGACATTCCTCATAATATTATCATAGATAACAAAAATAAATAAAAAATAAAAAGGTTCAAGAGAACTATGATTATTTTAGCATTAAGCTCAAATTTTGCTCACCTTAATATAATCAAACCAATGGATAGGCTAAGGCATCAAACAAAACTCTAGTTAGAATCCTAACCAAAGTCAATAATGAAGAAGGAAAGAATTGACAATTACATGTTCCCTATGCCTTATGGTCTTATCAAACTAGTATTCAAACCCCTATAGGCACTACCCCTTTCTCCCTAGTCTATGGTACTGAAATTGTACTTTCTCTCAAGGTTAAAATTCCTTCCCTTCACATCTCCCTAAAAGATATCATTTTTAAGGATGACTTTCATCAAGAATGATTATCCCAGTTCAAACTCTTAGACGAGCATTTTTCTACTACCCTTGACCATTTACATGTATATCAAGAAAAAATTAAACATGTTTATAATAAACATTTAAAAAAACATGAATTTAACATTGGAAACCTTATCTTACAATAAAATTAACATGTAACTAATATGGACAAAATAAAAAGGGGAAAATTTGCTCCAAATTGGCTCAAACTATATATCATCACCCATAAATACATATCTTGGACATATTGCCTAGCCTCTCTTGATGGAAAATCAGAGCATGAGCCCCTTAATGCATTGAATCTATGTCATTTATACTATTAATAAATCTTAATTACCTTTGGTCTACCTAGTTTAGTCTCTAGTTTTTATATCCCTATTACTCTTATACCAAATAATAATATCTAGAGTCATGTAGTTATTTGGTAGAATTGACTATCATTAACCTTAAATATGAATACCCTAGATCTATTCATAGCATGCTCTAATTGGATTAGCTTCAACTATAAAGGCAAGGAGCTCCAAATAATTATTCCCTAAAATAACTCTCTTTCACTAATTCATTTTGAAAATAAGTGTTTTATTTTGTATATCAAAGCTTTGAGAAGTTAACCTACGATACCTAAGCCAAATCCATAAAACAAAAATAGAATTGGGATCAAAAATCAAAAATATCAAAGCATATACAAATTCAAAAGTAAAGCAATATCAATTGATTACTACCTCAAAATATAGTTATATAAATCAACTTCTTTAAAGGATAACTACTTCTTTAAAGGATAACTATTTCAAAAAGAATATCTTAAAATATAGACCACTCCCTTGAAGGATGGATATCATGCATAAAGTATCCCTAAAAATCTTCTTGCATATATCAAATGTCTTTATTTTCATATACTTACCACATTGATTAGTTTACATGGTGTTGTCACTTGGATTTTCACCCTTTGAATATACTCCTAATCTCTCCTCATCCAAGTGGCACAATGTAAATACCTCTAGACTTGTGGGTAGCCTAAGGATGAGGTGAATTTATAGATAGGGCCAGTTCCCTTGATGTACCACTTTGGATTACAACTACACCTAGACATTGGGGGTGAAAAGGGAGAGATAAAACTAAAATAAAACTATCTAGTGAAAAGGGAGGTAATACACCGAAAATATTGATGACTTCCAACTATCTTCATGTTACACATGAAATCAAGGGATAAATTGAATAGACACTCCTTCAATCTGCATCTCTCACATCAATGTTACATTGTGAGGTTATGGATGAATGTGAAAAGCTAGGACTAGATAAAAGAAATTGAATGGAACTAATGAAAATAATAACTCAATCCTTGACATTTTATAGAACACTTCACATGCCCTACAAGATCCTTTCCAACTACAAATAGGATGCAAGAATGAGATAACATGCTAAGGAATCCATGGTATTCACTAAGCAAGATATAACATTCAAGTAAAACTCACTACGAATAGTCATGAAGAGGTAAAACATCAGTAGTCTTATTGATCAAATGGTATGTAAATGAGCAGGGCTTCACCATACTCAGTTGGAGCATAAGTTAGAATGGCCAAAATGGCTAGTTCCTATAGAACCTAAGAGAGAAAGGAGAAGAGATAAGTACAAGAATCAAAAGGACAATTATCAAGATGAGATAATAATTTAATTATGCATGAGAATATGATATGGGATGAACCTTGCAATGTTAGGAAGTAAAAGTGTCCATCCAAGTCATCAAAATCTTAAAAAGTGGCATAAAATCCTCTTAACTAGATCAAAAAAATTACCTTTATGATTTGAGCTTCTTGAACATCTCATAAATTAATAGGATTAGTTACAATGATTAGAATGAATGGGAATTATTTTAGAAGTGCCTCTCCATGCATTATTTTCATTCCTTATCTTCTAGAATCATCCCAAAATGATATATCATCATCTATTGTCAAGAAAACTCCTCTTTCATGCACCCTACACACCTAGCCTCCAATAAGTCATTATGTTCCCATGAAAATACATGGTATTGAGTGTATGACACATATCAATACCATACATGGCATTATAATCATTAGATACACCTTAAAATCTCCTCACTTGAAGATCTTCACCCTTTTCACTAGCTTGTCCACTATAATAGTTTTGACTGGTTGAGATGAGAGCTATTTTTTAGACACTTAAGAGTTTTTCCTTGGAATTAAATGACCATATGGATTTATTAAAAGTCTTAATATTCCCTTAAAACTTGATTTCATCTTAACACTCTTCCTATAACCTATACAATGCACAAAACTATCAATAAAATCATGTTTTTTACCATGTTCATACAAGTCCATATAGCTAAAAAGTATGGAAGGGAACCTGAATAATTAATCTACAAGGTCAAATAACTTTCATGATCAAACTATTCCATTAGAATGTATCTTTAAATATATAATGTCCAACTTGAAAAAAGAATCCATAAGTATTATGTTCAAGGACTATTATAACACCTATAAAATCCTTTGGCATCCATGCAAGGTCTCATGAAAGATATAAGCATCTAAAAACTAGGCTATCAAGTTTGTTTTCTTATTCTTTATAGGTCTGAGTTGGTTTCTAAGCTAAAAATGACCTTTTTAATGATTTATTTTCAATGTGAAAGATTTTACATACCTATTACGATCATATTAAAATGTTTTAATAGGTTATATATCTCATCTCATGCTATAAGTGTGGAATACTACCCATTTGGACATTAAGCCTAATGCTGGTCTTATAGCCTATCTACAATTTTTGGTGCTTTAGACCTTAAAACTAATATTCCTTCAATACCACCAGATTTATCACCTATATTATGACCTTATGAGCATACCCAAATGAATTATAATTCTTTTCCAATGTTTCAAGTGAGAGTAACTTTCCATTTGGCCTCTAGGCCAAAACCCTACCCTTATGCTTAACTATAACTCTAGCATTTTAGATCATAATGAGAGGTTTCATAATCCTATTAGGTTTTTTCCACATTTTACTTAGTTTTATCCAACTCCAAACAACTTTTATAGAATTTTATACATCACCTCATCTATCATACATCAATTTCTCCCCAAACCTACCAGTGTATGCATGAGGGAAAGTACCCCCTATCTAAGACAAAATAGTGGGTAATTCACATATTTTTTAGGAAAAATGAGTATTTTAGAATATTATTCAATTATTATTGACAATATACACAAAAAACTATACCACTTTCAATTCATTTGACCATCCAAAGCTTCAAGTTCTAAGATTGGTTTCTATGCACAAGGACTATGTGTAAGAATTTCCAAAGTGGACTATGTATTGCATTTAAGAGGGCTTCTCTCTGATTTTAATCCATTTAAAAATAGATATAGATAATATAATTATTAATATGATATTTTTATATACCCATTTACCATTTTAAAATTTCTACATATCCTTCTCCTATTTGAATCCTCAAGAC
The DNA here is from genome assembly GCA_037957365.1 of Torreya grandis. Taxonomy (NCBI): domain Eukaryota; kingdom Viridiplantae; phylum Streptophyta; class Pinopsida; order Cupressales; family Taxaceae; genus Torreya; species Torreya grandis. The sequence continues at coordinate 1,308,855 of JARHVA010003968.1, read as the reverse complement.
TGAGTTTTAACATGACTGATTGTATCCTACTCTAAGGCTTATGCCTATGGGTTTCCTTAGATTAAATTTGGATTTGGATATATACATCAGACCTTTCACAAAATTATTATATAATTTTAATTTATTGGAAAATTTCCACTCATTTTTGGAGAATACCAAATCAACAAGGAACCTCTCTCTCTAGCTCACTATCAACACAGTCAAACATAGTTGGTTGTAGGTGTAAACTGGCTTAAAAACCCTGTGTAGCTCTATTTCACACATAAAAAATATTTTAAAGGTCATAATTCTATAAGGAATTCATTAAAAATATTTTTTAATCATTTTAACAATGCATTTTCCCTTCCTGTGCACTTAAAAATCATCAAATTGGGTTCTTTTTGCCTGTTGACTAAGATACTCTACCTTTTTGAATTGTAGGTGTGTGTGATCTTCAACTGAGCTTATTAATGGTGTGAATATATTATACATGAACCCAATTAGCTAAAAAAATACATTTTTAAACTTTAATTTAACCTGAAAGTCATAGAACACCACTTGAACATCAATTTTGGGCCACTATTTTATACCTTGTTGTAGGTCAACATTTCCTTAGTATATGGACTGTAGGTGACCATAGGGATTGCATAGCCATGTATCAACATCCTATTGATAAAATAATTCAATTTTTTTGACATTTAACCAATTTAAACATATTATTCATGAGTTTTTGTCCTATTTTCATCTAAGGGTGTCAAAATTTAATTTACAACTTCAAACCTATAGATTCTAGTGTAGGATTTCATTGTGTTTTAGGGTAACTTTATCACCTCAAACAACCTCTTTCTACTTATTCTCTTGCTCTCATCCTTGGTATATATATTATATATACTAGAGGAAACATGTTACACCTCTTTATATGCTTTGGAACATTTTATAATAATGTTTTAATATGTCTACAAAAACCCCTTGGAGCTCTATTTTATCATTTTATGGAAAGTTTTCCTAAACTCAATCTCTCCTTGCTAGAAAGTGATTTCAACTTGGTCAAGGCATATATAATTTTAAAAATTGTATATTAATGTACTTTAAATATGTTATGTGTTTAAAATGAGTTTACCACTTGTCTAGCATTTCAAAAAATGGTTTCTTTACCCTTGCTAAACCACCTATAGGTGTGGATTTTCAGTGCATACAAATAGTAGGCAGAACATGGGCAATATGTATTGCTTTAGACTTATTAAAATGTTGTATTTCCATATCAAAAAATAAAATGTATTACTAATTTTTCAAAGGGCCTAAAACCATCACCAATCCATTTACCCTAATATGATGTCATTAGGAGCTCATGTAGGTGATTATTGGTTGTATATAAGCACTAAGTGTGGAATGGAGAAATAATAGGTTGATGAGTGTCCTAAAAATAATTTAAAATCAAAGTAAAACATTTAAAATAAATTATTATTATAAATTAGGCCATAAAACTATCTCCATAACACTATTCCAATGTGAAAGTCTCATGGACATATCTGGAATAAAGCAGGCAGGGGTTTGAAGAATGAGTAGTTGGTGTGATGAGTGAATGAACTTGTGACCACATTTGCACCTTTTTCAAACATATAAATGAAATATTTAAAAATATTGATGGATTGGAAAAATAATATACCCTGATTACGATTCCATTAACAAGTTGAACAAGGTTATATAGGTGATTGCAAGTGAAGTTAAGCATGAAGTTAACTATGAGAGATGGTAAACTTGTAAGCTACCAAAAAGATGATATGGTGAAAAAACACATGGAATGATGTGTTAATATGACCTTTATACCTTTGTGAAATAATTTTCCAACTAAATGAGGCCCTTATAGGAGAACAACACTTTAAAAACAAGAACTTTGACTAAGATTACACATGGTGGCACCTTCCTGTAGCATGGACTAACTTGCTCATCAATACATCATGAAACATGAAACTAAGAATGGATAAAATTTTATAAGGTATAAAAAATCATTTTGAGTCAACATTAACAACTTTTTTGTATGGATTTAACCAAAATATATCAAAACCTATAGGGTTCATGAAACAGCTAGCAAAAAAGTATAGTCAGCTTGTAAAAGATTATTCATAAAGCAAATTTGATAAATAATTTCACTATTGATATGTAAATTAATGTCTCTAAGTTTAATATCACCTCCCAAAGTAATGTATCCTAAAACCTCTTGAGTTATTTGTACTAATCACAAACCTATAGGTCACTTTTGTGTGTCTAAAAAACTAATAAAGGAGCAGAATGCTTTTGGATTTAAAATGGGAATTTCAAAGAAAAAAAACATTTTTATAAGTTTTATGAAGTTAAATAGGCCCTCCATGGCCTTTTACCACTTGTCACACTTCCCCATGGGTTGTATAAGTGCCAAATTCTCCCTTTTTAGTTGTTACTTGAATTTTAGTTAAGAAACCTAAAATATTATGATTTAACTGACATCCCTAATAGTTAAAATGACCTATTGGATGATTATAAATAAAAAATTCACTTGAAAACCTTGTAAATTGTGCCACTTGCATTAATGACCCTTAAAAGCCCACTAAAAGACTCAAAATGACAAATTGACTAATATGACTAAGACCAAGGCTAGGATGACATCAAATAACATATAATACACCCCATGATGATATATTATACCCCCTAAAAAATCTAAAACTCATTTTTTTACCTATAGGGGTCCCAATTTGACCTAAAATTCAAATTTGGTCAATAAATTGGTGCCTTATAGGGGTAGTATACCTACTATACTAACTAGAATAGTAGCCTTATTAGTCCATAGGGTTTATATGTCAAATAAAATTTGAGACAAATAAGAAGGTTTTGACCATCACTACAAGCTTTGATCAAGACAAGATCAATGACTACATCAACCACATAAAAAAAGAGGCACACATAAAGCAAAAGCAAACACATATGTGCTTCATGAGAACTTATAGAAAACACACACAAAAATAAACAAACTAACTCAAAAAATAACTAATATAATATGATAAATCCCTCATAAATCAAATGGGAAGTTTGAAACTCTTTTTGCTTTATGACATGAAGGATTTAGTGAGACATATAGCATTTTGATCCTTGACATTGATGCCTCCAAATTTTTCATGATGTTTTCCAACTTTATTAGCATGATGTTAATTAAAAACTAGGTAGCTTAAAATATGTTGGATATATAAATGAACTCTTCTTGCATCCAAATAGACTAGACCTTCTCATGTGGATCAACTGCAACCTCATTCTTGATTTCTATAGGGCTCTCAATAACATTATGTTTCTTCTCAACTACAGGTTCTTCTAGCTCATCAAGGATCTTTGAATAATTTATCCAGTCTTGATCATTATCCTTCATGGAAGATTATTTCTTCACTTTTTCATGTACTTGGCCCTTAACTTGGCAAAGCTCTTTAAGATCTTGAAAGAGCTTCATTTTTATCTATCAATCATCTTTATCCTCTTAATCCTCTAGAACCACTACCTCTTCGATCTTCTCTTATTTATGTATGATGTCATCAACTTGGTATTCTTCAATCTCTAATGCATCTGATGGTGACTCAAGATCAGGCTAAGGTATTGGGTCATCTTCAAGAAAAACCTCTTGCGCATTGGTCTTAAGAGAATTTTTTAGAGTTGTAACCTCTTTGGGAAAAACTTGAAATTGTTTTCCATCCATGATAGAAAATTCATATTTATACTTGAGATGATCATCCAAAACCTTTTGATTAGATGTATAGTATTTTTTTAGGGATAAATGATCTTCCATCTCTTCCTCCTTCATGGTGATGTCAAGACTAGGCATCTTGAAATCATATGACCTATCCCAATAAGGTTGCCAAGGAGGTAGGCTTTCTTCAAGCAAGAGTTATGAAATTTTCTCAATCAACTGATCTTCTCTAGGTTCCCATACCATAGGTCCATCAAGGCAAAGGGTGATGGGATGAGGACAAGAGGAACTAGTTGGTCAAGGTGGAACATAGGGCTCAAAATTAGATTGAGAATACAAAGTTGGGGATTCTTTTGGGAGCTCTTGAGGAAGAGAAGGTAGACCTTGGGATAATATGGATTTTATATCTTCCTTCCACTTGAAAATAAATTCATTAAAATTTTATTCAACTATACAAATCTCTTGAGGGAGGTTAGATGGGGTGTGTTTAGGCATAGATCTTCTTTTAGGTCTAAACCTTCCATCACACCTTGACTTAACAACTTCATCCTTGACTCCAACTCTTCAATTTGCTTAGATAGGTTCTATTGGAAAATTATTTCTTGAATTTCATATGCATCACCATGATGGTAAATAATGCAAGAGTGCTAACAAGGAAGACAAGAGCTCTCTTTTTGAGGAAGGGTGGGAGGGGATTGTAAAGGTTCAACTTTATTTTCAACTTCACACTCCTTATCAATGATTATATCCTCTTTCTTTCTCCATGATTCCACTTTCTTAATCCAACTTAGGATATTAATATTATAATTCTTCTCTTGAGGAAGAGTGGGATGGGATTGTTTAGGATCAATCTCCTTCTCAACTTGACACTCTTTATCAAGACTTTTCTCCTCTTTCTTTCCCCATGACTCCACTATTTTATTCCAACTTATAAATTTAGGATTATAAGTCTATTTTTAAAGTGGTAGGAATGTAATGTGAGATGAAAATGAGGACTTTAATTACACTTTATTATATAATAACATGGATTGATTCATATGCATATTATCCAACTCAATATGCCTATCAAAATTAGCTTCAAAAATAAGGTTTCTCTTTTCAACTCTCTTCCAACTGATTTGGAAAAGGATAAATTTGATATCCTTGATTAGTATCATGATTAGGGATCAAATATGGCTGATAGGAAACTTGGGGAAGTGGATATGAAGGTTGATAGGTTTGGTGAGGTTTTCTTTCATGAAATCTTAGCCTATCCTCTAAGGAAGAAACCAAGCCACTCACATCTATCATCTCACTTGTGAGCCTTTTCCAATTAGCTCTCTTAATAGGTACCCATGAGGAATTTAATGTGAGATGACAATGAGGAATTTAATTACACTTTATTTTCTAATAACATGGATTGATTCATATGCATATTATCCAACTCAATCTGCCTATCAAAATTAGCTTCAAAAATAAAGTTTCTCTTTTCAACTCTCTTCCAACTAATTGGGAAAAGGATGAATTTGATATCCTTGATTGGGATCATGATTATGGATCAAGTCTGGTTGATAAGAAACTTGGGGAAGTGGATATGAAGGTTGATAGGCTTGGTGAGGTTTTCTTTGATGAAATCTTAGCCTATCCTCTAAGGAAGAAACCAAGCCACTCACATCTATCATCTCACTTGTGAGCCTTTTCCAATTAGCTCTATTAATAGGTACCCACTCTATTTTGACCAAATCTAATACATCTCTCACATTATGAATAAGATTACTAAGAACCTCTTGTCCATATCCACTTTGTGTGACAAAATCTAATATATACCTCTCATAGCCCAAAAGGGTTTGTTTGAAGGTGGAAACAGATTGACTTGAAAAGTGACTAAGTTGAATAGGAGAAAGATATGGAGAAGGTTGATTTTAGGACTGATAGACTTCATGAATGGGCTGATTAATAACTTGTTCATATTGATAGGGAATGTCACAAGCTTTAAATGTCTTACCAACTTGTGCAAAATAGTGTTCAACACCAAAATTATCCATGAAACATCATTGAAAAAAATAAAATAAAGGAAAATATTACCAATAATATTCAAAGGATAACCCCAGCTAATTGGCCAGCTGATATAGATTTGGAGTTTCTATTGATGCTTGAATAGATGCCTCCAAATGCTGATTGTTAAAAGACAACACTAAAAATCTTCAAACCTCTTAGATCAAGAGACCCATAAAGCATGAAAAAAAATATTATCACTTATATTTTCACCCTTTGAGGAGATGCATAATCTCTTCTCATCCAAGTGGCACAATGGAAACACCTTTAGGCATGTGGATAGCCTAAGGATGAGGTGAATCCCTAGATTGGGATAGTTCCCTTGATGTACCACTTTGGATTGCAACTATACATAAACTTTAGGGGTGAAAAGGGAGATAAAACTAAAAATGAAATATCTTAGGGGAGATGATACACCAAATAGATTGATTACTTCCAACCAGATGCATGTTACACATGAAATCAAGGGACAAACTAAACATACACTCCTTCAATCTGCATCTTCTCACATCAATGTTACATTATAAGGTTATGGATGAATGTGAAATGATGGGAGGAGTATAAAAAGGGCCTTTAATGGCACTAATTATAACACTAACTCACTCAATCCTTTACATTTCCTAGAGAACTTCACATGCCCTACAAGAAGATGTTTTCCAACTACAAACAGGATGGAAGAATGAGACAAGATGTTAAGGAATCCATAGTCTTCACTAATCAAGATCCAACATTAAATTAAAACACACTAAAAATAGTCATGAAGAGATAAAAAAATAAGTATTATTATTGATCTAATGGTATGAAAATGATCATGGCTTTGCCATACTAAGGTGGATCATAAGTTATAATGGCCAAAATGGCTAGTTATTATAGAACTTGAGAGAGAGGAGAAGAGATAAGTCCAAGGGTCACAAGGACAGTTGTAAATATAAATGAATTAGTTAATTATTTATGATAATATTATATGGGATGAACTATGCAAGGTAAACAAGTACAAGTGTCCATTCAAGTTACCAAACTCTTGCAAAGTGGCATAAAATCCTCTTAACTAGCTCAAAAAAATTGCCTTCATGATTTGATATTATTGAACATCTCATAACTAAATAATAATAGTTATAATTATTTTATTTAATGGTAAGGATTTCATACATGGCTTTCCATGTATTGGTTATAGTCCTAGTCTTTTGGAATCATTCCAAAATGAGATATCATCATCTATTATCAAGAAAACTCCTCTTTCATACACCCTGAACACTTGGCCTCAAAAAAGGCATTAATTTCCCATGAAAATAAATGTTATGTAGTTTATGACACATATAAATATCATCCATGGCCTTAAAATCATCAGAGACACCTTAAAATCTCCTCACTTGAAGATCTCTACCCTTCTCACTAGCTTATCCACTATGCCAATTTTGACTGCTTGAGATGAGAGCTATTATTTGGACACTTAGGATTTTTTAATTGTAATTAAATTACCATATTAAGTTATTAAACTTCCTAATCTTCACTCAAAAATTTATTTCATGTTTAGACACCTCCTAAAACTTTCACAATGCACAAAACTATCAAGTAATGAATATTTTGTACCCTATTCGTAAAATTCTTTATAGATAAAAAGTATGGGATGGAGACTGAGTTAGTCCTATTTATGGTATAATAAAATTAATGACAAAAATATTCCATTATAATTCATCTCCAACTTCATTTCTATAATTGGGTCTTGACTAAGGGTTTTAGGCCTGTGTTGACTATTAAGCTTTGTTCATAAACTTATAACATCCAAATTGTAAAAAAGATCCATAAGGATAATGTTAAAGGACATTGATAACACCTCTAAATTCCTTTGTAATCCATTTAAGGCCTCATAAAATATATGAGCATCTAAAACTAGGCTATCGAGTTTATTTTTTAATTCTTCATAGGTTTGGGTTAGTTTTCAAGCCAAAAGTGACCTTCTTGATTATTTATTTTTAATGTGAAAGCTTTAAAATACCTATAATGACCATATTAACATGTTTCAATAGGTTATATATCCCATATCATGCTATAACTTTGGAAGACCCCCATTTGGACACTAGGCCTAATGTTGGTCTTATAGCCTATTTGCAACTTTTAGTGCTTTAAACCTTTCAACTGAGCTTACTTGCATTAAATAAGACTTATCACCTATTTTATGACCTTATTAGTATACCAAAATGAATTATAATTCTCTTACAATGTTTCAAGTGAGAGTCCCTTTCCATTTTGCCTCTAGGCCAAAACCCTACCCTTAAGCTTGACTACAACTCTAGCATTTTAGATCATCCTAATCAGGTTTGATAATCCTATGAGGGTTTTTCCACATTTTCCTTTTTTTTATATAACTATACATAACTCCTTTAGAGGTTTAAACATCACCTGGTCTATCACTCATCAATTTTTCCCTAAATGTGCCAGTGTATGCTTGAGGGGAAGTACCCCTATTTGAGATAAAATAGGGGGTAATTCCCCTATTTTATTAATAAAAATGAGTATCTTAGGATATTTTTTAATTATCATATACCCTATACACAAAACCATACATCCTATTTAGGTCATTTGACCATCCAAAGCTTCAAGTTCCAATACTGCATAAGAACTATGTGTAGGAATTTCCAAAGTGGACTTTGTATTGCTATTAAAAGGGATTCTCTCTATTTATAATCCATGTAAAAAATGATGTAGATAATATAATGATAAATATTATAGTTTTATATGTCCATTTACCATTTGAAATTTTATACATATCCTTCTACTCTTTGAATCCTCAAGACTTAGTTTTAACATGACTAACTATGTTATACTCCAAGGCTTATTCCTGTAGGTTTCCTTAGCTTGAATTTGGATTTGGATATATACATCAGACCTTTCAAAAAATTATTATATCATGTTAATTGTTTTTACATTTTCAACTCATGTTTAAATAATATCAAATCAACAAGGAACCTCTCTCTCTAGCTCATTGTCAACACAGTCAAACATAGTTGGCAGTAGGTGTAAATTAGCTTGGAAAACTCTGTGTAGGCATATTTCACACATCCAAAATATTTTAAAGGTCATAATGTCTCTAATTAAGGTTTTCACAATATTATTTCTTCATTTTAACCATGCTTTT